>CM062807.1:747330055-747720108 GCA_031772625.1 Pinus tabuliformis | reverse complement strand
ATTTCAAATCTGCCCGCTGCAAGAATGACTGAAATTCTTAGTACTAACCACAAGCAAGAAATCACATGGTATTTAGAGTTTGATGGCTCTGTCAACAAGTTAGGAGCAGGGGCAGGTGTCTGGATTCACAATACATATAACAACCATGCAGAAGGACATGCCTACAGACTGAATTTCAAATGCACAAATAACATGGCAGAGTATGAGGCTCTACTTTTAGGCCTTAAACTACTCAAAGCTTTAGGAGCTGCAAAAGTGTCCATTCTAGGTGACTCTGATTTAATCATACAACAGATGAAAGGTAATTTTGTTACCAATGACAATAGAATGAGAGCCTATAGGACTGCTGCCACTAATATACTCAATGCATTCACCGAATTCGAGCTTACCAAGATTTCAAGAAATCATAACATTCATGCACACAGCCTAGCTACCTTTGCTAGTACATGCAAACTTCCCTTTGAGACAAACCATCATTTTACAGCTGAAATAAAACATAGGCCCACTATCCCAAATAATGTTAGAGATTGGCAAGTGTTCGAAAATGATGCCTAGATTTATAATTTCCTCACCCTAGAGCACGAGTTTTCAAACATTAACATCGACACGGATACTATGAACGATTTAGAACAACAAACAAATGAAAAACAACAGGCTGTAATAGCTACAACAGCCAAACAAATCCTAAACCCGACTGTTTTTGACAAAACAAACATAGAACAGCTGAAGCAAATGCATTTGGAAGAAATAGCCAAAATAGAGATAGAGATCATTGACTTAAAGGATAATTTTTTGCCTGCTGGCCTAACTCCACTAGAAGACATGTTCGACGCCAATGATGTTCCCAGAATGCCAAAATTACAACCATTAAACGCTGCTATAGAAGAACATAATATTGGGACAACAGAGGAGCCAAAAATGATCAAACTATCCAAAAATTTGCCACCTAATCAAAAGCCCAGGTATATTGATTTGTTCAAAGAATTCCAAGATGTATTTGCTTGGAGTTATGAGGATTTGAAATCCTATGACATCTCGGTGATCCAACACACAATTCCCTTAAAACCAAACCAGAAACCCTTTAAACAGAAACTTAGAAGAATTAACCCTATGCTTCTTCCCATGATTGAGAAGGAAGTAAAGAGGATGTTTGAAGCAGGCATAATAGCACCCATCAGATTTTCTGAATGGGTATCCAATCTTGTTCCCACAAGAAAGAAGACAGGTGAGATTAGACTTTGTGTAGATTTGAAAAAACTTAAACCAAGTCTCCTTAAAAGACCACTATCCTTTGCCCAAGATGGATCACATCCTACAAAGAGTAGTTGGGTCATCTAGAATCTCTTTGCTAGATGGCTTTTCAGGTTTCAATCAAATACTTGTTCACCCGGATGACCAAGACAAGACAACCTTTACCACACCATGGGGAACATTTAAGTACGTAAAGATGCCATTCAGACTTAAAAATGCTGGTGCAACCTTTCAACGAGCAATGGATATTGCATTTTCCAAAGAAATACATGATTTCCTAGTTGTTTACCTTGACGACTTAACCCCTTTTTCCAAATCTGATCAAGAGCAGCTCAAACACTTAAGGCAAATATTCATGACATGCAGGAAATATGGCATTTCCCTGAATCCCAAGAAGTCTCTCTTTGGCCTTGAAGAAGGCAAATTACTTGGCCACATCATATCAAAAGATGGGATTAGAATTGATCCTGAGAGAATCCAAGCCATCCTCCAAATCCCATATCCAAGAAACATAAAAGAGCTGCAAGCATTCCTCGGAAAGATCAATTTCCTAAGGAGATTCATTCCAAATCTAGCCGAGCTGATAATATTGTTAAGAAACATGCTAAAGAAAGATGCCAAGGTAAAGTGGTCTCTTGAAACCAAACAGGCATTTGAGAGTATCAAATCCGCCTTAACACAAACCCCTGTCCTCACCAGCCCACAATTTGACAAAGATTTTATCATTTTTTCTTTTGCATCTGATCATACTATAGCTGTTGTCCTTTTGCAAAAGGATGAACAGGGAGCTGAAAAGCCAATTGCATTTTTTAGCCGAGCCTTAAGAGACGCCCCTTTGAAGTACCCAATCATGGAAAAGCAAGCCTATGCACTCGTTAAGGCCATCAAGGATTTCAGAGTGTACATTTTATATTCACATGTGATTGCATATGTCCCAAGTGTTGTTGTAAAAGATATATTGACCCAAGAGGGATTAGAAGGCAAAAGAGGCAAGTGGATTGCAAACATCCTTGAGTATGACATAGAAATAAAACCAACCAAACTGATAAAGGGACAAGGTTTAGCCAAACTGATGTCCGAAACAAACTTTCAAGCCTTGGACATTGACCAACTGGACAATGAATAGGAGCTAGCGACTCCACAGATCAGTGAAACCTTTTTGCAATCCCCATGGTATGCTGATGTATGTTTTGTACTTTTAAACCTGTTTGCTCCCCCAGGATTGTCCAGAACCAAGAAAATATTTTTGAAAATGAAGGCTTTAAAGTTTTTTGTCATAGATGGTGCATTATTTTGGAGAAATCATGAAGGTATATTGCTTAATTGTTTAACCATGAATGAAATTAAAAATGTCATGAAAGAATTCCATGCAGGTGACTATGGAGGACATCTATATTGGAAGTCCACTGCTGATAAAATTTTAAGAGCTGTTTTTTACTAGCCCTCTCTTTTTGCAGATGTAAAGAAGTTTGCCATGTCATGTCACAAATGCCAAATCTTTGAGGGCAAGAGAAAGCTGTTACCTTTTCCCCTGAAACCCATCTCAACCGAAAAACCTTTTCAACAATGGGGTCTTGACTTCATTGGAGAAATCCATCCCTCTTCCTCAGGCCAGCACAAATGGATCCTAACAGCCACCGACTATTTCACTAAGTGGGTTGAAGCCATTCCCTGCAGGCAAGCCAATGACACCATCATTATCCAATTCCTTGAGTGCAATATCCTTTCTAGATTTGGCTGCCTTGAGAAAATCATCACTGACAACGCTGCTGCCTTCAAATCCAAAAAGATGGTTAGTTTTTGCCACAAATTTCATATTACCTTGGGCCACTCTACAGCCTATTACCCTCAAGGCAATGGCTTGGCCGAATCCTCCAACAAGAGCCTCATCAACATCATAAAGAAAGTGCTAGAAGAGAACAAGAAGAACTGGCACAAAAAGCTGGTAAATGCCCTATGGGCAGACAGACTTTCAAGCAAGAAATCCATTGGAATGAGCCCTTATGAGCTAGTATATGGCATGGAAGCCAGATTTCCATCATCCCTGGGCATTCCGACCATCAGACTGTTACAGGAAATTCAGGCTGAACCAAATGACATTCAAAGAAGGATTAATCAGACCATTCATCTTCAACAAACTAGAGAGCAAGTTTATGATAGAGCTCAAATTTTGCAAGAAAAACTCAAAAAGATGTTTGATAAGAGAGTTAAGGCTGAGGATTTCTACATTGGTGACAAAGTTCTAAGGTGGGACTCATGAAGAGAAGACAAGGGCAAACATGCCAAGTTTGATTTTTTATGGAAGGGACCATTCGTTATTTCTGCTGTTCAGGGAAATAACACTTATTTTCTCAAGTCTGTAGAGGATAGTTCTGTTGAAGAAGGCCCTGTCAATGGCCGTATGCTGAAACATTACCATGATCCCTTTTAAGGGATATAAGGCAGCTTTGTATATATCTTTTGTACAGTAATATTTGTATATATCAACGTTTTGTTTTATTTTCCGAATGTTAAAGGAGCAGCAATAAATCTGTCTCTGCCCTAACCTCAAAAAAACAGCAAAGAGTAGCACAGTCACATCACAACAATTCATGGTAAAGGGAAGCTGTTTGCAGTCTTCAGTAAAAAATATCAAAACATAGGAGTTTTTTTTGGTTTCATATTAGCACCCTTGGTCAAAGAAAAAGTAAAGCAAACACATCAGTTTTGATCCATGTTTTGAGAATGTTTCAAAGGCAATACTCAAGCAACATTCTACATAATAGCAAGCACGCGGAAGAAAGTAGGCAGTGCTATGCATTTCATAATATTTCAGTTAAGGAGAAGGTTGTTCATATTACAAAGTTTCAATTATCTAGCAACCAGCACCAAGAAGTTTCTTCTATCCACAGCAACCATAGAAGATCAAGGCAGTCTGACCTGCTGTTCTTGGCTTTTCATCAGGAAAAGCCATCCCCAAGTGGAGCCACTGTTAGCCTCTTGTTGCAACAGGTGTTCATTTTTCATGATTGACATTTTTACATGCCAAATATGTCATCTTTCATGCGGCAAGGTTCCATATTTCCAAAAGAGGCCAAAGAAGAAGCTGTGAAAGTGTGCTAGTCTAAATGCCACTGCTGAATTCTAATTTTGATGTCTTAACCATTTAAAAAAAAAAAAATGTTCTATAAAAGGGAGGGCCAAACAGTTTAACCTTGGTCTCCCTAGGTTTCAATTTCTTGTTTTAGAATATAGAGAATGATATCTGTCCAAACAGCTTAATCTTGGCATATTTTGTAGATAGGTAGAGAATCAGAGCAGCCCAACTGCTTAATCTGGGCCCTTGGCAGAAATAAGTGTAGACTTAGATAGGAGGACAGAAAAAAGAAAAATTGTAAAGCTGGGTCTGCAAGTCTAAGTGCACCCATTCCAAAAAGAAGAAAAAATGTTAGGAAAGTAGGCTGGGTAGGTAGCTTTTGAGGTTGCAGAATGATGATTCATGATCAATTTTTGTGTTTCTAAGTGTTATATTTTTTCAGATCACAGTCATGATGCAGTTTTTCATCTGGAGGAACTCAAACTGGACATAACTAACTCCCCTTTCTTCTTATTCCCCAAATCACTCACTAATTTCCTTAAAGAGATCAAGATCTGCTTGAGCCTCTTAAATTCATCATGTTCCATAACATTGGCCTTGGTGAAGATCTGCTTCACTTGAGGATTTCCATTCTTCTTTTACAAAGTTCTATTCCCCCAAAATAGCCTAAGGTTCCTTACCTTAGCGCTTTCTCATCATCTTCATATTAACTACTGACTCTATTATGTAAATCCCTATCTGTTTTCCCCTTCCCCTATTAAATCTATGTTAATAAACTCCCCTATGTACATATTCCGCCTTATAGCACTATAGCTATGTATTTTTCAGTCCTGGGACATAGTAGTCCACCTGGGGCTATTGTGAACCCATCTGTGTCATGAAACTGGGATTGGTCTAAACCTCTGGTTAGACCAAGAACCTTTACCCCTTAAAAAACCCCACATTTTACCCCTCCGCGGTCTTTTTCCAAAGATTAATGTTCAAAAGCTTGATTGAACGTCAAGTTATGTCCCCCCCGCCTAAACTAACCCACGAAAACCCTCATGTCCTAAAGTTTTTACCCCCCCCCCCCCCCCCCGCCGCGCTATATCAAAATCCGAATATTCGCGCGCCTGTCCATTATTCCCCCGCCGATTCACCTGTCCCGTCCACTGTTGGATTGAGCCCTCCTCATCTGACGGCTCTCGATGATTTTGGAGGCGCCCCGCTGCTCGACCGTTAGCTTCTGATGGCGAGGCAGTTTATTCGCCGTACAAAAGACACCTGTCTGCCTTCTATTGCATCAGAAGGGCTCTGACGGATACTGCTCCCGTACAGAAAGCGGTCCGATGAAACCGCTTTCCACCTTCTGTATGCGCGCCCCATGTCACCTATCCTGTTCTACGTGTCTACCTCATCACCGAGCCACGTCATCTGCACAGCATCAGCCTCCTGCCGAGTCACCCTTGCCACGTCACTGCCACGTAACCCGCCGTACATGCTGACATCATCCTGCTAACATCATCATGCTGACGTAATCCGCCGTACTAGGTCCCACCTGCTGACGTCATGCTGATGTCATCATCAATTTTTGGAGCGAGAGGCGAAAATCGTTCTTAGGAAGCTCGGATTCAAATTCCGAGGCAGTTTTTCATGTGCGATTAGCGCCTAGCACTAATCGCGTATGGCTACGGGAAAAGGGCCAAAGTGGAAATCCCTAATCATGCAGCCGCCAGCAAGCCCGAAAGGCGCCGAATGACCCGTTTTTCTTCGCGAAGCTTTCAGAACGGAGCAAAAGACAGTTCTAAAGCAAACAGAGGGCCGAACAACAGCCATTGAATTTTGATTTGACCCATAGAAAAGGAGAGAATCAGCCCAATTCATTTGTCAAAGAGTATCAGAGGAAATATGAAGCGGCAAAGAGTATCAGTTAAATTGTTTAATAGAAATCTTCAGTTCCCAAAGCAGGTCAGCATTGAATGGCCTCCAGCAAAGTCAAATCAGGTGGTGTAAGTCCATCCCAGCTCTCAAATCACAGTTAAGGCACTTAAAACCACCGAACCACAATGGAACAGAGGCCCATGCACAGTTATTGCAGAATCACTGCACCAAGCCATCGAGGACAACGCATTAATTCAGTTTTGATACGACTGCCTTCATCGCAGCCCATAGATATTTTCTTGCATTTATTTCTGATAGGTTTAGGTTAAAGTGATCATTTACTTTCAGACTTGTTTAGGTCAAAGCTGTAGTGAACAATTTTGGAGAACTTTTCCTATATATACCACCCTCTGTATTGTTTCAAGGGTTGGTCGATTGATAACTTTTCATTAGAGACTCGCACTGTATGTCTGATACTTTTTCTTTAATCAAAGATTACTGAAGAGATTGGAGGAATGACTGTCTGATGTGTTTTTAATGGTCTCTGGAGACCGAATGATGGAATTCTTGTGCTGCAACATGAATCAATAAGTGCCTCTTACCTCTGTTTTCATTTTTCACCATCTAAATAGCAAAAAGAAAGATTAGCTTAGAACTTGTTTAACTGCACTCTAGGCTCAATTTCTGTTGTTTCTTTATGTTTTTCATCTGAAATGACTTGGACATGAATATGAATTCCCCGTGGCTCATATTTACCCTAATTCACATGTTTTTGATAGTTATCTAGGGATTCTTTACTGCCCTTAGATAGAGCTCATCCACCCTTCTCTGTTAAGTTGACTAAGAGATTCTTAATTGCCTCTCCTTCCTTAGCATTCTTTCCATCCTTTAAACTTGAAAATTTGTTCCATGTGCAGCTACCTTGCTCCTTATTCCTCCTGTGACCAAGAAAACGCACCAGCAGTCCCACTCCTTGACTCCATGCCCAATGGTTTGAAATCTTCACACTATACCTGCCTCTTTACCTGAAAACATCAATCTTCCCTCCAAAACACAAACAAAACCCCTGAACTCAATAGCTAGCCTAAAATCATCATCAACAAAGCTAAATCAGAAAGAGAGAGCCCTCTTTGACTGCGGGTGGGCTAGAACCTGCAGTCCAAAGTTGGTTTGTGGTTACCTCGACCGTATCCCTTTACTCCAACCTGGGGGACGACCTGAGTGATAACACGGCCTTTGTGTGCAACGCTCCGTCCTCTGTGCGCAACGCCTCCTTTTTTGCTTAGCCACCAATTGGCCTCAATTCCCCTCTCTCCTTCAATTCTCTTCTTTCTCTTTGTCAAATGAAAGTGATGAATTTGGAAAAGGAATTTGACATCTTATATAGAGGTTGATTTTGATTTTTCTTTAGAAAAACCCACTTTCTAATGTTTTGGAACTTTTTCTTTGTCTTCAAATCTCTGTTTAATGCTTTTCCTTCTTTGTCTCTTTTCAGGTGGATGGATGCTCTGATTGAATTGATTTCTTCAATGGTTTCATTTTCTTGTAGCAAGGAGAAATGCTTGGGGCAGCTGGGAACACTTATTACATGAAATGACTTAACTTACATCAAGAAATATAAATCAACTAAAATACTCTGTTTTCATCTCAAAAACATGTTTTTTGAGATGAAAATTACATTAGTGAAATAAGATCTTTGTACAATAATCATGACTTATTAGCAATCACTCTTTTTTTATTGGTCATCCTCATACCTTTGTTGCCCTTTATTTAAACTTGAAATTATGCTTTTGACCTTGAAAATAAACCCTAATACCTAATGGAAACATAACTGTTTAAATTCTAAAAATAATATAACTGAAACCATAACTGAATACAACATGGAGATGGGTTAGCAAATGTACCTCATGAGGGAAAATTTAATTTTATGAGAAGAAGACAACCATCAGTGGACCATTTTGACATGAACTAGTGGAATGATCCAAAAAATTTAATATGAGAAACCTAAAATGAAAATGCAAAGAGCAGATTTGATCCTTGATGGAAGTATGCAGATACTAACACTAACAACATGCATGCATAATAATCACATCTAGCCTACCTAGTCCTAGTTTTTGAACCTATAAGCTCTGATACCACCTTATGGTATCAAATATGACCCAAAGAGAATATAACATTTCTTTGATACCACCTTGTAACCACCCCTCCCAACATTTACCCATTTTTGCAAGCTCCCAGGGTAAATGCCAGGTTGCGTGCTAATATGACATAACCCAACCTCTAAGTTCTAGTTATGGAAGTGGGGCCTACAAACTGAAAACTTATTGATACACCTCAGGAGCACTAACATTAGGGGAATTTTGAGGTCTAAAATGGGCCTCCTAAGAAAAATGTACAACCAAAAAAACTTTATAAGAACCAATATGATTTAAGATGATGATGTCAACCATGGGGATGATTCACCATTTTTGGAGTAAAAAAGTAAAAAGATTAAAAAAAATAAAATAATAAAACTACTTTTTCAACTCGTATTTTCAACTTATATCTCTAAGTTTTTTACTCAAACTTTGAGTAGGATTACTCGTTGGATGCAAAATTTAATTCCTCATCGAATAAGTACCCATGTTTTATACTTTTGATGGACCTTGCTACACGAAAAATGAGAAATACATGAAAAAAACGTGATTGCAATCATATTTTTAATGTATTTCTCATTTTTCATGTAGTAGGGTCATACGAAAGTATGCAACATGGGCACTCCTTGGATGAGGAGTCAAACTTCATCCAATGAGTGGTTGTCGCTCAAAATTTGAGTAAACCCATAGGGAGATAAGTTGAAAATACGAGTTGAAAAAATAGTTTTTTCTTTTTTCCCTCTAAAATTTGATGATGTAATCTAATCTTATTTTATTATTTCCACTATTATTTTATAATTTCCTTAGGAGTCCTATTTTATACCTCAAAATTCCCTTAATGATCACCCAATCCACAACCTCTTATGACCAAATCCTGAGCTAGAACTACCTTTTCACAAGCCTAACCCCCAACTGCACACACAACAAGGAAATAGTGTTGTTATGAGGCCCCAAATACACACACAAGTATGATTCCATGTCGTTATGATGTAAAGTCCTCTAGTTCAGTTCCAACAATTCCGATATCTTAGCCACTTTTTTAGGCTACTCTCCAGACCACTACCCAGAATTGCCTGTAACTTTCCATAATCATAATTAAAGTGATAATAATGCCAAACATTAGAACTTGAAGAAAGAACTTGACCTAGATAGCCTAGAACATGATGTACATTTGTTCCAACATATGGTAAACATGTAATTTAGAGGTCCTAAATGTGTATTTGATCATAAATACTTGAACTTCATCTGAAAAACACCAAGAAGGTCTAATTCCCTCTCAAGTAGCTGCAACAACAATTGTTAGCCCATGCATTCATTAACCATTCAAATACTGATCAAATCACAAACAAGAGCCATAGCTAGAGCCATCATAGAACCATGCTTATAACCATCATATAACCATAATATTAACCATGAAAAACCAACCATCGAATCAACATAATAACAAGTACAAGTGCTCATAGATAACAATACTAAAATAACTCTCACTAAATTATGCAAAATCCAACCAAGTTGGGGACTTCCACGTACCACCTGATTCATAGATTGGGTTGAACCAAATATTTCTTTCATACACCCACCCCCGTGCTATATTCCAAGCATGAATGTGAGATCTCATGGGGTAAACCAAGGAAAAATCAAACAAGGAATCCATAGGTTAAACCACCTCCACCCTCAAGTTATTGTGATCTCACCTAAACCAACTATGAGATCACAAAACCAAACTAAGCTTGGATGCCTCAGAATTTCTCCACCATACTTTGAGGAATTTTACTATCTCTTCCCAGCTATCGAGGGCATCCTGAAGAAAACCATCTCCATCTCCAACCCTTGGGAATTTTCTTGAGACAACCTCACCTAGTTCCAAAACCTTTTGGAAATCCAAAGCTCAACTAAGGCAAGGCAAGGCTGAAACCACTGTCAAACCAAGCAAGGCAATTTCCAGTGACAATAAATGAACCAAATAAATAAATGCATGTACCATGCATTCACACCTCAGCTAGGAAATAACACATGCAACATGTTATCTGCAAAATCATCCCACTGAAGTTGTTGATCCAACCTTCTCCTTGATTTCCTTTTCTTTTCCTTTGCTTGTCCTACACTTTCCTTTCTCCAAATACAAGTAAATGTCAAAATGCTCCAAGAATACTCTAAGTGTGAAAGAGTGTATGAGAGATAGAATGAAAGGAGAGAGCCAAACTGAACTAAAAAAATCTATCAATTGATCCTCTTATGCCTTTTTATCATTGATGTATCCTTTTTCTTTCATTTTCCTTCATTTTTCCTCTAATTTCCCTAGCGTACAAATTTGTGTCCCTTCACCTTGATTTTATCCTATTTTCTTTTATTTTCATAAATAAATGCCAATTATTTCCTCTTTTCCTTTTTCCAATGCCTTTGCCAATTTCCATAGCCATAATTAACCAAAAGTGATGCCAACTATAGTTCTTTCCCAACATCAAACTTGGAATACGTGTCCCATGACCTTGGTCTTATTTTTTCTTTATTACCTTTATTACATGAAACTTTAACCAATGGTAATTACAAACCCCTCCCCCTTAGGGGAACACCATCCTCGGTGATATATTACACCTATTACTAACAAATCGCTGAAAACAAAACATACTACCCATGGAGCTTTATAACATAGCTCAATACAATATTTACAATGACATCCTACTGAAAAGAAAAACAAATAGACCACTTATTGGAGATTCATAACCCATCTCATTGTAGTATTTACAACCATGAATAGATACATACATATACCAAAAATTCACTTGCTTGAATCAACAAATAATGAAGGATACAAAGCCCACATATGATCAACCATCTCCCATGTATCTTCTTCATGCCCAAAGTGCTTCCACTGCACTTTAAGTTGCTCTATTTTTTAGTTCCAAAACATGCACTATTTCCACTGCAAAATGCACTAAGTTTCTGGCTGGAATTCTCCCTCCGGTTCCACCTGCACTGCATACCAGTAAATTACGTGATCAACATCCTACACATCTCTCTTAAGTAATGATACATGGAAAAAATCATGGACCTTCACAATCGACAGTAGTGTAAGTCTGTAGGAGACTGGTCCAAACCTCTAAGGGATCTCAAAAGGGCCATAATACTAAGGTGCCAGCTTGACGCATGATCCAATCCTCAAGGAGCTCCTCTTGGGCTTGATGCACAAGTACACATTCTCTCCAACCTGAAACTCCTTGAATGCTTTGTGTTGATCTACATAAATCTTGTACATGTCATGTGTTGCTTTCAAATTCCTTTTAATAACTTGCATCTCCTGCTTCATCTCAACCAACATATTTGGTCCAATCAACACCCTATTCACTGGATCACTCTAGCTGATGGGAGTATTACAACTCTGACCATAAATAGCCTCAAATGGGCTCACCCTCAAGTATTCCTGATACCCATTATTATATGCAAACTCTACTAGTGGAAGATACTCCTCCCACTTCCTTTGCTAATGCATGACATACATACCCAACATATCCTCAATAATTATGTTGACCTTGTTTGTCTATCCATCTATCTATGGATGATAAGTTGTACTGAGAGCCAACATTTTCCCCACGCTTGCAAACAACTCCTTCCAAAACCTGGAAGTGAAACTGACATCTCTCTCTGATATGAGCTTCTTGGGATCATTATGCAACCTCATTATATCCCTTATGAAGATTTAAGCTACCTCACTAGCTAAATTAGTAGACTTAACTGCAATCAAGTGAACTACCTTACTGAACCTCTCAGTGAAAACCATGATGGAATCATGTTGCTTCGATTTCCTCAACAAAAATATAATTAAATCCATGTAAATGACCTCCCATTTCCACTATGGAATAAGAATTGGCTATAGAAAATGAGTTGGATCCTTACACTTTGCTTTTATCTTCTGGTAGTCCATATGTCTCACAACAAACTCAACCACCTATTTCTTCAAGTTTTTCCAATGATCGAACTTCTTGAATGTTTTCAAAGTCTTCTAATATCTCGAGTGATATGAATATGACTTGACATGAAACTCCCTCAACATAAATTTCTTGAGATCACTGCTATATCGCACATAAATCATGTTCCTAAATCTAACCAAGCCATTTTCCATGAGGTGATACTCCTCATCCCTATCACCTTCATCGTACTCTTGCAATATCTAATTTAGCTACTGGTACCTATCATCACGCTGCCCTTCCTACAAGATCCTCTCCTGTAAATATATCCCATAAGAGATCACAATTGAAATGTGATTCACCTGTACTCTCCTACTAAGAGCATCTACAACCCTATTCTCCTTTCCCTTGATGTATTTGATCTCGAAGTCAAACTCGTTGAGGGTATCCAACCATATAGCTTGCCTAGATTTCATATTGGGTTGTTCAAATAAGTACCTTAGCCTGTTATGATCACTCATCAAGATGAACCTCTTTCCAAGAAGATAATGTCACCACGGCTTGAAGGCATGAATGATAGCTACAAACTAAAGATCACGAGTCACATAATTTTTATTGTTCTCATTCAACTTCCTTGACTCATAAAATACCAACTGTCCTTCTTGCATCAGGACTCCACCAAGTCCTTGTTTATCCAATTTAATGTTCTTTAATTGTTAGCATAATTATCGACCAGGGTAGGTATACTGATGAAGCACAAGTGCACTATATGTGCTAGAAGTTATTTTATGTCGTTAAGATATCTATGTTATTGTTAAGGTCTAAACTTAGAATTAATATGGAGATGGTATTACTAATTATATTAGAGTATTGTTCTTAAAGTTGTTAGCTGGTTATCCTAAAGATTAATCTCAGTTGAATCAAGTTTTGCGGATGGTTGGAGAGTGATCCTAAAGTTTGTTAGAATGTTTTTTATTTTATCTTGAATTTTATGCTGCAACCAAACTAGATTACTATGTGTAAGAGAGATCTATTCTATCAAATTGAAAATGAATGATGTCTGAACTTAATTGCCAAGGAAAAGACTGTCACTCTTTAGCTAATGCAACTTCATTCAAACAAGAACTAAAACTGATAAACTGGAAAACAACTAAGCTGTGAAATGAGACAACTGAATTACACTAGGTAGAAAGCAAATGAGATGATCAAACTGTACCAGGTAAAAATAAAATGAAATAATAGGATTATGCTAGGTAGAAAGCAAAGGAAATTTCTTATGCAGACAACAGTTTAATCGTGAATTCCATTATACTGCATTTCAAAACACAAAATAGAGCATCCATAATTTAACTTTAAGAAATCAAAGAAATCTATTTGCAATCGATCAAAGACCTATACTGGACGTAGGGGCCCTCCACGAGACAATCGACAATCTTCAATCAACACAACATGGAAAATATGAACCAAGTCTATTACTCACAAACAAGTTTAACAGGATGTTCTTCAAAATTTACATATAGTGGCGTGCACCAAAACACAGAGTGGCCATTGCTCTTATAATATTTCTCCAAGTAACAGTATGAGAGTTTTAAGCCTACATATCTTTATTATGATCCCTATTAAACAAACTATATCACTAAATAATCAATTTTCTATTTGGAAAAGCAAATTGATAAGATTTCAGAAAACTCGGACTTTGTCCCAGCACATAATCTTGCAGTTGACTTTGAGGTTGATTGTGTTACAGTGCGATCTTCTTGAAGGATTGGCTCGAGAGAATAGGAAAGAATCCATGAGGGGATCATTCCTCATCCATCCATGTCTTCTTTTTCTTAGCTGGTGCACTCGAACCCTGTTAAAAATGGAGATAGCTATGGAAATACGGATTAGCTGCAGAAATAGGCCAATTACGTAGCTGAATGCAAACTTTAATAAAAAAATAAGGTATATAAACAAAATATGAGATAGAGGACATGTAAGTGCTTACCTTACCAAAACCTTGTGTCTATTCCATCTATATAGGTGATAGATATAGGAAAAAGGAAGAAGTATAGGCAAAAAGGGTGTCAAGGTAAGGTAGTCCTTGGACTCTACATTCCCCCACGCTGGAGGTTTTGTATGTCCTCATACAATTCATCATTGTCATTCTCTTGTGCCCTCTGGTTATCACATTCAGGATTCACTTTCTTCTTCTTTTTGGCAACCACTGGCATTCTTGGTTTCTTCATGAGGATCTTATATTTTAGGTTGATGATTTCCCTTTGCATTGCCCTATTTTCTTTCTTCAACTTATTTTTCTTTTTGTACCATAAACTCAAATGAAGAATAAGGTTGTCACTCTTTGCAATTTGAATCCCATTCTGTGCTTTCAATGTCTGATTTTCATTTTTGAGATATATGTTCAATGTCTCCAACTCAAAGATATCTTGCTTTAAAACATTAGATGTTGAAAGTTCTTGTGGCTCATTGAACTGATTACTTCCTTCTCTTGGACTTTGGATTGATTCTTTAGTTGATACTTCCTTCATTTCTAATGACTATGTAGTCGTAAATCTCTTTTTGAACATGATCAACACCTGGACTGTGCATTGGACTTCTTGGAGGTAAACTATAGGGTGGCGATGACACCCTTGCTGACAGTTTTGGTGATCCTTCTGGAGAGCCTTCAGGGTCTTCAGTCAGCTCCCTTTCCTCAAGATCGATATATTCTATAGCTCTTGAAACTGCTTGTTGCATCATATTCAATCTGGTAATTCTCCTTATCCTTGAGGTCGGTGATCCCTATGATTTCCTATTTTTAGCTTTTGGATTCTTTTCCTGAGGAAGGACCTTGGTTTATGGTAAATCCTCTGTTCTTTTGCTAGCTTTCTTTCTTCTAAGATTTCATTTTTTCATTTTCTGCAAAATATCCACTATTGGTAGTTCATCCTCTGGTAATTCCTGTTGAGACTGGGGTTTATGTTCTTTTATTGTTTCCATTGTCCTTTTCCTTCCCCTGAGGATTCTACTACTGCTGGGTTATTCAGGAGCTCTTTCTTCAAAGTGGTTCTTTACCAGAAAAATTTCCTAGTTATCCCCTATACTCTGACGGTGAAATTCAACCAAGATCTTTATCAATCCACGATGATACATGGTATTGTCTATGAATTGAATTTTCTTTTGAACATTCATGGACATTTTCTTAAGACTATGCAAGAGGAAGTAAGGAAGATTCATTTGGTGCTCCTCAAGAAAATTCATCATTATTCTAATGTGGTAGAAATACATGTATCCAAACTGACCTTCACAAGTAATAAATTTCTGAAGTACAAGAAGCAAGTTCCTCCATTTACTCTTAAGGGCTGTACTAGGAATACCTTTCTTGAAGATTGTGGTGTCCATGTTTGGATTTTTTAGGAAAACTTTCCAATCTTCCCCATTGATTCCTCTGTTTTTAAACCATTTTTCTCCACTTCTGGGTAATTCAGTAGCTTCTGCGATCAGGGACTCCATTATGGTGAATTTGATGTCTCCTATTTCAACCTCTGTCCCATCAAAATAATGTGCAAAAGTCTTCATCACCTCCCTGTGGAAACCATTGAATTTCTCTATAAATTGTAACCACTGTACTTTCTACAATAGCTCCATGGTCTAAGGATATCCTTCTAAGAACTTCTTTCCTGTTGGTTCAGTTTGGACAATAACACCCATTATGGAAGATGCTTCGTCTCAAGGACTACTCACTTGACAGGAAAAATGGTGTTGGTAGGGTTTCGTTTAGTGGCGAAGAGATGGAGAGGTTATGTGAATTTGGAGAAATGGGAGAATAGGTAAATTATAATGAAGGTTGTGGGAATGAATTGACCGTTAGAGCGGATTCAAAATAATGATTTGGCAATTACTTCGACAGATTCAAAATGAGGACAAGACAGGAGTTTAAGTGGTGGATTATGATGATTTTGACAAGCGACCATCACCCACAATTTGCAATGATTTCGTTTTATCTTGGTAGTGCTATGTCCTCTTAGTTCATATATGCAATATATTAATCCTCATTGTAAAATTAAAGTATCACATACCTTTGACTAACTTGCTAACCTTATTTGTCCTTTAATATCTCCTGCAGGTACTTTTCACTGTCAATTATTCTTCAATTCGAATCACCAAATGTTCCAGTCAAGTTGGCTACAAAAATTTTGTTCGAGCTACAGAAACTTGTTCGATCTGCAAAAGTCACTAATTCTGTAGCTGAGAGAAAAAAAACTTTAGGAAAGGGAATAGTTTTTTGGAAAGAAAATTTAAGGTGCCAACAGGAGTTGGTTTTCACTTCAAATTTTCTATATAAACATGCCAACAACATGTTGATTTTCATGTTTATAACTTATTATTATTATTATTATTTAATATATATATATATATATATATATATATATATATATATATATATATATATATATATATATATATATATATATATATATATATATAGATATAGATATATATATAATTTATACTATTATTATTATTATTATTATTTATCTATTTATAGAAAAGTAAAATTTCTAAGGTGGAAAAGCAGAAGAACTCTTCTCAGCCATCTTCAATTCTGAATTATCTTGGAAAATTTTGACAAATCCTTCTTTTGTCAGTGGATTTTGATAAAGTCTAAGTCGATGTCCATTTACTAAAAGAGGAATTTTCTTTTCATCAATAGTCTTGATTCTAACTACACCATTGTCAAAGACATTTTCAACTTCATAAGGTCCAAGTTAGTGGGTTTGGAATTTTCCTTGGAAATTCCTAAACTTTGAATCAAAGAGTAATGCCTAGTCTCCTGGATGAAATTTTCTTTCTTTAATGTACTTATCATGCCATCTGGATATATGCTGTTGAACTAGGCTGCTCTTTTGGAGGGCTTCTTGTCTTATTTCATCAAGCTCATTAAGTTGTCTCATCCTTTGCTTTTGTGCTTCTGATAAGTCAAGATCTAGCTGGACTGTTGTTTTATAAGTCTAGATCTAGAACTCTATTGGAAGTAAGAGCTATTTCCCATAAACAAGTTCATAGGTAGTATGTCCTGTAATACTTCTCCATGTAGTTCTATAAGCCCACAAAGCTTCTCGAAGATTTTCTGCCCAGTCCTTCCTATGTAAGTGTATAGTCTTGGTAAGGATTGCTTCAATCACCTTATTTGTAGACTCAACTTGTCCATTGGCTTGTGGATGGTATGGAGTGGACTTTTGATGTTTGATTTTGTACTTCTCCACAAGCTTCTGCACTAATCTGGATGTAAATTGTGTTCCTTGATCTGTTACAATTTCTCTTGGAACACCAAAATGAGTGAAAATATCCTAAAAAATAAATGAAACTACAAAATTTTCAGTAGCAAAAGGAAGTGCTTTAGCTTCTACCCATTTAGTCACATAATCAGTACATACCAAAATATACCTTTTTTCTTTGAAGGACGACTGATTAGACCAACAAAATCTAGTGCCCATTTTTCAAATGGTTCAATGAGTACTTGTGGCTGTAATGGAATTTCATTTGAAAGAGTGGGTTTTCCCATTCTCTGACAACTATCACATCTTTTAACATATTCCTTGATATCCCTGAAAATGGAAGGCCAATAATATCCTAAAAGTAAGACTTTATAAGCAGTTCTTTTGTGAGAAAAATGTTCTCCACATGGGCAGGCTTTAAGTATTTCTGGTATTTGATCCTCTCGAACACATCTTCTGATAATGAGATCTGGTCCTATTTTGTATAACTCTTCATTTATCCATGAATAATATGTGCTATTGTGAACTATCCTCCTCTTTTCTCTAGGAGACAAATGAAATGGCATTTTCCCTGTAGCTAAATAATTAGCAATATCTGCATACCAAGGTGATTTAGTAGATACTGCAAAAAGATATTCATCAGGAAATTTATCTTCTAGAGGTTGATCATCGTTATCATTCTAAATTCTAGATAAAAAGTCAGCAATTGTGTTCTATTTTCTAGGTCTATCTAGAATAGTGATGTTAAATTCTTGTAACAATAAGAGCTATCTAGTTATTCTTCCATTAGTGATTGGTTTATTCATTAGGTATCTAATGGCAGAATGGTATGTGTGAATGAAAGTTTCATAGCTAGTTATATAATGTCTAAATTTGTTAATGGCATGAACTATGGCTAAAAACTCCTTCTTAGTTACAATATAATTTAGCTCTATAGGAGTTAAAGTTTTAGTGGTATAATAGATTGTATAAGGAGCAAGGTATTTTTTCCCTAACACAGCTCCCAAGGCTATATCTAAAGCATCAATTGATATATGGAAATGAAATTTCCAATTAGGTCCTTTTAAGATAGGTGCTTCAAAAATTCTCTTTTTCAAAGTTTCAAAGGCAACTTGACAATCAGAATTCCAATTGAATTGACAGTTCTTGGTAAGTAGTTTAAAGAGTGGAGATGCAATTTTTGTGAAGTTTTCTATAAATAGTTTATAATATCCAGTAAAACCAAGAAAAATCCTAAGATCTCATTAACAGTTTGGCACATTTTCTATTTGATTATTCTCTTTTTGAGGGAGAGAGGTCTCTCCTTCTTCAGATTGATTTTTATGTTTTTGAAGATTTGGTCTTGCTTCCTAAATAACAACAGGGGGTTTTCTTTGTAACACTCTTCCAGACCTTAATTGGACATTATTTAGATCTAGTGGAGTTATTACATAAGTTTGAGGATTTTTCCCTTCCATGTTGTACACAGGTTATTGTGGCATTTTATTATTAGGATTCGAAAGTGGTTGAGCAGGTAGTTGATTTGGTTTTTATGTAAATGGTAGGGAGAGTTGTGGATTCTGATTTTGAACTTGGATTGGAGGCAATTGATTAGCTTGGGGAATTTGATTATATTGGGGTAGAAATTACGGTGGAAGATAGGCTGATGAATATTGTTGATATTGAGCATAAGCCCCATAAGTACTTTTCCATCCTTGATTCCAAGATTATGATTGTGTCTGAGCCCAAGGCTGCCAACATGGGTTCCAATTATTTTGTGAACACTGAGAAATTTTTTGTGTTCTGAATCCTGGTGGTTGATTTGGGTGGGAGTTTTTCCATGGTCTCTTGGCTATAAATTAAAGAGGGTCTACTTGTTCTGGTATTCCTTCATCATTAAATACAACCTTGAGACCTGGTAAAGAAGGACACTCCTTAGTATCATGATTATCTGCACATATGGCACAAGTTTCTATAGCTTTTGAATCTAAGGGACACTCTCTTAAGGCATGCTTCTTTCGACATCTAGGATAGAAAATAGATAATGCAACATTTTCATATTTTTTCTTATTTTGTATTTTAAGGGTGTCTATCTATTCACTTAGACTCCCTAAAATATCTGTCTTGAAGGTATCAAGCAAGCTTCCTAATTCTGCCTTGCTAACTGTCCCAGCTACAAATTTATTAATTCTTGATAAGAGAGGGTCTTTAGGACTCTTTCCAACTCCTGCTTTACTACTTGAGATATGTACACATAGATCACAAATATCTGAAAATGGTAATTGAGAAATATATCCTTTCCTTGTTAAGTTAAGGAGATCGATCCATTCATCTTTGATAGCTTTGAGCAGGAGGGCTTTCAAAGTTTCCTCATCCAAATTATCCATTTTTTCTCTTTTAATATTGTAGACAAATCTCTCTACTAAGTCTTCAATATTTTCATCTTCCTTTTGTGTCATTTTGAGACTTCATCTTTAAGGTTATTAGGCATATAGTAATCTCTATATTTGCCCAAGAAAGCCTCTTTCATTTAATCCCATGTTCTTATAGAATTCATTCAGTAAACTCATGGACCATTTTAATGTTGAATCCTTTAAGGTAGCAGGGAACAATTTCAGTTTTTGAGCATCATGTAGATAGTCATATGATCTACATAATACTTCAAATTCGAAGAGAAATGTCTCTGGGTCTTCATTTCTATTCCTGTGGAAATTAGGAAGAATTGAGGGTGATATATTTTTCATTGTGAGGGTTGTATATTCATCAAAAATAGAAAATCCGAAAGGATATTGATTTCCTCTGCCTCTGCCCCCTCCTCTATTCCTATCTCCACCTCCTCCTCTTCCTCTTCCTCCTCCAATCCTATTTCCCTCACCATTGACATTGTGTACCTCTCCTTCCCCTTCTTCAGGAGTAATGTAAGGTTCTTCTAATTCTTCTGGTTCCTCTATCAATGGGTGGTCAAAATAAGTTTCATATTCCTCTTCTTCACTAGGAACTTCTAATTCTTCTCCTAAAAAATTTTTACCAGTGGAGGATACAAAAACTACTCATGTAGTTGGGGATGCATGATTTTCTTCAATTACAGCTTCGGTGGATGATGTAGGTGAAGTTCTGGATTGGATTTCTGATCTTGAGACTTCAAGAAGTCTTTGTTGACCTACAAATGAAATTCGAGTTTGAGTAGGTGGTGTGGAATTTCGAAGTCATGGTGAAGTGAGTGGATTTGTGGGAATCAAGCTTCTTCCTCATCCTAAAAATCTACCTCTAGAGTCTCTATCCCTACACATATCATGTTTTGAATTAACAAATTTTCTCTTCTTCTTTTTTTTAACTTCTATTTTTACTTCCCCAACAATGATGCCAAAATGTTTAGCCAATTTAATGTTCTTAAATTATCATCATAAATTATCGATGAGGGCAAGTACACTGATGAAGCACAAGTGCACTATATGTGCTAGAAGTTATTTTAGGTCATTAAGATATCTATGTTATTGTTAAGGTATAAACTTAGAATTAATATGGAGATGGTATTATTGATTATATTAGAGTATTGTTCTTAAAGTTGTTAGCTGGTTATCCTAAAGATTAATCTCAGTTGAATCAAGTTTTGTGGATGGTTGGAGAGTGATTCTAAACTCTATTAGAATGTTTTTGATTTTATCTTGAATTTTATGCTGCAACCAAAATAGATTACTATGTGTAATAGAGATCTATTCTATCAAATTGAAAATGAATGATGTCTTAACTTAATTGCCAAGGAAAAGACTATCACTCTTTAGCTAATGCAACTTCATTCAAACAAGAACTAAAACTGATAAATTGGAAAACAACTAAGCTGTGAAATGAGACAATTGAATTACACTAGGTAGAAAGAAAATGTGATGATCAAACTATACTAGGTAAAAATAAAATGAAATAAGAGGATTATGCTAGATAGAAAGCAAAGGAAATTTCTTATTCAGACAACAGTTTAATCGCGAATTCCATTATACTGCATTTCAAAACACAAAACAGAGCATCCATAATTTAACTTTAAGAAATCAAAGAAATCTATTTGCAATCGATCAAAGACCTGTACTGGACGTAGGGGCCCTCCATGAGACAGTCGACAATCTTCAATCAATGCAGCATGGAAAATATGAACCAAGTCTATTACTCACAAACAAGTTTAACAGGATGTTCTTCAAAATTTACATATAGTGGCGCGCACCAAAACACAGAGCGACCATTTCTCTTATAATATTTCTCCAAGTAACAGTATGAGAGTTTTAAGCCTACATATATTTATTATGATCCATATTAAACAAAATATATCGCTAAATAATCGATTTTCTATTTGGAAAAGCAAATCGATAAGATTTCAGAAAACTCAGACTTTGTCCCGGCACATAATCTTGTAGTTGACTTTGAGGTTGACCGTGTTACAATGCGATCTTCTTGAAGGATTGGCTTGAGAGAATAGGAAAGAATCCACAAGGGGATCATTCCTCATCCATCCATATCTTCTTTTGCTTAGCTCGTGCACTCGAACCCTGTTAACAATGGAGGTAGCTACGGAAATACGGATTAGCTGCAGAAACAGGCCAATTTCGTAGCTGAATGCAAACTTTAATAAAACAATAATGTATATAGACAAAATATGAGAAAGAGGACATTTAAATGCTTACCTTAACAAAACCTTGTGTGTATTGCATTTATTTAGGTTATAGGTATAGGAAAAAGGAATAAGTATAGGCAAAAAGGGTGTCAAGGTAAGGTAGTCCTTGGACTCTACAGTCCTCTCTTACAAGCATTTATACATACCACAAACTCCTTATCAGGATATGAAATATTCAAGACTGGAGAATTTGTAAGCAAATGCTTCAACTGCCCAAAACTAGATGCGCACTCCTCGAGCCATTCAAACTTATTTCCTTTCCTATGCAAAGATGTAATAAGATAGGAAATCCATGAGAAGTTCTTGATGAACCTCTTGTAATAACCTGCTAGTCCGATGAATGATATGACCTCATCCACATTCATAGGAGTTGGCCACTCCATGATAGTTTTAATCTTTTTCGAGTCCACTGTTATACCTTCCTTGGAAACAACATGCCCCAAGTAATGAACTTTAGTCTGAAATAAATAGCACTGGTTGAGCTTGACATACAATTGATGCTCTCTCAACAATCTCAATATTACTAGCAGGTGCTTTGCATGCTCTTCCTCATTCTTAGAATATATTAATATATCATCAATGAAAACTATCACAATATTGTCCAGATAAGGACACAACACATTGTTAATTAAGCACATGAAAGTAGCTGGAGCATTAGTAAGACCAAAACAAACCACCAAAAACACATAATTCCCATACATGGTACGAAATTTAATCTTGTAAATATATTTTTCTTTTATGCACACATGATGATATCATGATTTGAAGTAAATCTCTAAGATCACTACTACTTCCTTGAGCTAGTCAAAAAAATCATCATTCTACGACAAAGGATACATGTTCTTAATGGTCACCTTGTTCAACTGCATGTAATCAATATACAACCTAATAGTAGCATCCTTCTTCTCCACAAACAACATTGGTGTGCCCCAAGGTGACACACTTGGCCTTATGTATCCTTTATCAAGCATTTCCTTAACATACAACTTCAATTCCACCAACTCTCAAGAGTTCATCTTGTAAGGTGCCTTTAATGTTGGTGTTTCTCTTGGTACCAACTCAAAAGAGAAATCCACTGTAACCACCCTCCTCCTATATCCACCCAGGTAACCGGCCAACCAGGGTAAACATGCAATGAGAGAGGCCACTATGAAGGGATTCAACCTCCTTGGTGACCTTAAGGAAATGGAATCGACAGAACACGTCAACCATACCTTCCACATTAGCAACAACACCTCAGGAGACATCTCAACCACTCAGATATCCTACCCCTAGGTCCCACTGATCTTTGAGACCTCTTGACCTCTAGATGCTCTCATGCTATGGACATTCCCAGCAAACGCGTGCCAACATTTGCGGAATTCAAGTCACTTTTCTAGCCCAGAATTCATCCACTTCCCAAAACTTGTTATAAATTTCAAAATCCATCAAAGACATGATGAAAAGACTAATAAACCAAAAATATACCTCTCGACTAGGAATGACCATCCTCAACCGAGACTGGAATTTTGTCAAACACTTGGCACCAATGCAATCTACAGGTCTAGGATACTGATGAGTGCTAGTATTGCAGCAAGGATGCTGCAACTCCTTGGCTACCCACTTTACTTATCAACATGGAGTTTGTACAACCTTGGAGGTGACAGGTGCTATATGCACAAGAAGAAGTGAAGGTCCTACCTTTTGTCACTATTCATCTGGCAAGAGACCCTAGGGGTTCCAAGCCAGACTTCTATAGAGTTAGAAGAAGCTTGATTCTTTGATGGAAGAAGAGAAAATCTATTCTAAGAGAAGTACTCTACTGCAGTAATGAAGAAAACAATATGTAATGCTAAATCACACCATATCCTAATTAACCATTTGAACAGTTATGCTAAGCAAAATTGCTAAATCAACACTAACCTAATGCTGCTATCTAAGTTATAGAAGTAAAGAGCATCAAACCAAACTAATGTGTAAGCAAGGAAACTAGACTAAATCTGTTTTCACTTTTTTGTTTTTTTTAATGATCGGACAGTGTTAGAGTCTAATTGAATAACCAAATTGAAACTCAGGAGTGGCAGCGTTTAAATGATATGTAGAACAATGTTCAAGAAGGAATCAAGTAGAAGAGCAAGCGAAGATCAAAATCAACGAAAGGAAGACGTAATGAAGTAGCAGTGCACAGGAAGATGAGCGACAGAGATCTTATCGCAAGAGATTACGTGAATATATGGACGAACATGATTAACAAAAGATGAGCGGCGGAGATCTTATCGCAGGAGATTGAGTTAATAGATGGTTGAACAGGATTAATGGAAGATGAGTGGTGGAGATCTTATCACGGAGTTTAAGTGAATAGATGGATGGATCACATTAAGTCACGTGGCGACAGAAGGAAAAAACGTGCGGAATGATGGAGCGGTCTTCATAGGTGGTAAGCAGTTTCTTGCACACCCTCAAAGTTGTAAGTGGAATTCCTAAATTTTGTGTGATTAGCCTAAGTGAGTGACACGTAGCATGAGAAAACCAATTTTCTTGCGTGCTCTCAATCAGATATCAGCCGTGCAAGAATTCGCACGAGATTGCACGATAGTCGTTGGATCGTGCGGGATTGATCAACAGTGGAGATCAGCCAAGGTAGTTGGCGATCGAGTGACGCGATAGCCGTTGGATCAAGCAAAACAGATCGACGATGGAGATGTGGAGTGCCTAAATTCAAACGTTGAAATGAATATATGTGGTAAGTAGTATCTCACGTGCCCTAAGAGTTGTAAGCGGAATTAATAAATTTCACGCGATTAGCCTAAGTGAGTGACACGTAGCATGGGAAAACCACTTTTCTTGCGTGCTCTCAGTCAGGTATCGGTCATGCAATAATTCACGCGAGATTGCACGATAGTTGTTGGATCATGCGGGATTGATCAACAGTGGAGATCAGCCAAGCTAGTTGGCAAGCGGGTGACACGATAGCCGTTGGATCAAGCAAAACAAATTGATGGTGGAGATTTGGAGTGCCTAAAGTCAAATGGTGAAATGAATATGCGACACGTGGTTAATGGTGATTGGCCAAGTTTGTTGCAAATTGGACGGTAAGGAAATCTGTGGGCGTAATCTAATTAAGACGTGATTTATTAGCTTCTGCATATATTATGCATGGAGAAAGTGCCAAAGGAAATGAGAATACGAGTGAGATCTTATTACAGAAAGATAACAATGAAATGAACCAAGTACTGAATCAAGATGACAAACTCCAAAGCTCATGTGAGAACTAGAAATTTGTGTTTTTGGGGTTGTTGAAGGGTCTCTTCCTCAAGTCATGGTTCCAGAGGGAGGAGGTGAGGTCGAGACACTTGCTGACTACCTTTTGGTGATCTTTTTCTCCTTTCTAACCTACTAATTGACAGAAGGCACAAATGGAAGCAAACTAACACACAACCAATCTACGCTACACTATTGTAATGGAAATGCAACTACTTAAGCAAATGAATGATTAAACCATGAATCTATGCTCTACATTGTTGTAATGGAAATGCAACCACTTAAGAAAATGAAATATTAAACCATGAATATACGCTAGCATACATGTACAATAAAGAGGAACCTTAGCTACTAGTGTTGGCCCTAACGCAAGAGCTTCAGCCCTCTGAGTTAACTCAGTGCTGGCTCAAAACAAAACTCATTCTTATTATCAAAACAATGGATTACATCAAAATCTGTCACAAGTCTTGCAGCTCAAAAATAAAGTAGAGTTTTACAATCAAAAGTCTGAATCCTACTGAGGTCCTAGGCCTCTCTACTTATACGTCTGAAGTCTCCAATGACTTCCTTAAAATTAGGGAGGCTCGGCTCCCAAACTCGAGATAAACTGGCGTTTTGACTTTCACTTGCACGACTACCTTCTAGTCCTCATGATTTGGTTGTTTGCACTCCGAGATGATGGAGAAATATTTGAATGGGGGCGGGGGTTAGTAAATGAGGAGGATTTACCTACTATAATTCCTCTCCCTTGTCACATTCGAGTTTTGACCAAGGTCTTTGCCAAAATTCCTTGATTTTATCCTTTAATCCTGCATTAAATGCACATTATACCACAAAGAAAAATATCCAACTCTAACTCATCTCATAAACAAAATATAATCAAAAGTATGCAATAAGTTGTGAGAATAGTTGGTTTGACTAAGCTAGGAGGTGAATTAAGGCCCATATAATTACCCAATGATGAGGCTCATCAGATACAAGACAAAAAATGAATGACTGAAAACTGTTACGAAACATGAAAAGAAGGATCACTACCTTCTCCCTTGAATTTCTATGACATCAATTAGGTCTTGCATCCATAATTTTAAAAATTACAAATAAATACATGAAATTACCATGACATGAACTAGTCAATTAACCATGCTTATAACCAACATAAAACCATGGAAATAATAGTGAGATAATAGTCATTAAATCCACATATGAACAAGTATAAAAGAAATAGAACTTAGCTTTCATTAATCATAGGAAAATCTCACTAGGTCCGGGACTTCCACGTACCACCCAACCATATACATGGCTGAACCAAATCCTTCTTTCAGCCACTCATCCCCATGCCATATTCCAACCATGAATGTGGGATCGCATGGATAAACCAATCCAAAAACAACCAAGGGAATCTAGAGGGTAAACCACCTCTACCCTCACCAAACCGTGATCACACCAAAACCGGTGCTCCAATCACAAAACCAAAATTAGAATGTCATCTAGAATCCATCACTATTCTTGAGGAATTTTTCATCTCCTTGTTTCTCAGGATTTACCGCAATCCAATCCAAGATCACTAGACCCTAAACCGAGACCAGTCTCTTAGGATTTATCGCAATCCAAACCTGAATCACTAGGCCTTAAACCGAGACTCCTCCCACATGATTTACCATGTATCCTACAAAAATTGGTCAAGGAATTCCTAGGCCTTTGGGAATGAACCTTGAGACCACCTCCACCCTGGATTCCGAAATCCATCTGGAAAACCAAACCTCAAAACCGAGATAAACATCCCAACATACCATTGCATCAGGAAAAGCCAAGGCTAGGCTGAAAACCACTTTCATAACTCGGGAAAACCATGCCACCGAAAAAAAGAGGACCATACACCAACATGCAAAGCCATGGATGTCAAAACTAGTGAGAAAACCACACATGCAATATATTACCTGCAAGTATTCTTGATCCTGCTCTTCCTTCATTGATCCTTGCTTTCCTTCCTTTCCCTTCTGTGGTCCAAAGCTAGAGTGCTCCAAGAAAACTCTAAGTGACCAAGAGAGAGAGAGAGAGAGAGAGAGAGAATAATGAGAGAGCTCCTAAACTTGAACTGACAAAAGGTTACATTGACCAAGCTTACACAATGATCCTCATAAGCATTTTTATCAATGAGGCCTCTATTTTCTTCATTTTTCCTTATTTTCCTTCATTTTCCTCCTCACATGCAGCCTATTACCTTTAACCTTACTTTTATCCTAATTTCCTTTATTTTCGTAAATAAATATTCCACAAATGCCTTTTTGCCTTTTTAATGCCTTAGAATTTTCCTTTGCCAATTTCCTTTAGCCATAAACAAATCCAGTGATTCCAATTAGGATATCTTAGCCAAACATTAAGCTTGGAATACGTGTCCCTTAACTGTGGTCTTATTTTTCCTTTATTAACTTTTATTACATGACTTTTTCACTAGGGCTATTACAAAACAATCCCCCTTGGGGAACACCATCCTCGGTGTTAAACCACACCAGTACCTCAGCAAAACATGTGAAAAGAAAAAATAATACCCATGGAGCTTTAAAACTTAGTTATTTATAATATTTACAATGAAAGACCTGCTCAAAAGCAAAACACCATGACAACATCACTAGATAACAACCATACCGCTTACTAGAGCTTTATAACATAGCTCATTACGGTATTTACAATAACCACACATACACATATGCACATTTTCTAAACAAACAAATAAAACAATACGATGCTCAAACCTACACCCTCAAAGTAATACTAGGATTCACCTCGTTCCTAGGAAGTCCATAATCCAGTGCCACAGTCAAACTGCATCAAATTTCCAAGGCTATAATCTTCAACCACTTGTCCTCTCAGTGAATAATTATCAACTCATTGTTCCAGGGCACACTACCAATGTGAATTTCATACCATCTAGTAAGGTTAATGAATAAAACAAATATATCTCCATCCTTCCCTTCTCTACTACACAGCCCCTCGGGAAATTCGGTTGATCCAGGGTGGATCTCTAAAACGTACCAGTGGCATGGTAAGAAGGCTCAAAACTCAAAGTGGAAAAAACTCTATAAAATTAAGATCAGATCAAAGTGCTCGTCATCCTAATTCGAATGGTGTGAACGACACTCAAATCCGAGTTCATATGAAGAAGATAGAGAAAGTAAAAGATAAAGTTTGACTTGGACAGGTGGAAGCAGGAAGATGACATGGTAGACACTCTCAACAAATGGGGAAACGCCAAGTGACAGGTGACCATTGCCACACATATTTCAAATCACAGAAGGAAGCAGTCGAAGTTAAAGAAAATCGGTCCCAAGGAAGTCAAGGTTACGATGCGATATATCGCAATCACATAGTCAGGTTGTGATTTGTGATATCGCAATCGCACATCGCATAGTGAGGTTGTGATTTGTAATATCGCAATCTCACATCGCAAAAAGGGAAAGGTTAAAAGAATCTCCCCCTAGATCAAGCCAGGTTGCGATGCGATATATCGCAATTGTAGAATCATGTTGCGATTTGCGATATCGCAAGAATAGTTTGCAAAGGGGAAATAGTCGCATAGTGTACCAACCTTGGTTCCTGCCGATTGCGATATGAGCTTCTGGACCCGATATCTTATATGTTGTGTCTAATAGCCCTTTGGGTCTACAGTCATAACAAGATTCCTATAGTAAAGGCTTGGGTTTGTACACCAATGGAAAGCACTAATTGTGATTTGCAATGGGTTATCAGTGCCGATAAAGCCGTCAGTTAAGGAGTAAGCTCCAATCCTTTGTATTCATCTGTCGTTTGAGGTTTAATGTGGTACACAAATTGAATTTGTACAACCTAAGTGGGTACATCTGTTCTTTCATACCCAGTATATTATACCCATGAATTGGTATATATAAACAGAGCTCTGCCATGGCACGAACGAATGGGATGTCTTGCGCGAAGGATTCCTGTTAACCTTCACGTTTGAGGATCATTCATGGGATACTGTTGATGATGCACTAGAAGCAGTAAAAGCATCTATCTTTAAAATACCCCAGGAGCCAATGGAAGTGCTTCAGCCTGAATGGGTGACCCAACTGAGCTGCGCACTAGAGTGTTACAACGTAAACATTGAAGAAGACGATGAAGATCCGCGAAAAGTTAACATTCCAGAAACTGAAGGCTATCACGAGGTTCAAGGGCCATTGATTGAAGACCCTGAAATTACTGCGTTGGTAAAGACAAAGTAGGTAAACATTAGTACGGAGGCCGAACCTAAGTATGCAACACTCGATGACTATTGGGATGATGCCACGGTGGATAAGGTCGTTGAGTTACTCCGCAAATACAAAGACTTATTCCCGAACAATATCATGGACTTAAAGGGGATCATTGGCAATTTAGGGATGATGAATATCACCCTAAAACCCGATGTGAAGCTGATTAAGTAGAGGCCTTACTGCTTGAATCTGAAGTACAAGGAAAAGGTCCACGTAGAACTAGACAAAATGCTTGTAGTTGGAATCATTGAGCCAGTGGAAGAATCTGACTAGGTAAACCCTATGGTAGTGCAGGAGAAGAAGCAGAAGGGTGAGATAAGAATATGCGAGGACCTCAGGAAATTGAATGGTTCTTGTGTGCATGACCCATTCCCGACTCCATTCACAAATGAAGTATTGGAAAATGTCGGCAGGCAAGAAGCATATTCTTTTACTGATGGGTTCTCTGGGTACCACCAGCTCAAAATCACACCAGAAGAGAGGAGCAAGACCACCTTCGCGACTGAGTGGGGCTTCTTTCAATACACCGTTATGCCGTTTGGGTTAAAGAATACGCTAGCCATCTTTTTGCGCATAGTTGTTGCAAAATTCAAAGAATATATCCACAAATTCCTAGAGGTCTATCTAGATTATTAGACTGTATTTGGCTTGGTTAAGCACCATGTATCGAGCTTACTCTTGATGCTGGATACTTTTCGACAACACCAAATCGCGCTAAACCTCAAAAAGTGTACTTTCCGCATTCCCTTTGGGAACCTATTGGGACATGTGGTCTGCAAACAGGGACTTATGGTAGACCATGCGAAGATTGCAGTAATTTTGAATTTGGAAGCATTGCGAAGTGTTAAACTGTTGCGCGCTGCCTTGGGACATACGGGGTACTACAGGAAGTTCATCAAAAGCTATGCCCAGATCACTACGCCAATGGAGAAACTGTTGAAAAAGGATGTCACGTTCTATTGGAATGATGATTGCATGAAGAGCCTGGATGTACTAAAAGAGAAATTGGCCTCCACCCCAATCCTGGTCTTCCCAAAATGGGATGTGGAGTTTCATGTCCATGTTGACGCATCATGTATAGTGCTAGGAGCGGTGCTAACACAAGGGGGTGGAGAGGGCTTGGATAACCCTATTGCATTCACAAGTCTTAGGTTGTCCAAAGCAAAAAAGAACTATTCCACAACTGAACGTGAGGGGTTGGCTATGGTGTACACGCTCCAAAAATACTAGCACTATTTTCTAGGAGGACATTTCAAGATGTATACAGACCATTCCGTGCTAAAATACTTGGTCAATAAGCCTGTGTTGGGGGGGCACATATGCAGGTGGCTCTTATTGTTCCAAGAATATGACTTTGAGGTCGTGGTGAAGCCTAGATGCTTGAACCGGGGACCGAATCACTTGTCGCGTATTGAGATAGGAGAGGAACCCACTAGTTTGAAGGAAGGATTACCTGACGCACAACTCTTTGTTGTGTGCGTCACGGACGGGAAATTTGAAGATATAATCCACTTTCTAACAATGGGGACTACGTCGAAGGAATACTCTGTCCAACATAAGAAGGAACTGGTGGTGCGTGTGGCTGATTTTTCTGTCATCGCGGGGCACCTATACAAAATGGGCAATGATGAGATACTACGAAGGTATGTACCTGAATTTGAATGAATTTAGATCCTTGCAGAAGTGCATGGGGGCATTGCAGGTGGACACAATGCAGGACAAGCAACCACGCAAAATATTCTCCGCGCATGGTTGTGCTGGCCAACCCTTCATCAGGATTCAAAAGCACACTGTAAGGCCTGTGATATATGTCAAAGGGTAAGTAAACCATCATGGAGGAACGAGATGCCTTTTAATCCACAAATGACATTGCAGCCCTTCAAAAAGTGGGCTATCAACTTTGTAGGCCCTATCAAAACTCAGGGAAAAACAGGCGTGTGTACATTATCAGCACAACAGAGTACCTGACTCATTCGAGGGAAGCGCAGCTGGTCAAAGACTGCTCAGCCGCCATAGTTGCAAAGTTTTTGTTTGACCACGTGTTGACTCAATTTGGTTGTCCAAAAATCTTAATGAGTGATCACGGTACACATTTCCTGAACGAAACCATCAGTGCACTAATAGAAGAGTTCTAGGTATATCATAAAAAAAGCACACCATATCACCAACAAGCCAATGGGACAGTAGAAGCATTCAACAAAATATTGGAGACTGCGCTAACCAAAGTATGCAATGCGCAGTGGAGCGATTAGGACCTGCATGTACCTGATGTACTATGGGCTTATAGGACAACGTACAAGAAACTAATGGGACAAACACCTTTCTAGTTGGTTTATGGCACGGAAGTTATCATGCCAATGGAGTATATCATAACTAGTCTACGCATAACAGCGCTCAAATGTATGATGGACCGTGAAGCCCTGGAAGAGAGGCTTGCACAGTTGGAAGAACTTGAGGAGGAATGGTTCCTGGTTGGCTTTCATCAGTAGGTACAAAAGCAGCGTGAGAAGGCCTGGCACGATCGCCATATTAAGTTGCGCACCTTCAAGGTAAATTATTTAGTGCTGTTGTATGACAGTAAGTTTGATAAATTCCCGAGAAAGTTTAGAATGCATTGGCTAGGACCATACGTTGTAAAGGAGGTCACAGATGGCGGCGCGGTATAGCTAGTCAAACTAAATGGATAGCCTTTCACAGGAAAAGTGAATGGCAGCCACTTGAAGCCCTATACAGGTGGCCCGGCTATCTGACTAGTCGGCAGAAGCACAGTCTTTGTGCTCCAAGGATCCAGACAAAGGTGCGGGATTATAAAAAAATGTAGGGGATACAAGCACAGATGTAGAGAAGTAGTTCTAACACCGCGGTCTTAGAACAATGCGTACAGTAGATCCAACAAGCAACAGCTTAATGCATTGTCGACCTTGCAGCAGTTTGAGAATAGTTGGAGGGACTCCACGCAAAGATATCCGCTCTGACAGAGTGACTTGAGGGCGAGTCATGATGTTTGTGTTGGGGGCTTGTTGGGCATGGAATCCCCCCCAAGGCATGTTTTGGGGCTTAAAGCCCAAGTTTTGACCGAATCTTTTTGTAAAAGCTCCGCGAATTGCGAGCGCGGGGCGCGAAAGTATAATAGAGTCACAGGGTTGTCCACCCTAGTTTTTGTAATGTAATGTCGGCTGGATAGACCTACCCATGGTCCGTGGACCATGGGATTGTATAAATAGAGTGAGGCTCTAAGTGTAAAAGATAACTAATAGAAGAGAAGCATGAGAAGTCTAAGTGATTGAGTCGAAGTGTAAAGTGTGTCTGTGGGTCGTAGAGTAGGAGAAGGCTCTGCAGCTAAGTGCGCAGAGGCCTAGTAGTCCGCAGCTGAGTGCACGGACCCCTGCAGATGAGTGCACAGGGCAGGTCAAGTCTATAACCGTTGGGAGAATCAATAAAGATAAGTTTTTCTATAATTTTGTGTATATTTTCCTGGTTTAATGCATGATTGGATATAATTTGCAAGTACACTGTTTATTTACTGCGCGATCGTGTATGAATGTTTTGTATTGCTAATTATAACTTAAGACATTCAAGTAGGTGAAGGTAATTCATTAACACTGGAAGATAAGTAAGATCTAGGGTAATATTGCAGAGCACGGCACAACCCCTAGTTAGGGCTGCGCGAAGGCATTGTATCAAGCCGTGAGGAATGGGAAGTGTGCGAAGCGACCTGCACGCAGGAAAAACAAAGGACCAGTCATACCTCTCAGACATCTCAAGGGTGCAGAAACCTAGTTCTAGCACCCTCCCATACTACTTTGGGTGAGACCTCAATCCGCGCTCTACGGGCTGTTGCCGAAAGGGCCAGTAGCACAAGGATTTTTTTGGCTAATTAACTCTAAACCTGGGTCAGGCCCCAACAAGCCAACACACTCATAGGAATGGCAGACTGCAGAGCCTTGGGAGAGAGGCTCACGTAGCTAGCAGAGCTTGAGGAGGACCGATTTCTAGCTGGATTTCATCAACAAATTTAAAAGGAGCGCGAAAAGGCATTCATGATCAGCACATTAAGCTGTGCACCTTCAAGGTAAATGATCTGGTTTTGTTATATGACAGCAAGTTTGATAAATTTCCAGGGAAATTTAGGATGCACTAGCTGGGGACCTATGTCATCAAAGAGATTACCGACGGTGGAGTAGTTCAGTTGGTTAAGTTAAATGGGGATCCCTTCCCAGGAAAGGTGAACGGTAGCATATTGAAGCCATACATTGGTGATCCAGCTAGGTGATTATATGAAGGTAGCATAGTCTTAGTGCTCCAGGCAGCTGAAAGGAGGCGCAAGACTATAAACTACACTACCCGGGTTGGGGAACTACGTGATGAGGAAACTACGCAGAACGAGGAGATGTCACAGAGACCACATAAGCGCGCAGAAGGCTGCACTACCCAGGAAAAAACCACACAGGTCAGCTGGAAAGTGACCGTTAAAGTCACTGTTCATAATTTGACGATGAAAAAACAACCAAATGGAGCGGGGGGGGGGGGGGCGACATTTAAGACGAAATTTATGGGCAAAATCCTTAAAAATCTGCTGCCAATCTAGCATTAATGAACCGATTTTGGGGGGAACGGTCTGATTTGAATTCAAAATGGCCTATAAATAACATGTGGCTATCCAGTGAAGAACACTTAGAATTTTGAGAATTCAGTTGTTGAGCTCTCAGGCGCGTATGAATTGTGAATTCTTTGAAGCTCTGATAGCGAGTTCGACATTTGAGAAATTGCCAAAGGAGACAAAAGAATTGTTGAATAGCATCATGTCGACACCAGCAAAAACTGTAGATATTGGGGAAACAGTGATAGTCAAAGGGGTTGTACCAGAGGTTGCTATGGAAGTAGAGGGAGCTGCTCTGGAGGTTGCAGAGATACCCGTTGAAGTCCCCAAGTCACCACAATTGCGTAGACCAAGGCCTACCTCGACCCAGGAGAGTGTGAAAAAAAATAAAGGCAAGCAGGCTGCGAAAACGCATCCGGTGCACGTGTCACCTAGGAGAAACCTATCGAAGGACAAGCCCACTGCACAAGAAAAGGGAAAAACAATTAACCTAGAACTGGAGGAGGAAGAAATTGAGGATATCCCAATGGACGATGAGGATCTTGGGGTGGAAACAGAGGACATTGAAGTTGAGGGGTCTGACCCCATTACTAAATTGCCTGAGTACATCCCTCCGCGCAGGGGCAAGGCCAAGGTGCCTAAGGACATTGACAAGAGCAAGGTCACCTTGTACACACCTCTGCTGTTGAACCAGATTGTTTTTGAAGGACCGCGCTTGGGGCGGATTCCACTGTTGAAATTAGAGGACTGGGACTTAGCTGACACCAAGTGATTCCCTCACTTGGCGACAGACCAGCTAATGCACTGCGTTTTCCATAAGACCACCGGGATGACCGCGTTGGAACCATGGAAGTGGCTCAAAGGCATGGATAAGGCAAGCTTACTCAACCTGCTATGGGTGGCGCATTACAATCGTACACCCATTACCTTGCTAGTAATCAAGCAGCTATTGTGCTTGGTACATGATGGGTGTTTGTGGCTGGAGGAGCCAATACCCATCACTAATATGTTGATCCATAGGATGACATGACTGCCACATACATGGGAGAATCCGGCCATGATGTTTGGTGGAAAGGTGGGCAAGCAGACCCTTGTGGAGGCCATGAAGAAGAAGTTCAGATTATTAAAGAAGTCACACGGCTATGCTATTACAAGTATTTCTGACCCTGCGGTCAAAGTGGCCACATAGATTTTGGCAGAGAAGGTCATGCAGAAGTGTCGCTTTGATGAACTTCCAGTGCACGTCATGGCTCTAGTTGCCTAATGCGTGGAGGACGTTCAGTTTAATTGGTTGCACTACCTCTACAGTGAATTCCTCATGAACTGTCGAGAGGTGCATGACCTCAACAAGACCTTCCACTATGCGTGGCTCTTGCTATCCATCACACTGATAGATTGGGAGCTACCTGAAGATAGTCAATTTCCCTCGATCACGCAAGACCTACCTGAGGCTGCGAAGTACGCTTCCTTGTGGGCGACTAAGGATCCTCAGTGGATCAATGACAACAAGATCTTTTGGATCTTAATGGAGATGAACATGCACATGGCCATCAACCACAATCCGTGGTTGTTGCCTACTGTCTTTGATAAACTGTAGGAGTACGTGGAATTCAAGGCTGACTTACACAATATATCAATTAGGGCCCAGAAGGACCCTGAGAAGAAGTGGCATGACTTTTCCTACTTGGAAACGGATGACGTGATCACTGCAGTTCTTGAGCACTGGCCGATAGAGTGGTGTACTACCTCGGACTTGGCAGCGAGATTGAGAAAGTCCGCTGACAGTGCAAAAAGGAGGAGGCCAAGCTCAAGATGGAGTAGCTGGTTGAGGAAAGGAGAAAGGAGGCTAACGATAAGTCTAAGGAAGACCACGTTTTCATGCAGGAGACAAGCGGACAGACAGGAGGAGAGGAGCGTGGCTCTGACAAAGAGAAGTCGCCCTCCCTAGAGGTAGAAGAAGAAGAGGATGATCAGACAGAGAAAGGAGGATTGGACCCACAGATGCCTCCATTCTGTATCAAGCGTCCAAGGGAACAAGAAATAGTAGGGCCACGGAAGAAGTCCAAGGTGACGCAGCCTAAACCGCATCTACCCACATTATGAAAATAAAATTGCATGTCACACTATGTCCCAGGAATTTTAATATTCCTACTTAGTAAAACCTTCTTAAACCAAGGTTTAATGCTCTTAATTAAATGCTAAAGCTGAAGCTATTTAATAACACTTTAATCAGATTATACCCGTGGATTTTATTACTGTCTGATCCACAACAAACTTGACCAATCACTGTCAACCGCGTGTTGCACAACTGACTTATTTATTTCAACACTTGACTTTTTGGGCACTCCAAATTACCATCGTCGATCTGTCTCGTCTAATCCAACAACTATCGCGACATATCAAGCGTCAACTAGCCCGGCCGATCTCCACCATATATTTCATTTGCCTAAATCCAATGATGATCATGTAATCTCACCCGATTACTAGCACGATACATAACAGTTTGAGAGCGCACGAGATAAGTGGTTTTGCTTCCCCACCGATGTGCTATGTGTCAACCCCTTAGGTTAATTGCGTGAATTTGTAGAATACCATTTACCATTTTGAGACCACACGAGATACTACTTACCACTTCCGTAGACCGCTCCATTATTCATTGTCACATGGCTAAATCTAATCCCTTCACTTCTTAACTTTATTTTGTGTGATAGTATCTCTATTGATCCTATTCTATCAATCTTGTCTATTGATTTGACTGATCCAATGGTTCTTGTGCATGGTTACTTCATTTCTTCCTCCTTTCCTTTCTTTGTCTTTATGCAATTCCTCAGTGTTCTGGTCTATTCAACTGAATCGCCTATGCGATTCTATATGCATCTATCCTTTCTGAGATTATTCAATCACTTCTAATTGTTGTACTCCTCCTCTGTGCACTGTCCTCTCTCTGTTCTTCTGTGGTTTAGGTTTTCTCCAGGGTTTCTGGTCTTTGGTTGTTCTTCAGCACAACTTCCTCCTGAACTTACTTCTATGTACTTTTAAGCGCTATCACATCTGAACTTCAAATTTGATCCTTCAATTGGATTCAAACGATCAGACCACTATCCTTCATTCTCCACCTCTACATTCTACTTTAATTCCACCTGCATACATATACTATGTAGAATTACTCTAATTCACACACAATTCCATTAATCAATACACACCACACAACTTAGGAATCAAATTCTCTGTCTTTATAAACAATTATTTACATAATGAATCTCTCTCTCTGGCCTGATTTTCTAATTAGTGGCCTTTTTCCTTTCCTGCCCGTAGGCTTACAGTCAAACCCTATCTAATCTTTGAACTCTGATTCTCACTCTCTCACTAACTAACTCTCTCTATGCCTTTTAGGCTTACATTTATACAAAAGGTTCTGTAACCCATTTCGGTTTAGATCCTTAATCTTTTGAACTAAGTCCACTTTTGACTCAACTAATCCCTAAGGATCCTCTCTAGTTCCACAAACCATGAAACCAATTCCTAATCTAAGATTTACAATTGATTTCCAAATCTCTCAATCCTTATGGAATCTTAACTAGCCTAAATCTCTCATGTTCTCCAACCTTAAAAACCTTAATAATTACATTAATTTAATACTCAGGAAACCAACTTCCTTGAAAACACAAGACCCCCTATGTTTAATAAAATATAATTAAATTGCTGAGTTGGATGCTCCTGCATCACAAGGCCAGCAAGACGTCTATGGATTAAATCACCCTAACATAGGGGGATCTGAATGACATTGGAGATACAGTGTAGGATGCCACCGCGGAATTTTTGTAACAGTTTGAGCAGCAACAACAGTAGGCGTTGGGGGCCATTCAGGCAGATCTGAAAGAGTTGCAGATCCGGGCATCACAGATCGGCATGACATCCACCAGTTTGGCCATTGGTACTTCAGAAGCCATTGGGATGCTGCACGTGACTCCCAAGCCATAGTGCTGCCAGATGGAGCACTGACAATAGATACCGAAGCTAACAGGCCCGCTTTCAGCACCCTCAAGGGAGTAGGGCTGAACTTGGAAGCGCTTCCTAGCGATGCACTCCACCTGCTGCAAGATGGGGTGATCGCGGAACTGAGGGCCTACGAACAACGCGCTTTACAAGTGATTACCAAGTAGAAGATCAACAATACTCAGATTGGTGTGTAGAGAGACTCTGCCATCGCCTCCATGATGAAACTCATAGACACGAATCAACACATGATTAAGGTCATGGAGGAAGCATGCCGAATGGTCCTAGAGTTGGCCATTCCTGAGGATGAGCCAATAAATGTGCGCATTCGCAAACTCGCTACGGGGGTGTGTGACACCTACACAGATTTGGAAAAGGTATGGCTGGAGCTTAACCTCCAACTTGCAGATTTGTAGTTGAAGGCCCAGTCTTTGACTCCATTGGAAGTCAAGGAGCAGTGCGTGACTGCTGTAACAAAGGCAATAGCGGCAGTAGAAAGTGTAGTGGCAGACTGAAAAATTATTTTCGAAGAGTCGTTCGAGGTACTAACCAGCCTACAAGAAGACCCTAATGTGCATAGGCTTGAAACAGAGGCGCGAGAGCTGCAGTAGCACTACGATGAGGTAAAAGGGACAATGCGCACTATCGCCATCACATAGAGACTCGCGAAGCTGCAGGAGTCCAAGGCATTAAAGGAACAAGTAGATGCAGCTAAGCATAAGGACGCAGTGATAAAGGCTTGTTTGAAGCCTTGGTTGGATGAGGCCTACTTGATCACGCCCTCCATTGAATGCAAGTTGGCTAGTCTATAGGAGACTCAGTAGAAGTTTCAGGCTGACAGTGTAGGGCCAGAGACAGAGCAGTTGGTCAAGGAGATAAAGTAGGTGGTCGCATAGTGCACCGCTGAGGTAGCAGTCGTACAGGTCGAACAAGGGGGCCTTCGTGCCAAGATCTTTGTGCCCACAGAGTGACTCGAGGGCGAGTCACCATGTTTGAGTTGGGGGCTTGTTGGGAATGGGTTCCCCCAAGAGTCAGTTTTGGGGCTAAAAGCCCATGTTTTGGGGCAGAAAGCCCAAACTTTTTAATAAAGATGTAAAGTCTCCGCATTTTGTGGTCGCGGAGCGCAAAGATGTCAAGAGTCATAAAGGGTTGTCCGCCCTTGTTTTGTAAAGTCTCATGTCGGCTGTAAAGATCTACCCATGGTCTGCGGACCATGGGATTGTATAAAAAGGGAGTCTTAGAAGAGTCTAAGGGAGTAAGGGTAAGTAAGAAGGGAAAAGTTTGTGGGTAAGAAGTTCTAAGTGTTCTCTGGTTTTAGTGTAGGTAGAGGCTCTATAGCTGAGTGTGCAAAGGCCTAGGGTGGAAGTCCATAGTTGTGTGTACGAACCCCTGCAGCTGTGTGCGCTGGTGAGCTCCAGTATTGTAGCAATAATGCTACAACTCCTGGAACTCCCTTCTTTAATTTTATCAACCCGGTAGTTCGTAACAAACTTGGAAGCGACGGTGCTGTATGCACAAGTACTAGCTCTTGCCGCAGCTGTCACTTGGTCAGCTGGCGCAAGTCCGCTAGGGGCTCAAGCCAACTTCTATGAGCTCTTAGAAGAAGCTTTTTAACTGATGGACGAAAGCTAACTCAAAGGAAGCTAATCTACTTGCGAAAAGAAACTGAAAGCCAAAAAGAAATACAAACCCTAGCAAACCCTAGCAAACCCTAATTCTACCAACTAGTCCTACTGATGTAAAGGAGAGAATGCAAACTACGAAAAGAGATGCCATTACTTCTAGGAAGGTAAAATGCATGTGTCTAAGTTATCACTATCTGAAGAAAACATCTTTTTGTATTTTTGATTAAGTTATTAGAATTATCATGCATGTGTTTTTAACTAGTTTTCCACTGTGCAGGGATGGATCAAGGGATGAAATGCTCTGGGAAAGGTTGGGATGGTACAGAGAGGGTCTAAGGAATCCCTAACATTCTTTCTGAGAGTTTCACAAAGTCTGGATGCCATGCAACCGTGTTTATGAACTTCTACAGGAAGTCTGCAGGGGTTTCTACAGGATGTTCTGTAATTCTTCTACAGGATGTTTCGAAATGGGATTTTTGAGGATGGGTGATTGATGGAAGATGCATGGATGGTTATGGAGGTAGGATGGGGGTCTGAAGTGGCCCAGGAACTGATGGATGGAGTGGTGAGATGATATGTGGAAGGCTGATTTGGCTTTAAGGTAGTTGAGACAAGAATGGAGAAGAAGGTAGGGTTACGTGGGCAAGAGGATGGGTGTGAAGCGAGAAGCCTAGATATGGGATGAATCAGATGGCTCTGATGAAGCTTGACCATGTGAGTGAGTGATAGAGATGCCCTACACAATGCACATTCAACCGAATCAATGAATTCTTGCAAACAAACTAAGTCCTAGCTAACTTAATCTAACTGTCAATGAAATGAATAAACAGCAGCCTCGTTTGGAAAGAGAACCATGTACATCACGTGAGCAAGAACATTCTGAAAGATCTAAATGCATGACGAACTCATACCAATCGATTCCCAAACATAAAAAGCTACTTTAACCAACAAAAACAACCAAAATAACAAAGCAAGATCTAAAGAGCAGATTTTATTTTAAGAATGCAGCAAACACACATAAAGATAAATAAGGGAGGTACTGGGCGCTTGAGATGGGCCCAACCCCAAGAGCTACAGCCTCCCAAGAGAGATTTAGAGCTGGTGCAAAGCTGAATTCATCTTTATTAATCAAGAATGAAGAGTTACATCAAAACTGTCCACAAGGAGAGCTTGAGAATGAGCTGAAAGCAAAGCTAATCTATTGCATACAAATCGAATTACAAAATGACTACAACAAGGCTATGAAATGACTAACTACTAGCTACTATCTACTGGCTAACTAGCTAACATCCACTGGCTACACTGGCTAACCAAAATGAGGCCCTAAGCCTTCTTATTTATACAATTTGAGGACCCAACAGTCCTCCTAGAATTTAGGGACTCGGCTGCCCAAAACTTGGAGTTAACAGCCGTCCTACTTGACTTGCTTGGCTGCCCTTGTGTTGATTGATTCGGTGGCCCTTGAACTCCGAGCTAATGGTGGAGAATTCAAGGCAAGGGCCCATAAATGAAGGGGACACCTTCCTACAAATCCTCTAGCTTGTCTTCCCACGAATTTGGCTGCCAAGTGCTCATTAAGACCTTCAATTTTGTCTCCAAATTGACCAAAAAGGCTACACAAAGCACCCATTAGACTTGTTGGCATAATGACTAACCAAATTCACTCTATTAACATAAAAATAATCAAAAACATGCAATAAACTAATGAGAATGGTGGATTAAGTCAAATTAGGAGGTTGAATGAGCCCAAATAATTGTACATTTTTGGGGCTCATCATCACCCCCCTACTGAAAGTGTTGCTCATCCTCTGAGCAACCAATCTCTCTCCTCATCTTTGATGGCCCTGGTGGCCTCCTTGGCTAAAATCTCGGCCAATTTCTCCTTTGGCTTCCCTCTTTTCAAACTTCCTGTAGAAACAGTTCGCTGGCTTCCTGTAGAAACATTCCTCTGTCTTCCTGTAGAAACAGTCTGCTAACTTCCTGCTGAACCAATTTTCTCTAATTTTGCTTGCTTGGCTGGGGGTGCCTTCTCCTTGAACTGTGCTGCTTGCAACTCTGAGCTAGTGCGATTTGATTAAGTAATATTTGAATGAGTGAGGATTTAATGAGGAGGATCTATCTCCTATAATCTCTCCTCCTTGTCTCATTCAAGTTTCTGCTCTTAATTAGCCAAAATTGCCATGATTTTCTCCCAAAAACTCAATGATGAGGCTCATCAATATGCTGATAGGCCTGATGGATATGCTGAGAAACAAATTGGTGGTGGTGTAGAGGCTGGTACTTGAGGCCTTGGACTATGATATGTTCGCCATGCAACTGAACCTTCTTCCATCTCTCTTTATACCATTCAAGCTCTACCATGCTACTTTGTTTTACGCTTAATTCAATAGCTAGCTTGTCAACATTTGTGTTATACCCTTTTTCAGTTTCTCCAACTTTTCGTAGGGCCAGCTGTGCATGATCATTCTGAGCTCCAACGTCAATAGCTTCAAGCTGCAATAAAATACCCATCTCGTAAGGGGATTCTGAATTGGAATTCTCTATTGATCGTATCCCTCTTATGGAGTTTTGCAAAACCTCCTCCAAAACAGAATCATACCTTATGTGCTCTGAAAGACAGGCCTGTACAATCTCATCAAAAGAAGTTTGTTGGCTTCGCATAGTCAAACTAAGCATTTCCAAAACCGTCTGAGCGTTTTGAATACAAGCTACACCATTGCCTGAGCAAAGCATGTAAGTGCCAAAAGGTCTGTATGGGCTGCTTGGAGAAACAAAGATCTGTTTCAGAAGAGTCCTACAAGCATCTTGAATTAAAGAATCAGGCACATTTGTGCCCTGCCAATAAGGAAAAATGGTAGTCAAGGAGTTAGCAATGGACTCAATCAGTGCAAGGAGCATCCGAGGAACAATATCATGCTTGGAAACCACGTGACAAAAGTTTCCTCCCCAGTTCTCACGGCCAACTGCTTCAACAAGCCTTTCATGTCCGACTAGAGGGCAACCAAACGTGATACAAAAGGGAGAGCTTTGCCTTAGCCTTTTCCCAGAACCCATAATGTGGCCAAGGTTGCAACTGCCCCTCCTATGGAGTGACCCACAAATATGATGGGCTTGAGTTTCTTTTGTTTGAAGTCCGTGTAAATTTGCAACTTTGCTTGGAAATCTGTTTTCTCGATTATATGGAGAAACAACATAAGAGCTCCTGGATGAATGAAGGCTGGTTCACCATCATCACCCTTGAGGCATTCAGAGGAGACCTTTTGAACAGTTTTAATATTGTCCTCTCCACGTTTACTCTGGTAATGAAATCTTCTACTCTTTGAAGCGAAAGTGACACATACGAAATCTTCATGCTCATTCACAGTAAAGCCCTCTGAATTGCTTGCATGAAGAGACTCTTCCCAAACCTTGGACAGTAGTCCATATGAGACAAGAAAAGTTGCAATCTCCTGACCACCAGTGAACTCTGGAGTTTTCGTTTCTGACTCCATGGCCTGCTATTGCTACTGGATTTATTCCACAATGGTGTCGGATCTCAGAGCTTTCTTCAAGCTCCAAACTGGATGAAGAACCTTAGGTTTCTCTGCTCTGGAAGACTCTGCTGCACTTTCCTGTAGAAGACCCCACCCGTTTCCTGTAGAATGTGATTCTGCCTTTGAGTGAGCCCGATGCACGAGTGAAATTCGAGAACAGGTAGGAAACTCAGCGGAGGACGATAGGTTAAGCCGATTGTGGAAGCAGAGGATGTATACTTCGAGTTGAACATGATGCAAGTGCAAGTTAACAGCAGTCTATGAGTTTCAGCTGAGTGCTCAGATTTCTGCGTGATTTTTGGAGTGAGGTGGAAAAGACGGGTGCTGGCCCATGCAACTGCTGTGCTATCATGAACTGCAGTGGTTAACTATGTGTTCTCTGCCTGTAATCTCATCCATCAGTTGCACTGGAGTTAGGCTGCCCACACTGTCCGTTTTTTTAATTTTCACGTGCATGACTGACCCATGCATGTTGCGTGACTTTCTCGTGAGTGCTAGAGAAGACAATCAGCTTAACCTTGATAATTCGTGGCTTAATCCCACCATCCCATTAATTCATGCAGTTTTTAAATTAAATTTATGCAATAGAGGAATGAGTTTCAGTCACATACCTCGAAGTTGAATGGCTGTCGTGAGCTGTTGTGGCCTGTCATTGCTGCATGCATTGGTTTTTCTGATTGCATGTGGCTTGGCTGCTAATCTTTGATTGCTTTTCCTTGTGCAGGTGTCCTCTGACCAGATCTAAGCTGCATGCATTTGTTTCCACGTTCAAATCTGCACCTTCAAGCTGCTACTGCTGCAATGTCACAGAACCAGAACTTGTTTTCGCCATTTCTCCCAAACGCTAAAGCGGATCGATCTGAAACTTGCTGAGCATGTTTCTATCATCATGATGCACCTCCCATAGCAAAATCGTGATCAATGGATGCACGGATTTCAAGAAAAATGGAAAATGGCTGAAGATTTCAGAGATCAATTTCTCGGAAACCATGCATCGGAATCGGCTGAAACTGCTTGGGTAGGCTACTATCACCCATGTGCATCTCCCCATGAAACATGTTTTAAAACGGATGCATGGATATGGAGAAAATGCAAAAATGGCTGATGGTGATGGAGGCTGATTTCTTGGAAACCATGCACCAGAATTGGCTGAAACTGCTCACGCATGTTGCCATCCTGCTTGTACAATTCCCCATAAAACGGTTTGTCAAATGGATGCATGGTTTCAAGTTATGGAAAAAACAAATTTTGTTCCATGTGTTTTTGCTTCAAGGCACTTTGCATGTGTTTGCATGGAAGGGAAAACTGAGCTTGGGCTGTGATGCAGGTATGGAGATGATGGAGGAGGAGTTGGAAGATTGCATGAGGACATATGAACCCTCGAGGAAGCTACCATGTTCGCCAAACCACTTTTTGAAATCCATGTCTAGTTTCCCACAATTTCTACAGGAAGTTCCTGTAGAAGCACAATGAGAAGCACAATGAGGTGGAAAAAATGATGGAGAAAGGCAAGGGATGGCCACACAAGTGCTTGTAGGCCTAATCAACAGATTCCCACCATCAGATTCCATTTTAAACTTGAATTTGGTTCGTCCAAAGGTTCTACAGGATGTTTCCTGTAGAAATACAGAGCTTCCTGTAGAAGGCACAAGAAAATTCCTTTGACCTTGATTTGAGTGCACCTCCTATCATGAAACGTCCTTCTTGCAACCTGCAATTAGCCAATGGAGATTAGTTTTATTTTTCTTTTCTTTTTCTCTTTTTTTTTTGAAAAACAACTAGGGAGCCTCATGGAGGTTTTCACCCTAATTGCCTGCCCTAGGCGCCTCCAAGGAAGGTTTTCACCCTGGGATCTTATTCCATTTTTATTTTCTCTTTTTTCCAACCCATTGACCGCCTCATGGAGGTTTTCAATCAATGAGCCAATCTAAGGCACCTCCAAGGAGGTTTTCACCTTAGATTTTTATTTTTCTCTTATTTTCATTTTTTTCTCTTTTTTCTTTTTTTTTTCTACCCTACCCTACTTGAAAAACAAAATAATTTTCAAGTATAAGAATACTTCCAATGGAGCCATGTGCACATCGAGATTAGAGAAAAAATGATGTGAAGGCTCGAAATGCATGCTTGGACAAGTATCCAGATCTCAGAGACCAAATGATCTGGTGTTGAAGGGATCAAACAAAGCTGAGGAAGAAAGTATTGCTGCAACTTAGTGACCTTTTGAAACCATATCTCAATATAGCTTTGATATCCTTGGTTCTTTTGCTGATCTGGATCATTCTTCATGTCACCTTCTATCATGACCTTCTGATCTTCCTCTTTTTGTTGATCTTTCTCTTGAATACATGGAAGATTTGATGGTAACCATGAGGGAACTCTCTCGATCTCTGATTCCGATCTCTTCTCTTCATCAAGTGCAGCCCATGGTTCTTTGATCTCCTCTTTGGAATCTTCTTTTGCTTTTGGTCCTTCAATGTTGTCAATATAATCTCTGCTTTGCAACACTCTTCCTGAGCTTTGGTGAAGATCATTGGGCTCAAGAGGAGTTGTTTGGATATGTTGTGCCTCAGATTTGCAATGGGGTTGAGCTGCTCCATTGTGTGGTTTTGGGAATGGTACGGGTAGTTGAGTGGAGGTGTGAAATTGAGATGGAGATGGATGGCATTGCGGTTGGGTAGGCATTTGGGGTTGCCTTGGTGGAGGAGGAGGCGATGGTTGTGGATGAGCAGGTGGTGGAGGAAAATAAGCGGGATGAGAGTTGTGCTGGGGCCTCCACTCCTGATAAGGTGCATTCCACTGAGGCTGTGGCTGAGCATAAGAGTGAAATGAATGAGCAACTGGTTGGGCATAATATGGATCTGTGAAGGAACAAGGAGGAGGTGTGAACCATGAAGGGTGAGCAGGGGGACCCCAAGAGGGCATGAAAGTGGCTTGATAGGGGTCATAATAGGTCTCGGGTGTCCCTTGCAGTTCCTGCTGGTAAGATTAAGGTCCATATGGCCTCCTTTGGTTCATATAACGGAGTGATTCAGTGGCTTCCTTGGTTCTCTGATATGCAATTTTAATTCCGGGCAAGGAAGGGCACTGATCCGTAGGATGATATTCTTCACAGATGAAACACACTTCTAGGGAGTGCATTGGAAATTCGTTCCTAGGATGCTTTCTAGTGCACCTGGGACAAGAGATGACCAAAGCCCTCTTGGCTTCCTCTTGCTTCTTTTGGATCCACAGGGTATCCAATTGCATGGCAAGAAACTGCCTCATATCACTCTTGAAATCTTCTATCTGATCTTCAAATTCGTCCTTGGACAAGGGACTGCTCCCAACATTTCTGCTTGTAGCCATTTGCTCCAGAGGGATGTTTTCTTCTTCTTCTCCCCTAGAGGTTCTTTAAATATGCCTTGATGTCCATCCAAGGGTTCTTCTTAGTCACAGCCATCGAAGAAGAGAGAAGGTTGGCCGTGTGAAGCAATGGGGGGTGTTGTGAAATCATTTTTCTAACTTATCTCTACTCCTACAAGGCATGAAAGGAAATCTTTTTGATTGATTTTTGTATTTTTCTTCTTGTACCTGCAAAACTAAAATAGATTGAACTGCAACTAACTATCTTGCTGAAAGGAAAATGCGGAATTGAAATGAAAGCATGAAAGGACTAATCTATTTTGCTCAAATGAAATTGCAGGAATGAAATGCTAGGCTACGCTTGCAGAATTGAAAGGCTAATCTACGCTTGCAGAAATGAAATTGCGGAATTGAAATGCTAATCTATGAAAGCAAGAAATGCTAATTTACTTTTGCATAAATGAAATTGCATAATGGAAATGAAATAAACTACTTAGCAGAAGGTTGTAGTAGGAAATAGAAGAATAGCAACAATCACCAATACTCTGCCGCTTCCTCGGCAAAGGCGCCAAAAAGATGGTGAGCTCCAGTATTGTAGCAATAATGCTACAACTCCTGGAACTCCCTTCTTTAATTTTATCAACCCGGTAGTTCGTAACAAACTTGGAAGCGACGGTGTTGTATGCACAAGTACTAGCTCTTGCCGCAGCTGTCACTTCGTCATCTGGCGCAAGTCCGCTAGGGGCTCAAGCCAACTTCTATGAGCTCTTAGAAGAAGCTTTTTAACTGATGGACGAAAGCTAACTCAAAGGAAGCTAATCTACTTGTGAAAAGAAACTGAAAGCCAAAAAGAAATACAAACCCTAGCAAACCCTAATTCTACCAACTAGTCCTACTGATGTAAAGGAGAGAATGCAAACTATGAAAAGAGATGCCATTACTTCTAGGAAGGTAAAATGCATGTGTCTAAGTTATCACTATCTGAAGAAAACATCTTTTTGTATTTTTGATTAAGTTATTAGAATTATCATGCATGTGTTTTTAACTAGTTTTCCACTGTGCAGGGATGGATCAAGGGATGAAATGCTCTGGGAAAGGTTGGGATGGTACAGAGAGGGTCTAAGGGATCCCTAACATTCTTTCTGAGAGTTTCACAAAGTCTGGATGCCATGCAACTGTGTTTATGAACTTCTACAGGAAGTCTGCAGGGGTTTCTATAGGATGTTCTGTAATTCTTCTACAGGATGTTTCGAAATGGGATTTTTGAGGATGGGTGATTGATGGAAGATGCATGGATGGTTATGGAGGTAGGATGGGGGTTTGAAGTGACCCAGGAACTGATGGATGGAGTGGTGAGATGATATGTGGAAGGCTGATTTGGCTTTAAGGTAGTTGAGACAAGAATGGAGAAGAAGGTAGGGTTACGTGGGCAAGAGGATGGGTGTGAAGCGAGAAGCCTAGATATGGGATGAATCAGATGGCTCTGATGAAGCTTGACCATGTGAGTGAGTGATAGAGATGCCCTGCACAATGCACATTCCGAAAGATCTAAATGCATGACAAACTCCTACCAATCGATTCCCAAACATAAAAAGCTACTTTAACCAACAAAAACAACCAAAATAACAAAGCAAGATCTAAAGAGCAGATTTTATTTTAAGAACGCAGCAAACACACATAAAGATAAACAAGGGAGGTACTGGGCGCTTGAGATGGGCCCAACCCCAAGAGCTACAGCCTCCCAAGAGAGATTTAGAGCTGGTGCAAAGCTGAATTCATCTTTATTAATCAAGAATGAAGAGTTACATCAAAACTGTCCACAAGGAGAGCTTGAGAATGAGCTGAAAGCAAAGCTAATCTATTGCATACAAATCGAATTACAAAATGACTACAACAAGGCTATGAAATGACTAACTACTAGCTACTATCTACTGGCTAACTAGCTAACATCCACTGGCTACACTGGCTAACCAAAATGAGGCCCTAAGCCTTCTTATTTATACAATTTGAGGACCCAACAGTCCTCCTAGAATTTAGGGACTCGGCTGCCCAAAACTTGGAGTTAACAGCAGTCCTACTTGACTTGCTTGGCTGCCCTTGTGTTGATTGATTCGGTGGCCCTTGAACTCCGAGCTAATGGTGGAGAATTCAAGGCAAGGGCCCATAAATGAAGGGGACACCTTCCTACAAATCCTCTAGCTTGTCTTCCCACGAATTTGGCTGCCAAGTGCTCATTAAGACCTTCAATTTTGTCTCCAAATTGACCAAAAAGGCTACACAAAGCACCCATTAGACTTGTTGGCATAATGACTAACCAAATTCACTCTATTAACATAAAAATAATCAAAAACATGCAATAAACTAATGAGAATGGTGGATTAAGTCAAATTAGGAGGTTGAATGAGCCCAAATAATTGTACATTTTTGGGGCTCATCATCACCCCCCTACTGAAAGTGTTGCTCATCCTCTGAGTAACCAATCTCTCTCCTCATCTTTGATGGCCCTGGTGGCCTCCTTGGCTAAAATCTCGGCCAATTTCTACCCACATTATGAAAATAAAATTGCATGTCACACTATGTCCCAGGAATTTTAATATTCCTACTTAGTAAAACCTTCTTAAGCCAAGGTTTAATGCTCTTAATTAAATGCTAAAGCTGAAGCTATTTAATAACACTTTAATCAGATTATACCCGTGGATTTTATTACTGTCTGATCCACAACAAACTTGACCAATCACTGTCAACCGCGTGTTGCACAACTGACTTATTTATTTCAACACTTGACTTTTTGGGCACTCCAAATTACCATCGTCGATCTGTCTCGTCTAATCCAACAACTATCGCGACATATCAAGCGTCAACTAGCCCGGCCGATCTCCACCATATATTTCATTTGCCTAAATCCAATGATGATCATGTAATCTCACCCGATTACTAGCACGATACATAACAGGTTGAGAGCGCACGAGATAAGTGGTTTTGCTTCCCCACCGATGTGCTATGTGTCAACCCCTTAGGTTAATTGCGTGAATTTGTAAAATACCATTTACCATTTTGAGACCACGCGAGATACTACTTACCACTTCCGTAGACCGCTCCATTATTCATTGTCACGTGGCTAAATCTAATCCCTTCACTTCTTGACTTTATTTTGTGTGATAGTATCTCTATTGATCCTATTCTATCAATCTTGTCTATTGATTTGACTGATCCAATGGTTCTTGTGCATGGTTACTTCATTTCTTCCTCCTTTCCTTTCTTTGTCTTTATGCAATTCCTCAGTGTTCTGGTCTATTCAACTGAATCGCCTATGCGATTCTATATGCATCTATCCTTTCTGAGATTATTCAATCACTTCTAATTGTTGTACTCCTCCTCTGTGCACTGTCCTCTCTCTGTTCTTCTGTGGTTTGGGTTTTGTCCAGGGTTTCTGGTCTTTGGTTGTTTTTCAGCACAACTTCCTCCTGAACTTACTTCTATGTACTTTTAAGCGCTATCACATCTGAACTTCAAATTTGATCCTTCAATTGGATTCAAACGATCAGACCACTATCCTTCATTCTCCACCTCTACATTCTATTTTAATTCCACCTGCATACATATACTATGTAGAATTACTCTAATTCACACACAATTCCATTAATCAATACACACCACACAAATTAGGAATCAAATTCTCTGTCTTTATAAACAATTATTTACATAATGAATCTCTCTCTCTGGCCTGATTTTCTAATTAGTGGCCTTTTTCCTTTCCTGCCCGTAGGCTTACAGTCAAACCCTATCTAATCTTTGAACTCTGATTCTCACTCTCTCACTAACTAACTCTCTCTATGCCTTTTAGGCTTACATTTATACAAAAGGTTCTGTAACCCATTTCATTTTAGATCCTTAATCTTTTGAACTAAGTCCACTTTTGAATCAAATAATCCCTAAGGATCCTCTCTAGTTCCACAAACCATGAAACCAATTCCTAATCTAAGATTTACAATTGATTTCCAAATATCTCAATCCTTATGGAATCTTAACTAGCTTAAATCTCTCATGTTCTCCAACCTTAAAAACCTTAATAATTACATTAATTTAATACTCAGGAAACCAACTTCCTTGAAAACACAAGACCCCCTATGTTTAATAAAATATAATTAAATTGCTGAGTTGGATGCTCCTGCATCACAAGGCCAGCAAGACGTCTATGGATTAAATCACCCTAACATAGGGGGATCTGAATGACATTGGAGATACAGTGTAGGATGCCACCGCGGAATTGTTGTAACAGTTTGAGCAGCAACAACAGTAGGCGTTGGGGGCCATTCAGGCAGATCTGAAAGAGTTGCAGATCCGGGCATCACAGATCGGCATGACATCCACCAGTTTGGCCATTGGTACTTCAGAAGCCATTGGGATGCTGCACGTGACTCCCAAGCCATAGTGCTGCCAGATGGAGCACTGACAATAGATACCGAAGCTAACAGGCCCGCTTTCAGCACCCTCAAGGGAGTAGGGCTGAACTTGGAAGCGCTTCCTAGCGATGCACTCCACCTGCTGCAAGATGGGGTGATCGCGGAACTGAGGGCCTACGAACAACGCGCTTTACAAGTGATTACCAAGTAGAAGATCAACAATACTCAGATTGGTGTGTAGAGAGACTCTGCCATTGCCTCCATGATGAAACTCATAGACACGAATCAACACATGATTAAGGTCATGGAGGAAGCATGCCGAATGGTCCTAGAGTTGGCCATTCCTGAGGATGAGCCAATAAATGTGCGCATTCGCAAACTCGCTACGGGGGTGTGTGACACCTACACAGATTTGGAAAAGGTATGGCTGGAGCTTAACCTCCAACTTGCAGATTTGTAGTTGAAGGCCCAGTCTTTGACTCCATTGGAAGTCAAGGAGCAGTGCGTGACTGCTGTAACAAAGGCAATAGCGGCAGTAGAAAGTGTAGTGGCAGACTGAAAAATTATTTTCGAAGAGTCGTTCGAGGTACTAACCAGCCTACAAGAAGACCCTAATGTGCATAGGCTTGAAACAGAGGCGCGAGAGCTGCAGTAGCACTACGATGAGGTAAAAGGGACAATGCGCACTATCGCCATCACATAGAGACTCACGAAGCTGCAGGAGTCCAAGGCATTAAAGGAACAAGTAGATGCAGCTAAGCATAAGGACGCAGTGATAAAGGCTCGTTTGAAGCCTTGGTTGGATGAGGCCTACTTGATCACGCCCTCCATTGAATGCAAGTTGGCTAGTCTATAGGAGACTCAGTAGAAGTTTCAGGCTGACAGTGTAGGGCCAGAGACAGAGCAGTTGGTCAAGGAGATAAAGTAGGTGGTCGCATAGTGCACCGCTGAGGTAGCAGTCGTACAGGTCGAACAAGGGGGCCTTCGTGCCAAGATCTTTGTGCCCACAGAGTGACTCGAGGGCGAGTCACCATGTTTGAGTTGGGGGCTTGTTGGGAATGGGTTCCCCCAAGAGTCAGTTTTGGGGCTAAAAGCCCATGTTTTGGGGCAGAAAGCCCAAACTTTTTAATAAAGATGTAAAGTCTCCGCATTTTGTGGTCGCGGAGCGCAAAGATGTCAAGAGTCATAAAGGGTTGTCCGCCCTTGTTTTGTAAAGTCTCATGTCGGCTGTAAAGATCTACCCATGGTCTGCGGACCATGGGATTGTATAAAAAGGGAGTCTTAGAAGAGTCTAAGGGAGTAAGGGTAAGTAAGAAGGGAAAAGTTTGTGGGTAAGAAGTTCTAAGTGTTCTCTGGTTTTAGTGTAGGTAGAGGCTCTATAGCTGAGTGTGCAAAGGCCTAGGGTGGAAGTCCGTAGTTGTGTGTACGAACCCCTGCAGCTGTGTGCGCTGGTGAGCTCCAGTATTGTAGCAATAATGCTACAACTCCTGGAACTCCCTTCTTTAATTTTATCAACCCGGTAGTTCGTAACAAACTTGGAAGCGACGGTGCTGTATGCACAAGTACTAGCTCTTGCCGCAGCTGTCACTTGGTCAGCTGGCGCAAGTCCGCTAGGGGCTCAAGCCAACTTCTATGAGCTCTTAGAAGAAGCTTTTTAACTGATGGACGAAAGCTAACTCAAAGGAAGCTAATCTACTTGCGAAAAGAAACTGAAAGCCAAAAAGAAATACAAACCCTAGCAAACCCTAGCAAACCCTAATTCTACCAACTAGTCCTACTGATGTAAAGGAGAGAATGCAAACTACGAAAAGAGATGCCATTACTTCTAGGAAGGTAAAATGCATGTGTCTAAGTTATCACTATCTGAAGAAAACATCTTTTTGTATTTTTGATTAAGTTATTAGAATTATCATGCATGTGTTTTTAACTAGTTTTCCACTGTGCAGGGATGGATCAAGGGATGAAATGCTCTGGGAAAGGTTGGGATGGTACAGAGAGGGTCTAAGGAATCCCTAACATTCTTTCTGAGAGTTTCACAAACTCTGGATGCCATGCAACCGTGTTTATGAACTTCTACAGGAAGTCTGTAGGGGTTTCTACAGGATGTTCTGTAATTCTTCTACAGGATGTTTCGAAATGGGATTTTTGAGGATGGGTGATTGATGGAAGATGCATGGATGGTTATGGAGGTAGGATGGGGGTCTGAAGTGGCCCAGGAACTGATGGATGGAGTGGTGAGATGATATGTGGAAGGCTGATTTGGCTTTAAGGTAGTTGAGACAAGAATGGAGAAGAAGGTAGGGTTACGTGGGCAAGAGGATGGGTGTGAAGCGAGAAGCCTAGATATGGGATGAATCAGATGGCTCTGATGAAGCTTGACCATGTGAGTGAGTGATAGAGATGCCCTGCACAATGCACATTCAACCGAATCAATGAATTCTTGCAAACAAACTAAGTCCTAGTTAACTTAATCTAACTGTCAATGAAATGAATAAACAGCAGCCTCGTTTGGAAAGAGAACCATGTACATCACGTGAGCAAGAACATTCCGAAAGATCTAAATGCATGACGAACTCATACCAATCGATTCCCAAACATAAAAAGCTACTTTAACCAACAAAAACAACCAAAATAACAAAGCAAGATCTAAAGAGCAGATTTTATTTTAAGAATGCAGCAAACACACATAAAGATAAATAAGGGAGGTACTGGGCGCTTGAGATGGGCCCAACCCCAAGAGCTACAGCCTCCCAAGAGAGATTTAGAGCTGGTGCAAAGCTGAATTCATCTTTATTAATCAAGAATGAAGAGTTACATCAAAACTGTCCACAAGGAGAGCTTGAGAATGAGCTGAAAGCAAAGCTAATCTATTGCATACAAATCGAATTACAAAATGACTACAACAAGGCTATGAAATGACTAACTACTAGCTACTATCTACTGGCTAACTAGCTAACATCCACTGGCTACACTGGCTAACCAAAATGAGGCCCTAAGCCTTCTTATTTATACAATTTGAGGACCCAACAGTCCTCCTAGAATTTAGGGACTCGGCTGCCCAAAACTTGGAGTTAACAGCCGTCCTACTTGACTTGCTTGGCTGCCCTTGTGTTGATTGATTCGGTGGCCCTTGAACTCCGAGCTAATGGTGGAGAATTCAAGGCAAGGGCCCATAAATGAAGGGGACACCTTCCTACAAATCCTCTAGCTTGTCTTCCCACGAATTTGGCTGCCAAGTGCTCATTAAGACCTTCAATTTTGTCTCCAAATTGACCAAAAAGGCTACACAAAGCACCCATTAGACTTGTTGGCATAATGACTAACCAAATTCACTCTATTAACATAAAAATAATCAAAAACATGCAATAAACTAATGAGAATGGTGGATTAAGTCAAATTAGGAGGTTGAATGAGCCCAAATAATTGTACATTTCTGGGGCTCATCATGCGCGTAGTGGATAGAGTCTGTATTGAACTTGAGATATCAATAAAGAGAAGTATTCTGCAATCACTATGTATTTTTTCTCTATTTAATGCATCTGATTATATTATGTTACGATATAGGTTTACATTATAATTCTTATTTGATGTGCGAATGTATTTGATTATATCTGTTAATTGAACGCAAGCAAGAATATAGGTTTACACAAAGATAACTGTAAATGCATGGTAGGGTAGGCAAACACTTAAGATAACTTAGGAACTTATACAATAACATAGCCACAGAAGTGCTTAAGTGCATGGACCTCTGCTTAGGGCTGCACGAAGATCAATCGTGTACCTTCGCGAAGGTACTGAAGGACGGAAGAGAAGGAACATCGATAAGCCCTAAAGGCTTATCGATCTAAATGAAGGCAAGATCAGGAAGTATAGATCGACATCATGACCATCTCAGGGTGCGGAAACTTGGTTCCAACATCCCTCCATATTACTTCGGGTGAGACTTCAATCTGCGCTTCGCGGATTAATGCCGAAAGGGCCAGTAGTGTAGGGATTTGTTTGGAAAACTTAACGCTGAACCTAGATCAGGGCCCATCAAGCCAACACATACTTACCGACTTGCCTTGAAAAATTAAAAACACTTGAGAAGTAACAACATTGCAGGAGTAACAGCACCAGTGTACTTAGATGAAATCATGACGAACTGAAAAACAACACCAGTGTACTTAGAAGAAATCACGACAAACAGAGTAACAACACCAGTGTACTTAGATGAAATCACAATGATGGAGTAATAGCAACGAAGGAGTAACAACACCAGTGTAGTACCTAGACGAAATTAGCATCACATAGTAACAACACCAAAGGAGTAACAACACCAGAGGAGTAACAACACTAGTGAAGTACTTTGATGAAATCAACATTTGCAGAGTATCAGCACCAGAGGAGTAACAACACCAGCAAAGTACCTGCAAAAAAAATAATAATGATAGAGTAGTAACAACATTTTATTATATATATGTATACATATGTTTTTTTTTTACAGCAAGAGGAGCAGAGGAAGAATTATATGCACTGAAAATTTAAAAACTAGGATTATCAGATAGATGTTTAATAAAGGAGTCTTTGGAAATGGAACGGTGATACAATCTGAGGTGATGTCCACTTACAATCAGGGGAGTATGTGCCTCATCGATTGTTGTGAGTCTAACAGTCCCGTTATCAAACACCATGTCAACTTCATATAGTCCCATTCATCTAGAGCAAAGTTTTACCTTAAAATATTTGAACCGAGAGTCATAGATCAACGCCCAATCTCCTCTTTGAAACACCTTTTTCTTGATAAATTATCATGCCATTTAGTTCATTGCTGCTGAATTGCAGTAGTGTCTTGGACAAATACCAACCGAATTTCATGCAACTCATTTAACTGTTCCAGTCGATGTTTCTAGGCTTTTGAAACATCCAAACCTACTTCGAGGGTTGTCCTAAGCATCTTAATTTCGAATTCCACTGGAAACAAAGGGGATTTACTATAGACAAGCTCATATGTTGAAAATCGTGTTGTGTTTCGCCATGTTGCTCTATACACCCAAAGTACCTCAGGAAGATTTTTAGCCCAATTCTGGTGATGGTTTTCTATAGTCTTAGTAAGGATATTCTCCAAAAATTTATTTGTACTCTTGACTTGACCATTCACCTGAGGATGATATGGATGTGTCACCCTGTGCTTGATTCCATACTTCTTCATAAGTCCTACTATCAGATGTGATGTGAACTACGCCCCTCCATATGAAACTATCTCTCTAGGAGATGCATACCAAGTGAAAATATCTTCGAATAAGAAATCTGAGACAACATGTTCCATTTCTTTCACAACATCCTTGGCATCTGCCCACTTTGTCACATAATATGTGCAGACCAGAATGTGGAGTTTTTGATGCGAGGATAGATTGAATGGCCCAACGAAATCGATATCCCATTTCTCAAAGGGCTCAATAACTAGTTGAGGATGTAACGACATCTCATATGGCCAACCAGGCTGTCCCATCCGCTGGTAGCTATCACACCCTCAGACATATTTCATTGCATCGCGAAAAATAGAGGGCCAATAGTACCCCATCTATAACACCTTATGACCTATCCTCTTATCGGAAAAATTCCCTCCATAGGGGCCATCATGAGAAGCTTTTAGGACATCATAGATATCATCTTCACCTATGCAATGCCATATTTGTTGATCAAGTCTTGTATAAAAGAGGTATCCCTCTATCCATGAATAGTGGGCACTATGATGGATAATCCTTCGCTCCTCTTTGTATGGTAAATGTTGAGGTATTTTTCCTATAGCAAGATAGTTAGCAATATCTTCATACCATGGAGTGTGAGTAGAAATTGTAAAAATATGTTCATATGGAAAAGCTACAACTACATTATAGATTATCCAGCCTAGAGAGAAAATCTACAACTACATTATCTTTTCCTGGCTCTCTACAATGGTAATATCAAATTCTTGAATTAATAATAACCATCTCATAATATGAACAAGAGTTATCGGTTATTCATCAGATACCTAATGGTTGTATGATCAGTGTGCATGAAAGTGGGATACCCTATAATGTAATGCCGAGACTTATTAATAGCATAAATAACATCCAAAAACCCTTTTTCAGTTACCGTATAGTTCAGTTCATTGGGAGTCAAATTCTTGTTGACATAATAATCACATACGGTTTTTTGTCCTCATGCTGTCCCAAGACTTACCCTATTGCTGTGTGAGAAGCATCTTTAGAGATATGAAACGGGAGCTTCCAATTAGGACCACATAATAACTAGTTCTTTGATTTTCACAAAGGTTGTTTCACATTCATCTGTCCACACAAATTTTCCATCCTTAGGTAACAATTGAAAAAGTGGAAATGCTATCTTAGAAAATTTTTCTATAAAACATCTATATAGCCAGCATAATCGATGAAACTATGTACCTATGTCAGTGTCTTAGGTGTAGAAAAATTTAATATTACCTCTACCTTGGCAAGATCAACTCGAATTCCTACAACTAAAAGCAGATGTTCGAGCACTATTCCTTCCTTCATCATCATATGACATTTTATTATACTAAGAGAAACATGTGTTTGATTACATATTTTAAGTACTTTCTCTAAGTTTTCTAGACCTTCTTCAAAAGAATCCCCATATGGGGTGAAGTCATCCATGTAGATTTCAACACTATCATTTACTAGATCAGAAAAAATACCCAATATTTCCCGTTGGAAGGTAGCAGGTGCATTATAGAGACCAAATGGGATGACTCGGTATGCAAAGGTTCCCCAAGGGAATGTAAAGGTAGTTTTATCTTGATCCTCAAGAACTATTTGGATCTGGTTGTACCCACTAAATCTGTCTAGAAAGGAGAAGAACTTCTTTCCAGCTAATACATCAAGGACCTATTCAATAAAACGTAAGAGAAAATTATCCTTCTAAGTTGCTTTACTTAATTCCCTGTAAGCAACACAAATCCACCACTTTCCACTCTTTTTCACAACAATGACTAGTGGGGATACCCATTGACTGTCTGAGATTGGGTAAATAATTCCCACATCCAGTAGTTTTTGTAATTTGTCTTTGACAATGTTCTTTAAAGTAGGATTCATTCTTCTCTGTGGTTTCCTAATAGGTCGGCATTCTTCCCTAATGTATATGTCATGAGTACATAAATCAACATGGATCCCTTTCATGTTTGTATATTCCCAAGCGAAGGCTTCTTTCTATTCCCAAAGGACTTTTAGTAACTGTTCAAGATGGGAGGATGAAAGGTCAGGATTAATTTTCAATGTCTTCTGTGGTTCAATTTCTACAGGAATACTATTACGGGGTACAATTATAGGAATGTTTTCAACTTCAATCTCTGGTTCAATAGTTTCCTGAACATTGCAGATCATAACAGATTTTAATAGCTGGCAGGTTGAATCATAAACGAAATTAGAAATGCTAATAAAATCACTAATGACATCATCTTTCGTTTCATTTGTAAAACGAAGGCATTCAACAATAATAGAATTGGTCTAATTTCTTCATTTTTAGGTTCGAGCCCTTTTGCAGGTAGAGGTTTTTGTGTTAAGGTAAATCTTGGTTTATCTAATTAACTTGGTTTTGTAGGGGGATAAAGAATAATATTCTGTGTAACTTCTCCATTGGATATTACCATATTTCCCTACCTACACCTAATGTAAGTGTCTGCATTGCAAGCCAAGGTCTTCCTAAAATCAAAGGATGCCCACCAGCTGGGGATTGGGTATGCAATACTAAAAGATCAACAGGGTACTGGCATGAGTCTACTGAAATAGTTATATCTTCCAACTTCCCTATCAATCTTATAGTAGATCGATCTGCCATTCTAGGATGGTGGGAGTTTGTTTAAGGTTTCGAAAACCAAAGGTAATCACAGTTGCGGAAGTTATAACAATAATTGTTGCCCCCAAGTCTACCATCAAATTTGGGATATCAACCCCATTAATATGTACTGTAAGAATCGGGTTCCCTGGATCCCCGTACTTAACAGGTATAGACTTTCCCAACATTATATCTAATAATTTTCCCATAACATTTATGGTGAATGGATCCTTTGGTTTTCTTTCAAGTTTCTTAGAGCAGTATTCTTTGATTGTTTTGGCATAAATCGGTATGTCCTTCATAGCCTAAAGTAAGGGGATTTTGACGAATAATTTTTGCTATTCCCCTAAAAAGTTAAATTCAGGATGAGGACTCTATTTTCTCAAGGATAGTCTCTAAGGATAAAGTGGACCATTCTGACATCCTCTAGTAACAATTGTTTGAGAAGGGGGTTTTTGTTCCATAGGAATTTGTGTTGACTCGTCCCCAGTTGTTCCAACATAATTCCTAGGTTTTTGTTATGAGACTTCATCATCAGTATGTTCAACAATTATTGGTGAAGTTTGAGTATTTACCACCTGTTGTGCTATATAACAACCCCCCTCATTACAAATTTTTCGTAATCTTATTCTTAGATACTAAATAGGAAATAGGGTCCCTTTAGTTTGTAAAAAGTTAATAAAACCTTTACATAGAAATAAATTACTTTATTTCTTGCTTTTAAATAAAAAGTTCTTCAAAAGACTCTCTTTAAAAAATCAAGTATCACAAATCGCATGCGCTTAAGGCCAAAAAACATTCAATCTAGATAATAGTGTAGTGATGCGAAGTTACCGCACAATCATAAGCGTTAGGCTTCTTAAAATAATTCATTGGAGAACATGCAATTGTGATAAAACTATCGCATATTACATATCGCCAATTCCAATAAACAAGCTTTAATGGGCCATTGAAACTTTGCGATGCGATGAGATTCTCGCATCTCGCATATCGCTAAAAACCATATGAAGCCACACTTGAAAACTTGCGATACGATATGTATTGATCGCATATCGAAATCCTAGCAAAGACAGGTAATATTCACCTCGGGGAAATGTGATGCGATGTTAAAATATTAATAAAGTGGTAATAAAAAGAGAACATTATGCGGGCGAGTAAATAAGGATGTTTCCAACTTTATGTGCCAAGTCATCACAGATCGCAATCGCATAAATTCGAAAGGCTTTTAGAACATAGTGCTTACACCTCCCGATCTGCGATATGCAATGGCTCTTAGAATATTAAAATAATATATATTGAAGTCGCCCATCGCAAAATCAGAAAATTCATGGCACGCGTTCTAATTAGGTATTGGGAAAACTGCGATGCGGTCTACTTATTGAAGCATTTAAGTTTGACGTTGTTCAATACAACAAGGCATTAAGAACAGTGATGATGTCGGTCCTTCAAATATTTCATCTTTCGTGTTAATATCAATTCATAATACGAAATCTTTCACACCTTATGCTCCTGCCCTGATTTTCGACTGTACTATTATCGCCATTACCTTTTCAAGCATTAGCCGCTCTGAAAGTTTTAGTTATCACTCTTCTCTGTTTCATATTTTTGCAGTTTGAATTTGTAAGTATGCAAACAGCCAAAATGATAAAGAAAGCTTGAAAGGCGAACATTGCCCCTGCAGTGGCGAAAGGACAAGAAAAAACCATGTTAATCTCAGATACCACATGTCAGGATTGCGGGAAGATTTCATGGGAAGGAATATATGATATGTTGGAAAGGGTAAACCAAAAGGTAACAGAAGGACATGCAATGATTGATGGACCCTCAGAGTTAGAAAATATACTTGGTGATTTAGCTGATTCTTTCCTTCACTGAATAGCGGCTCGCGCAAAGATTTTGCCATAAAATGACATGGTAAAATGGGTCGTTGAAGGCATAAATATAACAGATAGGACACTCTTCACAGTCGATGGAAGAATGTTTAGGTCCTTCAAACCTAAGGATTTAAATAAAATGTATCATTTTCCAGACCCTCAGAAGTGCTACAATAAATCATTCCTTGAAGCTTTCACGAAGGAAAATGAAGTAGAGTCGGACCCCATCAAGCAATGGAGGCACTACCCTAACAAACACAAGCATGAAACATCTGGTATGTATTCAGTGGACTCTCTAGCATCTCCATATTGTTATGTTGCCGCAATGATGTGTAGATTATTTGAAAGCCCCAATTTGCTAAGTTTTCTATTGAAATAGTTCCATTGATTGAAGCAGCATTGAACTCTTATGTGATGGATTGGGCTACCATTCTATCAGATAAAATGATCGTCCAAATTCTTGATTATAGGAGAAATAGGTTCGTTACCACCCGAGTTGTTCCCCCTTTCTATATGAGTGCATATATTATCGACATTGTTTGTTTTAACTATGATTTTCCTATCATGGGATGGAAATGGACCATCCAGGACACAACCCCCATCCATATCTACCACAAAAGCCTGTGGAAGTGTCAATATAAGAATCATTTTTACAAAATTTTCCATGGCTTCATTCAACCCATTTACCAAGCCATTTTTAATAAACCAACTCCTCAGCTGTCTGAGGATGCTAGTATTGATTTGACTTCAATTGGCAGTTGGTTTGGGGAAGAATTGTTTACATGCATTAGGGTTTTCGACAGCATTACCGACCCGCATGTCCTTCCTCTATATGTCTCAAATAAACTATTGGCTAGGGAAATAGACTATCAGACTATTGAAAAAGGGCTTACAAGAAATCTCAAAGACGCCAAGAAATATTTATGGCCTGCCTTTCCGATCCACTACGGCATCTATTCATTACATGACTATAAACATGCACAAATTGAAGCTAAGAAAATAAGGGAGCTGAACCTAGCTGTTATTCCCAAAAGGAAATATAACCCAAAGAAGGTTTCTTATTACTTTACTACGCAAGTAAGGGTTAAGCAACTCATCCATGAAAAAGATGAATTCGATAACTTCTCTAGATCAGCTGAGACATTCTCGCAAGTAAGTTACCTAACAAAGAACAAGCTGGAACCAGAAAAATGGATCAATTCATTCAATACAAGATGCAAAGACTTCAGACAGTGTCACTGGACCTATTGAATGTATCACTGGTCATCCAGCAAACATCACAGAGCAAGAGAAAACTTCCAAGGTGATTGAGACAAGTGAAAAGGAAATTGAACAGTTGGACACGGATGTTCACATTGATCCAATATTGATCAAATAATGGGAACAATTTGATCAACATATTAAGGGTCAAAGTGGTACCCAAACTGTTATCACACCGTAATCTCCCTTAAGACAACAGCCCCTAATTCATGATCCTGTGATTGAAAAGACATCCAACAAGGACTCAGTTGTAAGAGAATTAGAGATAATCCTTGAGCATCCCTCATCAGAGATTATATTGAATATTGAGGAAATCCCACCTTTGGATGTGTTTTATATCCCTAAACACAGGGCTTTAGTCAAAAGACAGAGGAAGAAGAGGAAAATAGACTAAGTATCGGCAAAAACTCCTCAAGATGAATACATGAATGTCATTTGGAAAGATTCAGAAGTTGATCCCTCCGAGGACTTGACCAAATTATCTCAGTTTGCAGGGGCATACATAGCTACCATGATTGATAAAGAAACCTAAGTCAATCAATTGATCAAGGAAAAATATCAAAAGATCAAAAAACTTGAAGAATAGCTAAAGGCGGAGAAACAAAGGATTGATCAACAGGTGATTGAAAGACAACAGTAGCTATCCCAAGAGTTTGAACAACTAAAACTGGCACATCATGAAGAGATTAAATCTAAGGATGAACAAATAATGCAGCTACAACTCTCAATAGAGAAATTCAAAGAGAATCCCAAAGTTGAAGAGTTTATAAAAGAAGTCTTATCCATAAATAATTTCTTATCTCAACAGCTAACCCAACTCTATCAACAGATATCCCTCATTCATCCATTATGCGTCAAAACCAACACACTGGTAGACCATGCGGTCAATTCCAGATTGGAATTCGATGATGCAGATGACAAGATTACAGATTATATCTCTTCGCAAAACACAGAAAATGGAAGGGCTACTAAATTTCCAGTAATTGAAGAATCTCATAAAGAGATATTATTCTCAGAATGGGAGACAATTGATCAAAGTAGAAAGAGCAACTTCAAGGGCCAGAGCAGCAAGAAATAATATCATTGAATTGATAAATGATAATTTGCACAACGCCAATTTAATTTTTGAGTGTTCCCCTGAAAATCTGCCGAAGGAAAAAGTATTGGAAAAACAATGGAAGTAAGATTCAGATACAAGAGAAGAGAAACTCAAAAAATTAAAAAGCCTCAATTGGGATACTCATTGGATCTATTTGGTCAAACCACATAGCCAACAAATGACAATCAAATGTCTTGCTGATGCAGCTGATCGCATGATGCCAGAACTCTCGGATGCGGTGTACACAGGGCAATTGCATGCTAGGATGAGTCATCCACCAGAAGTCCAAACTATGCTCGAGATTTGTCAATTAAAGCCACAGGAGGAATGATAGATGCGATGCATCTTTTTGAAGTTATTTGCAATTCTATTTTTGTCATGAAATCCCATATTTTTAGAGAGTTTGTTCCAACCACTCCAAGCATCTTTTACGAACAGTTTGTTTTTATTTTTACTATAAAGACCCTTTCATGTCATTTTAGAAAGGGTCCAGAATTTGTATAAAAAATGGATTGAAGAAGATAAGCACTTCTGCACTTCTTAATTTATTTTTATAGAAAGCAAGGATCAAGGTTCAAACTTTTTGTAAGCAGATTTCAAAAGGACTTGCATTTCTGTATCTTTTTGGAGTTTTCAGAATAAGAAGAAACGAACCAAACTGTTACTTCAGTAGCACGTTTCAAATACATATGGTACTTATATCTATGTCATTTTGTTTCATGTTAGGCAATTTAATAGTCTTTTGATTCAATATTGTTGTATATGTGAATGTCCATTCAATTCTGCATTTATATCACTTTTGAATAATTCAGGAATTGATATCCTAAACATGTATGCTAGAAATTAATGTTACTATGATATGTGATCTGTCTTATATTACTTTTCTTGAAGTAATCATCATTCATGCTTAATTTCTGTAATCATTTGATTGATCTTTATTAGCATTTGAGTAGCAGAAGTCATCATAAATCGCATAGATATTAAGTTACTCGGGTTAAACATATATATATATATATATATATATATATATATATATATATATATATATATATATATATATATATATATATATATATATAGAGAGAGAGAGAGAGAGAGAGAGAGAGAGAGAGAGAGAGAGAGAGAGAGAGAGAGAGAGAGATTTGTATATTTTCATAAGTATTATAATCCAAACCATCTATCATCTTGTTACATATTTTAAACACCCACTCATCAAATCACACCTTTATTGGGAAACTGGTCCCATATTATCCAGTCGGAGCCACCATACCAAACGGAAAAGGAACTGTATTAAGGGCTAGACCAGGTGGTCATCCCCCAATGTTGTTGCAGCGATTTTAGAGGCATCAACATTTTTGGCACTAGAAGGAGGGCCTAACTGTGAATGGCAAGTAAATCTAAACCTATAGGCCATTCTAAGAGTAATTCTCCCTCACCATCACCTCCAACTTCTCGTTCACATTCTAAATCTCCTATTCCTAAGCAAGAAGTTGAGAAGAAAAATACAAAAACCACTGCTGAAATACTAAACAAGCCAGACACCTCTTCTTCTAAACCCCATGAAGTACAATCTTTAATCCACAAATTGCAGGGGATTTCAATATCTCAAGAGGAGTCTGAGGTATCCCAAGGCAGTGTTACTTCTCAGTATATCCCATCACAACCACTAACTAGGGCAAAGAGTGAAAAGTTTGGTATCCCACCAGTTGAATTCCCTTTACCAAGTCGAAAAATGGCTAGAAAGACACCATTAGAATCTAGCACCGAGACTCTTTCCTCATCATCATCCATTCCATCCATACCATTGCAAAGCCATACACCCATTTCCCAACTCCAGATCGTAGTTCACACAGGTACTAGAGCTTCAGCCTCCTCGACTCATAACCCAACAATGGAACATAATCAACCTCAACCAAGGCCATGGACCAACCCAGGAGCTGTCAGAATTCCTGCACCTTCGTCGCAATTGCCAGCTCATCCAGAAAAATGGCTACCTAAATTTAATCCTGATAATGGCCTGTTAGCAGAGGAACATATAAACAATTTCATGTTATCTATTAACTTAAATGGAGTAACGAAAGAAGATGTTGTAGTAAGACTATTTCCCTACACTCTACAAGGAGCAGCAGGATCATGGTACTTTTCGTTACCACCTGGTTCTAATAATAGCTGGGATGCTTTTCAAGAGAAATTTCTAACTAAGTTTGGAGACGATAGGTCTACAACAACTTTGATTAATGATCTCTCAAACTTAAAACTTGAAACAAAAGAACCCATTAAGGACTTTAACTCATGATTCAATAATTTATTGAATAAAATACCTACAGCATCCCAGCCTAGTGAGGAGGTCCGAAATGAATGGTACATTTCTTCTTTGCCTTCAAACATAGACATCTTTATCGATAGAGCTACCAAACCGACATTAGCAAAAAATATGAATGAAGCAATAGCTATTGAAAAATGTATCATGGCTTTAGAAAAGAAAAATGCTATAGAGAAAAGGAAATCCAAAAAAGTTACCATTAGAGATGATTCAAAGAAAGCAACCAAAGATCCATATGACATGGAAGGCCTACAAAAAGTTCTCAAAACTATGTCCAGTGAAATGGTAGAAATTAAAAAACAGGTGGCTGAAACTTCTACAAAATGACCATTCAGGAATTTTAAAAGAAATCAACCAACTAATCTTAAACCACCCAATGCTATATCTAATTCAGAATCCGATTTAGATGATGATGAAGAAGAAGATACAGTTTTATCAGCCGATGAAACAGAGGAAGACGAAATAGTTGAATGTCATGGAATGTGGGACTTTATTATACCTAATTCTGATAATGAAAGTGAACAGGAAGCTCTACCAGTAAATTCTAGAAGTAAGAGTGTTGTAGAGCCTAATAAGTCAAACCAAAGGAAGAAAAACTCAAATTCTATTACTAAAGAGAAAGCTCCCGCAAAGAAAACTCTAGTTTCATCTCCCCAAACTCAACCATCTTCATCCAATCCTCCCTCGTCATCAAAAACATTAGTAGTTTTGGATTCCATGGATTATAACATAGTGGAAGATATGAAGAAGACTTGAGCAAATATTTCTCTACATGAAATTAGCAAGCTCAAGCATCAACAAAAGTTGTTGCTTAAAGAATTAAATGCAGTACCTTCTTCTCCTCTTCCAACTAGTGTATTATCAAAGGCTGCTAGAGGATCAGGTAAGCCACCATTTGATAAGGTGGATGCTACCGATGCCGTTTTAATTGGGGATAGATCAAATTCTCATACTCCTCCTTTTCTCTTGACTTATGAGATATACAATATAAATTTGCATAACTGCTTGATTGATTCAGGGGCTTCATCAAACATAATGCCAGCATCAGTTTGCTCCAAATTAAATATTGAACCCCAGAAGTCTGTAGTCCATATTGTCCAATTAGATCGAACTAAGGTTCAAGTTTTAGGAGAAATAAATTCAGTTACTATTAGACTATCTGTTGATCCAAGGGTTGTTCAAATAATTGATATATTAATTGCTGACATCCCTGAGTTTTATGGTTTAATTCTTAGCAGAGATTGGTCTGAAAAACTTCATGGTTATATTTCAACTGATTGGTCTCACATGTGGCTTCCCTATAATGGAAAGAAAAATAAAAATAGAATTGATTGTGAAAAAAACTTGACTCACACAGTAACTGAATTCGAAGAAGAAAATCAACATGTAGCCTTCAATAATAACATTCTTGGAAACTATTTGGCTGAATTATTTTTTGGGAACTTCAATGCTCAGCAATCTCCTTTTTCTGTTAATAATGTTATATCACAAGTTGAGAATTTTTCCCATACCGATACTTCTAAGTGTGTTAATGTTGTAGATGAACTTGTAGATAAACCTGTAAATAAGCCTTTATTTTGGTCTTTGTATTTTGATGGATCTAAATCTAATGATGGTGCAGGAGTAGGATGTATTTTAGTCAATCCTGAAGGAGAAAAAATGATGTTATCATGTAGATTAGAATTTGATTGTACCAACAATACTGCAGAATATGAAGCATTGATTCAAGGTATTTATAAAGCAATAGGCCTGAATATCCAATATCTGAAAGTATTTGGTGATTCTGAAATTGTCATTAAACAAGTGAGAAATACTATCCATTATCTTTCGGGGCATCTGAAACATTATCAATCACTTGTTCAAGATCTCATAACTCATTTTTTGGCATTTGATATTTATCCTATTCCCAAATCACAGAATGTTGCAGTAGATCTCCTGGCTAATGTTTCTTCTAAGCTCCTTCCATCTGAGGATTATAGTCCAGATAGATTTTCTATTGAATTAATTTTTCGGCCATTTGTCCTAGATAATGTCACCAATTGGCATGTGTTCAATCATGATGAGGATATCTTAAATTTCTTGACATCTGAAGGATCTTATGACGATCAAATTATCGATGAAAGCGATCATGATCTTCAATTAAAGCAGAGACTCAATGAAAATCCTATCCCTAAATCTGTGGTCAAACTGGAAGATATTTATGATATTAAGGATAGATTCAAAAAGGCCACTAATGCAAAACTTCAAAGTTCAACTTTACGGTTTGAATTAGTAAATCTTGGCACTGATGCCAAACCACAAAATGTCAATCTAAGACTTGGACTTTCACCTGATGAAAGATTTTCTCTCATCCAATTATTGAAGAAATACAAAAATGTTTTTGCTTGGAATTATGAGGATTTGAAAACTTATGATACCTCTATCATTCAACACACAATTCCAATGATTTCTGATGAGAAACCTGTACAACAAAAATTAAGGAAAATTCACCCAAATCCAGAGAGTCAAATCAAAGCAGAGTTGAATAAACTCCTTAAAGCCAAAATAATTTTTCCTGTCAGACATTCTAAATGGGTCTCAAATTTGGTACCTATCAGGAAAAAGAATGGCGATATTAGGATTTGCATAGATTTTAGAAATCTCAACAAAGCATGTCAGAAAGATAATTTCCCATTACCAACAATGGAACAGATACTTCAATCAGTAGCTGGCTCCGAGTTAATGTCTTTTCTTGATGGTTTTTCAGGATATAATCAGATCTTGGTACATCCAGATGATAGATTAAAAACTACTTTCAGAACCAAATGGGGAACATATGCTTATCAGAAAATGCCTTTTGGTTTGATAAATGCTGGAGCTACTTTCCAACGAGCCATGGATATATCTTTCAAAGGTTTGATCAATAAAATGGTCGTTGTTTACTTAGATGACATAACTATTTATTCTAAGAAAAAGAGAAACCATTTGCATGATTTAAAGAAAATATTTGAATGTTGCAAAAAGTATGGGATTTCCTTAAATCCCAAGAAATCATTCTTTGCTCTTAATGAAGGTAAACTCTTAGGGTTTATTGTATCCAAAAATGGCATATACCTTGATCCTGATAGGATAAAAGAGATTTCTGATATCCCTTTGCCACATAATAAGAAATCTATGCAATCATTCTTGGGACAAATAAATTTTGTGAAAAGATTTGTTCCTGATTTTTCTCATATTTTTCTACCCTTGCAATCCATGATTAAGAAAAATTCAGTCTTCAAATGGGGACATAACGAAAGAGAAGCTTTTGATTCAATCAAACAAGCAATCATTAATGCTCCTACATTGAATACTCCAAATTTTTCTAGTCAGTTTATTCTGTATACTTTAGCCATTGAATCATCTTATGTTGTTGTTTTAACACAAATCAATGATCAACAGATGGAAGCACCCATATCTTTATTTAGTTCCAATTTGCAGGGTGTTGAGCTTAATTATTCTGAAGTCGAGAAACAAGTCTTCATTGTATTTAAGTCTGTTAAACATTTTAGACCTTTCCTCCTAAAAACACATACAAAAGTGATAGTCCCATTTTCTACAGTGAGACAATTACTAATTCAAAGAGAAGTAGGAGAGAAAAGAGCTAACTGGGTAATAGCTTTACAAGAATATGATATTGATATTAAACCACCAAAAATTGTTAGAGGGCAAGGTTTTTGTAGGTTATTGTCAGGGGCATCCAATATAACAGATCAGGAGGATTCAAGTAGTACTGCACAAGTAAACAAGATAAGTATGATTGATTATGAATCTCAATATGTTGATCTGATTTTTTACTTAAAACATGGATATGCCCCTCCTAAACTAAACTACAAAAACAAACGTGCTCTAAGGTTAAAAGCCAAACACTATGAAATCATTGATAATGTGTTATTTAGGAGAAATTATGATTCTGTTCTATTAAGATGCCTTGAAAAATCTAAAGCGCAAACGGTTTTACAGGAATTGCATGATGGCCCAGTTGGTGGACATTTTGGAGGAGACACTACAGCACACAAAATACTGCATGTTGGGTATTATTGGCCAACTTTGTTCAAAGATACCCATGACTATGTGAGGAAATGTAAGATATGCCAAACTGCTAGTGGGAGGCAAAGGAAACCAACTTTTCCTTTACAACCAGTTAATATTGAGCAACCATTTGAGCAGTGGGGGCTTGATATTATAGGAGAAATTGTTCCTCATTCTTCCAAGCAACACAGATATATCCTTACAGCCATGGACTACTTCACAAAGTGGGTAGAAGAAATTCCACTAAAGGTATCAAATTCTGATGCAATTATTGAATTTATTGATCATTTCATCATCACCAGGTTTGGTTTACCTAAGGCACTTATCGTTGACAATTCATCTTGTTTTTATAGAAATAATATAGTCAAATTTTCTCTTAAGAGAGGTTTTAAGTTAAAATACTCTGCAAATTACTATCCACAAGGAAATGGCTTAGCAGAGTCAACTAACAAAAATCTCATAAGGATTATCAAAAGAACTGTTGATCAAAGCCAAAAGAATTGGCATAAATCTTTAATATTCGCGCTATGGGCAGATTGTATAACCCAGAAGGCCTTAATTGGTACTTCTCCTTTTAACTTAGTGTATGGGAAAGAAGCTGTTATTCCACCAAATTTAGCCCTCCTATCACTAACCCTTGTAAAATTCATTGAAGAAACTCCTTCTTCCTCTATTCAATTAAGGTTTGATCAAATTCTTAAATTAGATGAAGAAAGAGAAAAATCCAAGATTACTCATGCTAAACATCAACAAGTTATTAAATCCTCTTTTGATGCAAGTTCAGCCGACTCAAAAATATTACAAATTGGTGATCTTGTTTTGAAATGGGACAAAGCACATGAAGACAAAGGTAAGCATACCGAGTTTCAGAAGATGTGGCTTGGACCATTTTAGATCGTTGAAAAGATAGGCTCATCAACGTTTCTATTGCAAGACTTATCAGGAAAGAGAGATTCTCTTCCTGTGAATGGGCTTATCTTAAAGAATTTCTTTTCCTAAGGAGGTGATCCCTTCTTACCTGCACATATTATTTATGAAAATTTTGATCTCTTTTAGAAATAATGTTGTAAATAGTATACCATTTGGTTTATTACTATTGAAATCTCTTTGAAAAATATTGTGAATATCATATTTTAAAAAGTAGAAACTTTCAAGGAAATGATTACAGTTTTGGAAATTAGATAAACATCACAAAACTCTAAGATGTTCTTTAAATTTGTGAAATCTTTCAAACCAGAAAAACATAATGAAACATTTTAAGTTTAATCAGTTGCGAAAGGTTATTCATAAAAGTAAAGACTCTTTACAACTAAGCATCTACATCTCTACAATTGTCATCTAATAACTCTTAAGGAGTCAAAGATTCACCCCATCCACTAGGTTTATGATTTTTTAGAGTGTAATTCTAAAATATATCCGACTTAAAAGATAAGAGGTCTCATTACGAGCATGCTTACCATGATCATAGGGAACTAATTAAAATGACATTACCAACACTACATACCAAAATAGGGTAATGGCTTATAATCATAAGATAAGGGGTCTCATTACAAGCCAGCTTGTTCAGTTCAATTATAACCAGTGAATGGCATTGTCATATTCTGGCTCCCAAACCAGGGCAATGGCTTTTATGCCAAAAAAGGAAAAAGAATAGGAAAAATAAAAAATAAAAAAAAATATATATATAAATATATCTTTATGAATTTATCTTTAAAATATTATACTCTTAGATGGATGGGATAATGAATAATTGATGGTTAAAAGGTAACCCTGTCGAGACTATAAATGTTTGCTGGTAGCAGTGGCACTACCTGTGACAAAAGAGTAAATCCAAAAGCTGAGTTGCAAGGGCCCCCTACTTTATCTTTAAAAAACCAATCAAAGCTTGAAAAAACCAAAAGTGTTTTCATTTATAATAAGGGTTTGTAAAAGAAATTGCAAAATTGATTAATTTTTCTTATTCAGAGTAATTTTGTTTACCTGATCAATTTCAAGATAGTTTCCTTTTCCTTAATTGTTTGTACTTGAGAAAGTGATAGAAATTTCATTGTTTATTCAGAGATAAATGGTTCGTTCCGTGAATCGCCAATTGTTGTTCTATACAACAACCCTCCTCATTTCAAATTTTCCGTAATCTTATTCTTAGATACTAAATAGGAAATAGGGTCCCTTTAGTTTGTAAAAAGCCAATAAAACCTTTACATAGAAATAAATTACTTTATTTCTTGTTTTTAAATAAAAAGTGCTTCAAAAGACTCTCTTTAAAAAATCAAGTATCGCAAATCGCATGCGCTTAAGGCCAAAAAACATTCAATCTAGATATTAGTGTAGTGATGCGAAGTTACCACACAATCCTAAACGTTAGGCTTCTTAAAACAATTCATCGGAGAACATGTGATTGCGATAAAACTATCGCATATTGCCAATTCCAATAAACAAGCTTTAATGCGCCATTGAAACTTTGCGATGCGATGAGATTCTTGCATCTCGCATATCGCTAAAAGCCATATGAAGCCACACTTGAAAACTTGTGATACGATATGTATTGATTGCATATCGCAATCCCAGCAGAAGCAAGTAAAATTCACCTTGGGGAAATGCGATGTGATGTTAAAATATTAATAAAGTGGTAATAAAAAGAGAACATTATGCGGGCGGGTAAATAAGGATGTTTCCAACTTTATATGCCAAGTCATCACAAATCGCAATCGCATAAATTTGAAAGGCTTTTAGAACATAGTGCTTACACCTCCCGATCTGCAATATACGATGGCTCTTAGAATATTAAAATAATACATATTGAAGTCGCCCATCACAAAATCGGAAAATTCATGGCACGTGTTCTAATTAGGTCTTGGGAAAACTGCGATGCGATCTATTTATTGAAGCATTTAAGTTTGATGTCGTTCAATATGGTGAGACATTAAGAACAATAATGATTTTGGTCCTTCAAAGATTTCGTCTTTCGTGTTAATATCAATTCATAATACGAAATCTTTCACACCTTATGCTACTACCCTAATTTTCGACTATACTATTATCCCCGTTACCTTTTCAAGCATTAGCTGCTCTGAAAGTGTTAGTTATCACTCTTCTCTATTTCATATTTTTGTAGTTTGAATCTGTAAGTATGCAGATAGACAAAATGATAAAGGAAGCTCGAAAGGCGAAAGTTGCCCCTGCAATGGCAGAAGAACAGGAAAAAATTGTGTTAATCTCAGATACCACATGTCAGGATTGCGGGAAGATTTCATGGGAAGGAATATATGATATGTTGGAAAGGGAAAACCCAAAGGTAACAGAAGGACATGCAATGGCTAATGGACCTTCAGAGTCAGAAAATACACTTGGTGATTTAACCGATTCTTTCCTTCACCGAATAGCAGCCCGTGCAAAGATTTTTCCATACAATGACATGGTAAAATGGGTAGTTGAAGGCATCAATATAACAGACAGGACGCTCTTCACAACTGATGGAAGAATGTTTAGGTCCTTCAAGCCTAAGGATTTAAAGAAAATGTATCATTTGCCAGACCCTCAGAAGTGCTACAATAAATCATTCCTTGAAGCTTTCGCGAAGGAAAATGAAGTAGAGTTAGACCCCATCAAGCAATGGAGGCACTACCCTAACAAACACAAGCATGAAACATCTGGTATGTATTCAGTGGACTCTCTAGCATCTCCATATTGTTATGTTGCTGCAATGATGTGTATATTATTTGGAAGCCCCAATTCTGTTAAGTTTTCCATTGAAATGGTTCCATTGATTGAAGAAGCATTGAACTCTTATGTGATGGATTGGGCTACCATTCTATCAGATAAAATGGCCGTCCAAATTCTTGATTATAGCAGAAATAGGTTCGTTACCACCCGAGTTGTTCCCCCTTTCTATATGAGTGCATATATTATCGACACTGTTTGTTTTAACTCCGATTTTCCTATCATGGGATGGAAATGGACCATCCAGGACCTGACCCCAATCCGTATCTACCATAAAAGCCTATGGAAGTCTCAATATAAGAATCATTTTTACAAAATTTTCCATGGCTTCATTCTACCCATTCACCAGGCCATTTTTAATAAACCAGATCCATGGCTGTCCGAGGATGCTAGTATTGATCTGACTTCAATTGGCAGTTGGTTTGGGGAAGAATTGTTTACATACATTAGGGTTTTCGGCAACATTACCGACCCGTATGTCCTTCCTCTATATGTCCCGAATAAACTATTGGCTAGGGAAATAGACTATTAGACTGTTGAAAAAGGGCTTACAAGAAATATCAAAGACGCCAAGAAACAGTTATGGCCTGCCTTTCCAATCCACTGCGGCATCTATCCATTACATGACCATAAACATGCACAAATTGAAGCCGAGAAAATAAGGGAGCTGAACCTAGATGTTATTCCCAAAAGGCAATACAACCCGAAGAAGGTTTCTTATAACTTTACTAGCAAGTAAAGGTTAAGCAATTCATCCATGAAAAAGATGAATTCGATAACTTCTTCAAATCAATTGAGACGTTCTCGCAAGTAAGTCACCTAGCAAAAAACAAGATGGAACCAGAAAAAATGGATCAATTCATTCAATACAAGATGCAAAGGCTTCAGACAGTGCCACTGGACCTATTAAATGTAGCACCGGTCATCCAACAAACAACACAAAGCACAGAGCAAGAGAAAACTTCCAAGGTGGCCGAGACAAGTGAAAAGGCAATTGAACAGTTGGACACGGATGTTCACATTGATCCAATATTGATCAAAAAATGGGAACAATTTGATCAACAGATTAAGGGTCAAAGTGGTACCCAAACTATTATCACACCACAATCTCCCTTAAGACAACAACCCCTGATTCATGATCCTGTGGTTGAAAAGGCATCCAGCAAGGACTCAGTTGTAAGAGAAGTTGAGATAATCCCTGAGCATCCTTCATCAGAGATTATATTGAATATTGAGGAAATCCCACTGTTGGATGTGTTTTATAGCCCTAAACACAGGGTTGTAGTCAAAAGGCAGAGGAAGAAGAGGAAAATAGACCAAGTGTCAGCAACAGCTCCTCAAGATGAATACATGAATGTCATTTGGAAAGATTCAGAAGTTGATCCCTCCGAGGACTTGACCAAATTATCTCAGTTTGTAGGGGCATACACAGTTGCCACGATTGATAAAGCAACCGAAGTCAATCAATTGATCGAGGAAAAAGATCAAAAGATCAAACAACTTGAAGAATAGCTAAAGGCGGAGAAACAAAGGATTGATCAACAGGCGATTGAAAGACAACAACAACTATCCCAAGAGTTTGAACAGCTAAAACTAGCACATCATGAAGAGATTAAATATAAGGACGAGAAAATAATGCAGCTACAACTCTCAATAGAGCAATTCAAAGAGAATCCAAAAGTTGAAGAGCTTATAAAAGAATCCTTAGCAATAAATAATTTCTTACTCAACAACTAACCCAACTCTGCTAAAAGATATCCCTCATCATCCATTATGCATCAAAACCAACACACTGGTAGACCAAGCGATCAATTCCAGATTGGAATTCGAGGATGCGGATGACAAGATTACAGATTATATCTCTTGGAAAAACAAAGAAAAGGGAAGTGCTACTAAATTGCCAGTAATTGAAGAATCTCATAAAGAGATATTATTCTTAGAATGGGAGACACAATTGATCAAAGCAGAAAGAACAACTTTAAGGGCCAGAGCAGCAAGAAATAATATCATTGAATTGATAAATGATAATTTGCACAACGCTAATCTAATTTTTGAGTTTTCCCCTGAAAATCTGTCAAAGGCAAAAGTATTGGAAAAACAATGGAAGCAGCGCGCTGAGCTCGTAGGGAAATTGAAAGTCCATGAAGTGGGCCAAGGCCACTCGGGCGTGGCGAAGCTTAGGTGCCAATGCAAAAGTTGAATCCGTAGGCCTCTCCCCAGCTATATATGGTCCCTGCATATAATTCAGTTCAACATTCATGAACACTAATCCAATGCAAAGCGAGTCAAATATGTCCAAAATCCGTGAGGTTTGAGCTACAAATTCCCCGTTATTTAAGATACCCAAAACAAGAATTGTCCAACTGGTCTATATGATCAAAATTTCATGTACAATGAAATCACAAACTGGTGTTTGTGGTCAACTTCGCTTTCCTAGTAAAATGAGATCAAAGAAAACCTTAGGAACCATATTTTTGTTGTAAATGTAGAAACTTTGATAAATTTTTGTAATCCCAAAAATATTCACTATAAAGATTTGGCAAAAATATTGCAAAAACAAACGACAAATGTTAAAAAATTCCAAGATTCTACCCTATGAACCCAAGGTCCATAGAAATCCACGACGCAGAGTAATTTCATACTCTGTGTTTACAACTTTTCTAAAATTAAGCTGTTCTTAAATATAACCATCAGTTTTAACGAACCTTCTGCAAAATTCAGATTATCTAACAAACCGACAATATTAGGCAAAGTTATATTAAATTTGTAAAAGACCATTTGATACTCTCCAAACCCTATCGAAAAGTTCATACATTCAAATATAGTGTAAAGTTTAACCACTTTGTGAGACAATTCATTAATAGTAAAAGACACTGATGAAAATGCAGTAAATTCGTATTATGTATTGACAAACGGAGGGGAAGAAGATCAAATTTATAAAAACCATCAAGATTTCACTAAATTTATTAGGTATTTTATTGATATTTTGTAGTGCTTACCAATTCTAGATAACTTCCACTGGAATTGAATGAAATTAGATGAAATTGTCGAACGGCTGCGGAATTTTGAAACAACCCGCTAGAGTCCTATCAGTTGCCCGTCAAATTCAAAAGAGGTTTGTCTAATATGACTCATCTAGGAAACTGCAACATAAACCCTAGCTTGATTTAAGCGCGCGAACCCAGGTACACCAGATTTCAGCCAAAAAATTCCTGTATCCACTAAATATCCATAACATAGACAGCAAGATTTGAATACCACAATCCCACACAGGCGGTGACCATTATCTTTCCATAAAACAGAAGCAATATCTTTGAATAGGTAGGGACAACGAATGATGAATAGTTGCATAACATGTGTTTCCAAGAAGGTTGCTGGTAGTTTGATCCAAAAAGGCTCCGGGTAAAGTCATGGAAGCACGGAAACCGCAGAACAGTTGATCGTGCATCACAGAATAGTTGTGCACCGCAAAACAGGGACCGCATAACTGGGTAGCTACCAAATTGACAGAAGGTACCATATGCATCTTTCTCCGAAAACAAAATGCGCCATTACTACTGGAGCTTAAGAATGCATAATCTTCCGAAGAGAACGGCACGAATTTAGCCGCAGAACCGCCTTCATGAATATCCATGAATACACGACGCCGCTCGCTTGCAGAACTCCGCAGTTATGCCTGCTCTATTCCCAACGCCACGTGTTAGCATGAGATTGCAGAACTCTGCGGTTATGCCCGCTCTATTCCCAACGCCACGTGTCAGCATGAGAAACAAAGGGACGACGAAAGTCCCTTTCAAAGGAAGGCCTATCGGCCTAAAGATGATCAACAATGTTTCCAAATTTCAGAAGATCGGGACAATCATTCAGGTTTGTCATGTTTTGGAATGTTATTTCAAGAAGGTAGTAATCACTTGAGCAAAACAAAACAGAAAGTATTATCTCCTTTGTCTGAAGATGAGATAGATCAGCTCCTGAAAGGTCATGTTACAGCCCAAGCTAACGCAGATCTGCAGTGTGCACATGGTCAAGAAGGTGATGGTGGAACTTCTTCCTCTTTTGAAAATGATGACAGTCTTGTAATTAGCTTTATAGATCAGCAAACAGATAATATTTTCTTTCATGAAGATGATAAGGATGTCATGTTTGATGATCTTGAAGATTGTTTTCTGTTTAAGAATGACCTAGACCATGAAGTTGAGGAATATGAGCTTGAGAGAGACAATATGCCAAAATTTCTCACAGTCAAGGAATTTATAGCTAACCCTCAGATGGAAGAAGCTTATACCTCTCTGTGCCTTCCTATCACTCAGCAACCAGTGGTTCTTTCATATCAGAATGAAGGGAGTACTTGTATTTTTGTTGTTGGATCTCAAGACAAAATAGTGCTTCAGGATTATCAAGATCCCTTTGGTATTCTTTTGCAAGAATTAGAGAAGATAAATGTTTCCTAGTTTGTTATCATAAGCCTTGGTTTCAGTGGTTATTGTGAGTTGCCTACATGTACATCGTTATGCCTGCTTGGGAAAAGTGAGAGCAGAATCTTAGTATGTAGCCATCTGCTGGATTGGTTACATTGGAAGGCTCACTTCACATGATTGTACATATTTCATTAGTAGGTAGGTGGTTGTCATCATGATTTGAAGCCCTCAAATCTTGATGGTCTACCGCCATTTGAAAGCTTTGTAAGTACTTGTTTCAGTTAAGTCAGTCTTGAGTCATTTTTTGTTTTCGTCAGTTTTGAGTGTCTAGTTTCAGCTGTTGAATGTCTAGTTGCAGCTACTAAATGTCTAGTTTCAGCTTTTGAGTGTCTTGTTTTAGTTTGAGTCAAGTTTCAGTTAATAAATGAGTCAAAATTCTTGTGTCAGCCTATCAAGTTATCGACTCCATAGCCCAATGGACGAAGGCACTATCTATCTCTCCCAGAAATCTGTAGTTCTTGGCACCTCCAAGGAGCTACCATCCCCATTGGAGCCAATGTTAGAGTCGATCTGTTCAGCCCACCGTCAGAGATCAAAACCTCTTTTGTTGCATTTCATTTTAGGTTTCTCATTCAGCTTGGTCATCTGCATTCCATTAGGAGCATCAATCTTCTAACAGAAGGGTCTTGTCTCCATACTTCCCTCATTTGATGTACCTGTTGGTTCATGTCTGATCATCAAAGTTCATCGAAGCCAATTTTACAGTCATTATGGATGGTCTTTTGGTCAGCCAAGAGTCATTTTATTCATTAGGTCTAGGGTTTCAAAAATTTTGTCTTCAAAGTGTCCAATAATGCCAGCAGGCACATGAGGATGTTCCTAATAAGTTTTCATTTCAAAATTTTCATTATCAATAATGCTTGAAAATGATTCTTGATTCTTCTTCAAAACTCTGTTTTGAAGAAGAAATCATAAAATTTATTGTTTGTAATAAATATGTAATTTTTAAAGTTTTCAGTCATGGAGTATTTCAGGCGCAGCCCTGGTCATCCTTTGCTGAAATCCAATGCCAATCATCCCTGCAAAAATTGACAAAAGTTTCATCATTCAAGTCAAAAAGTCAAAATGGAAACAAAAAAACAGAGTTTGTATTAAAAGTGAAAAGTGCCAAATTCAAAACATAAGAAAGTGGGTTGTTGCAAAACAAAAATCAAATCCATGACTATACAAGATATTTTCACCATTCAAATGTCATTTGCACACAAGAAGTTGTCAAAGACCCAAAGGAAAATCGTGGAGGAGCGAAAATTTGTGTTTGAGGCTGGGACTGTGTATTGGAGTGTTGCGCGGCACATTGGGAGGTAGTCGCGATGCACCAGGAGGTCGCGGCGCATAGAGCCACCATTCGTAGTGTTGTTTTGAACGTGTACGGTGCACTGGGTTGTGCGCGCGGCGCACAGGGCTGACAAGCTAAAATTTCATCACCGCTTCCGAAAAAACCAAAATGGCTCAATCTCTGTTGCTCCGTGTAAGTGTATATCATCTTGCTATTACCTTTGGTCAGTGTTTGGAGTTGTTTTAAGATTGGTTATAAGAATTTGAGTGGTGAAAACATAAACCCTACCATTTGGTGAAAAACTGCTCTTTAGGGTTGGGTTTTGGTGTTTTAAAATCAGTTTGGTGCTAAAGACTCCTTTTCCCTCCACCTTGTTGATTTCTTCCCTCACTTTAAACCTATCATTCCTATTAATCCCCTGTTCCTCTACATCCCAAAACACTTATCACTCGTTCCTATTATCCCTATCTCTAAACCCTACAATTCCCCATCATCATCACTCTCCCTGTCATTAAAAGCTCCTAAATTCCTAAATCCAAAATCCCACATTCCTAAAACATAGTCAAGTGACTGTTATTGTATTTTAATTTCACTTGGAAGCCAACTTTACCCTCTGTCCCTTTTTTTTCCCACACTCCCTTCCTACTTAGCACACATTTGGCAATTGGAGGCAAATACACCAAATTTTTTTTTCACCTCATATAAATCAACACACATATTGGCATAAACCTGCAACACCATGACAGACACTGAGTCGTCATATGAACAAGACAGTGATTCTACCACAAAGCTTCATGCACCGAGGAGGCCTCGTAAGGGTGGAAGACATGTCAGGGAAGAGCCCACCTCATTGACTGAATTGCAGGCCTGCCCACTTGCCATGGCATGTTTCCAACAACATTCATGCTTTCATTATTGTGAAATGATTTCTCAGATTCAGCATCATCAGGAGTTGGCTCAGTTGTTTGTTTTACATTTGCATAATGGTCAGGTAACTCTTGCTGGTGTAAATTTCACCTTGACACCAGAGACCATTTCTCAAGCAACAGGAATACCGAATGTAAGTGAGGAGTGGAACAAAAGACAGCAAGTAGAAAAAGTACATTATGAACCACACATCAGGCCCAGCTATGTGAGACTGCTCAGCAGGGTGTTCCCATTCCGGTTTTTGAAAGAATCCTATGCGGCGTTGATGAGACTCATTATCAGATACTTCAGTTGTGAGGGCCACTTCTCACGCCTCTATGCATATGATATCAGATTATTGATGCATTTCACAAGAGTAAAGATGATGAATATTCCATATTTCATGTGTCGAAACATCGAGAGGATGACTACTGTTGTGCAAAAGAAGACTCCTGAACAGCAGTACAACAACATTTACCATTATGCGCTCATCATGATCATTGTTGTACATCAGCTTAGCTTGCAGGGTATCACATGGGAAGACTTCATTTCTAGTGAGTTCTTCACAGTTTCAGCAGCTCATCAGGAGATTTTTCATGTTGCGAGTGAACCTTCACATCAGTATGGAGTTCGGGAGGCAGAGATTGCTAGTGTGCCGACATATGTTACCTATCAGAGAGGCATGAGAGGATTGTTTGCAGCAGCCTGACGAGTATTATCTCCACCTGGAGTGGAAGGGGTCTCGTTGTTGTCATCAGCAGCACAGGTACAGGTACAGGACAAAGGCAAGAAGCCTATGCAGGATGAGGGCCCTTCAGGAGGCCAAGACACTGATTTCATACTCATCGATGATGATGTGAGCTCTCCTAGCTCAAAGCTGAGGGAGATTATTCAGGAGCAAAAGGCCGAGATAGATGCATTGACCAACAAATTGCAAAGAGCTCAATGGGTCATAAACTTTTTGGAGCAGTGAAATAAACAATTGGAGATCAACATACAGTCATGGAGTTGCAAAACACTCGTGAAAACCGGCAGGCTGCCCAAAGAAGCCTAAATGAGATGACACCCATTCAGCAGGAGATAGAGGTTGATCGAGAGATTTGGCTTGAGAGGGACAACATTCATCTTGAGAAGATGTTGGCGAAGGCAAACAGGGACAAGGACATGATCAGGCACATCAAAAACCATTATTGGGCACGAAATCATGTTTGCAAAGCAAAGATAAAAATCCTAAAGGCAAGACTAAGGAGGGCATTAAAGCGACGCAAAAGGAAAGATAGGCTCCAAATCTTGGCCGAAGCTTCTTTGGCTGAGCATGATACTTGATGATGGACCTTCAGTCCGAATTTCAGCAAATTTGGAGAAAATTTTGTCAATTTTGAATTTTTTGGCTTCAAAACAGGTTTTTCTGCCCAACGCGTAGCGCCACTTGGCGCGCGCTTATAATAGGGAGATCCTATGGAGGAAAACTTTGCATTTCTGGATTTATTATGAAAATTTATGCATGCTTGTGAATTACCTAAGGATTTCATCAAGTTTTGGGTTGCCTAAAGGGTCAAAAACATACAAAAAATGACCTCTCTGCCACCTTTTGCACCCACAGGAAGCAGTGTTGGGAGATTGGACTTTTGGAGGGGCAAATGGACACCAAATCTAGAAATTCCACTTGGGTTGGAAAGTAGACAGGCAGGGATTTCCAACGAGCTATCATGAGCTCAATTTGGACTTTGGGAAGGCCCTCAAAATCAGCCTCAAAGTTGTGCTATGCATACAGGTTTCAAGTGCGGCGCATAGGGAAATTTGGCCTATTTTTCACTCAGCAGCTCAGAATTTCGCCCAGTTTTGACTAGTTTCACTTTTTCATGTAACTCTTGACTTATCTTGATGTAAATTCATGACTTTGATGTAATTTTGGCACATTGTTACTCATCCATGTAGATTCATTCACTAAAAAGTGAAAAGATAGTGAATGAATCAGTTTCCTTTTATATAGAGGCAAGTTGTTAGCAAGTTGTTTCATTGCCTATTTTTCAATTCCTTGTTTAGATATGGTTGAAACAGCTCCTAGAATGATGAGATCAACCCATAGAGGCATGGGAAGGAGTTAGGCTTGTCTATATCATGTAATTTCTCAGTCATTTTCATGGTTGGACACTTGGGTTTGCTTGGCACTCCATTGTACATCTGATTTCTGCATTTTTGGCAAAGGAAAGACCAGGGTTTTGTAGCACTTTTTGGGATTCCTGTGGCTCTGTTTTTTGATGGTGTTCTTCTCTATGTAATTTGTAAGTTCACTGATACTTATGTGTACCATTTCTTTTCTCTTTTGCTTCTGAAATTAAACAAATGAGTGGCAAAGGCAGAATTCATTAGCTTGTTGTGCTCTGCCTATAGTTTTGTTTAAATTCTCAATTTTTTCTTCAGTTTTAGGAGTATTCTTGATACCCTCATGCCGTCTTTAGCTTCTCATCAGTCTGAGCCCTCCATCTTTACAAATAAAAGCATCAAAACGATTTCCTTTCTTGCCCCAATCAGAACTCTGCAAAATTGGCCTTCATTCCCGGACCCAAATTTTCCTTTCCCTTGATTCCAATAAAACCCCCAAAAAATCAAATCAAATCCTTGCATTTCATACCTAGCCTAAAATCAGAAGATATTTTAGTCATCTCAAGCCCCATAGATCATCTTTTTCTGAGATTGACCCGGAGATAGCCCTCTCCTATCCTCCTAGGGCTAGCTATGAGGCTAAGCGTGGTTTGATGTTGGCCCTGGATCCTACCTTTTCAGCCTGAGGTAAATCTAGGCACTAACACTAACCTAAGGGAATCTTCCATAGAATGTATCTGTTGTGGCTAGACCCATTATCGGGCTAGAGGAATTCGTTCATGTCCGCACTTATAATTTTACTTCACCACAAATTAGCAACTTCGCTGGGGATCCCAATCCTTTTATTTGTTTTGGATTTCATGATTTCGTGAGAAATTTTCTAGTTTCACGTTTTCCCTTTGATTCTGTTTCTTTTCTCATGCTTACCAGCCTCTAAAATTCATAGTAGCAGATCTGGTCACTATGTTGAATTTTTTTTAATTTTTCCTTAGTTACCTCGACCAGTGCACTTAATCCATTGACAGTCGCACCGACCAGTGTGAATTGCTGAGGAATAGCAGTGCCAATTAGCCTAGTCGCGCTGATTCTTGTAAGTGAAGATTAGGGCTTGACCCCAATCTTGGCCAGTATGTTCTTCTCTTGTGTTTTGATGCCATGAGCCTTTCTAATTGTTTTCTTCCTAATTAGAAAGCTACATTTCATTTGGTTTTGCTTGCTTGTTGTCTTGTCATCTTGCTATTTTATTGATTGAGTCATTGAGTGGCCAGCGACACTAGGGCATCTAGTTGGTCGCCCATTCAGCAGTTTGTGAACTCACCAAGTCGGATTGTAGGTGTGTTTACTCCTTGCATTTGTTTTTTGGTCCTTTTTATGAATTTGACCTCTTTTTGCACAAGTTTGAAAAATTTTCGTTTACTAGCTTGAACGTCTCTTTCCGGCATAGATTACATTATTGGCCTTGTGTTTGGCAAAGTTGGTGTTTCATTGGTTTGAATGAACTTCTATTTTCATGTTTTCATCTGCTTGAAGAGCTCATTGTCTCGAAAACTTTTTCATTGAAAGATTGTATGCGAAAAGTTTGTTTCGTTGTTCCTTGAGAAAGTATGAAATTCTAGCCTGTTGCATCATTGCGTTACAAAAATTTTCATCTTTTTAAAGACTAGAATTGCATCAGCATTTGGAAAAGGAAGAGAATTTTTCATTTTGAAAGGACTAATAGATAAGTGCTTGTCAAGAAATTAGGAATTGGAATGAATTTTTCATTAGTTTAGTTTTTGAAAAATTAAGGTAGTGAAAGATCATTTTGGTTTCAGTTGCTTCATTGTTTTCATTTGATTGAGTAGTTTCTACCCTCTCTAGTGTAGGCATTTCATCAAATTGAAAGGGTATTCTCCCATTTAGTTGCATTTTAGGATTTTTGAGTAGCATCGCTAAGACCTAAAAACTAAAACTTAACTCAAGATCAACTCTAAAATGAATTCAATTAACCTAAGGCGCATTTGACATTAACGATCATATCTAGAAGGTCTAGGCTAGAGACGTGTTCTGGCGTCTTTAAACCTAGTAGTTGTCGTTAGCTTCGAGATTAGACAATGCTAGCACGGGTTTGTGCTCCCCATACCGTCGAGTATATAATGGGAGACCCCACCAGGTTGCAATATTTTTATCCTTAGGAAGGTGAGTCGGCCGCCTTGTGAACGTGATACACCGAACACATCATTTGGGGAGATTGCCTGCTCGTACTTCTTGATTCACCAGGGGGTATTCTATAGTTCATGGTTGCTTGGTAGTCTTGTTTACCTAGATCATCCAGAGTAGTCATTTGATCTTTTTGACTCATTAAATTTAAAAGATCATTCGAGCACTTATCCTTTAGAGCTCGTTTCCAATTGAAAGTGATAAAGTCATCTTTGTTTCTTTCTCGACTCTTAAAAAATGAAAGAACATCAGTATTTTATGTGTCTTAAAAATTGATTGCCCATGATCCAAAACATCCTGTTAGTCTTTTTTTACCAAATCATGAGTTCCCTTAAAAGGACATTTTAAAGCCTTGAAGTTATTTGTTGTGTTGACTAAGACAAGGTCAGTGTGGCTGAACCATCTGGTTCACCCAATTCCTCTTCCTCTCCTCCATCTGAAAGATTGTCTAAGGAGTCATTTCTTGAGTTATTAGAGTCACTTGAGGACCAGAATGTTGAACTCGCAATTGTTTTTAGTGTTCAACCATTTTCATCTTGTTCTTCGCCTACTTTCGATTCAGGGTCATCTGTTGATCTTGGCTCGGAATCTCTAGAAAATCCCATTCAAACTCCAGAGAACTCGCCAACCACTAACGATCAACTTGGACTGGTTATCTATCCTTTGAACCCTCTATTTGACGTTGTTGAGATATCACCATAGCGTCCTTACAGTCCATACAACCAGCCGGGTGTTCCTTTGGAACTATCCCCCAATACACGTTCGGCCATTCGTCGTCATTTGTTTTCAAACATGGAACTTGAAGGTGACGCTCTAGTGACATCTCCGAATGAGTCCAAAGTTTCTACTCCACACACTGTTGAGGGAGAAGAATTGCAATTGCAGTTCCCTCCCGAGGGTTTCCCTTATTCGGAAGGTATTCCCGCTAGTTTTCCACCCAACTATGTGTCTTAAGGGCATTTAGTTTCAGGCACACCTAGTGCCTCATCACTCTACCATAATCCTGTATGGGCGTCAGGCGTCAAGTCCGTTCGTCATGAACATGACTTCCCAACAGGCTGTTACTTCATTCCCGGTGCAACCTACCATTCTGAATACTCTTGTATCATCAATCCCAATTACACGTTAGTCACAACCGACAGTTTCAAAGATTGTCTCTATCAGTTCCTCTGTCCCATTAGTCAGTGGCCAAATTGTGCCACCGCTTGGGGGACAAAACCTTAATGTCTCTGTGGTGTCAGGTGCCACTAATGTGAGTTGCTCACAAGCTCACATTCTTGGTATAAACCAGCCCTCTTCTGGTATTATTTATAACCCTGCTGACCCTACTGGATCAAGCAATGTCTAGTACCAATAGGTTCAGAATCCCATTGGTCCGTCTGGATCGAGCAATGTTCAGTATCAGCAGCCCTATGGGGCTCAGGTTCAATACCAAAATCCTTATGTTCCATATGGTTCTCAAGGATTGGTTAATCAACCTTACACCCTCCAAGCTATGGCAGTACATCCAACCTGGCTATGGCCAGATTTAGTTCAGTAATTTTCCCGAGCATTGTTCAAGTACCCTTGCAACAACAAGGAAAGCCTTTACAACAACCAGGGCAGCCTTTGTTACCACAAGGGAAACCTTTGTTGTAACAAGGGCTCTCCGCACAATAGTAAGGGAAAATTATCCCGCAGCAAGGTCTCCTGAAACAACTGCAAGGTCAATCCTTACAGCAGTTTCAACAAGCCACACAGTAGCAGATGCAATATGCTTCGCATACCTCTCAACCCATACCCTCGCAGGGCCAACCTCTGCAAACCTAGGGACAAATTTTGCAACCACAAGGTCAGCCCTTGCAACAGCAAAACCAACCAAGGCAGCAGCAACCCTTGTATACATACCAACAAGGTCAACCCTTGCAAGGGCAGGGTCAAGGTCAAGTCCTGCAGCAGCAGGCCTAGAATCCTCTTATCCTAGGTCAACAGGTTTAGAATCCTGTCGGCCAAGGGCACCAGGTACAAAACCCCTACATCCAAGGGAAACAAGTGTATCAACCTTATGCCCAAGGACTGCAGGTCCAGAACCCTCTTATTCAGGGGCAATAGGTTCATCAACCCTATGTTCCAGGATAACAGGTCCCATATCCATATGTCCAAGGTCAACAAGCCCAACACTATTTTAACCCATATGTTGCCTATCTGCAACCTATGCCTAGATAGTTTCAAGTTATTCAAGGTTAGAATCCTCCCTATGGTCAAGGTAATTTGTAATGGGGACAGCCTCAGATGCCATATGGCCAAAATTCCCCACTGTGGGGCCAAAATCCTTACCAGCAGGGACGGGCTCCTCCGTATGGGCCCGCCTATCAACCTCCCATGCATTTTAACACTCAATTACCTTTCTTGGCTACACTCGAGTTGTCGGATGTATCACGCCTTACGAATGATCTGATCCTTCATTCGCCATACTAGCCTCTGGTACTGTCCAAGATACTAAGTGATTTCCCAAATTTTGATGGAAAAGCAAAAGAAGATCCTGAGGCCCATGTGATGACATATCAACTCTAGTGCTTGTCGAACTCATATGTGGACGATTCCATTCGTCTTCGTCTTTCCCAACGAACCCTCACGGGTGCTGCAGTGAAATGGTACATCGAGCTACCTCGGAGTACTTTCCATGACTTTAATTCATTAGCCATGGCTTTCCTCACACATTTTCAGTTTCTGGTTCGCTATGAAACTGGCACCTATTTGCTCACATTACTTAAGCAAGAAACTGTGACACACATCTCTAATCATATCCACAAATGGAGACGTAGATGTCGCCTGATCAAATTCAAGATAGCTGATCAGTTGCTCATTGGATGGTTTACCAAATCATTTCTAGCCCCAATTTCTCATGATATAGCTATGGGTGGACGTGTCACTGAAGAGCAAGCCATCGCTCATGCCCAGTCCTTGGATCTGGTTTACTCTCAGTCTGGCACTTTATACTAGTTGTTACCTAATGCTTCGTAGCCATCATCCCATCCCGCAACATCGAAGTCACCAGCTGTTCCTCCCGTTGATGGAGTTATTGGTTCAGTATCCCAGACCCCTGCTAAAACTTCTTCCAAACAGAAGTTGGTCTCGAATGTTGTTCCTAATAGTTCATCTCAAAATCCACCTGGCCCTGGTAAAACCTCAGAGATCCATGCTATCCAGTCTACCGCAGCAGAAAAATGCTCGAAAGGAAAGAAGAAAGGTAAAGGAAAAGCTAAAGCCAATGCCCCGAAATAGGGTCCTCCCAAATCGTCTGTTGGCGAATCTTCGCAAATGAGGAGGATCACTACAGTAAAGATTGTCCTCGACGATATGAAGTTAGTCACCTTCTAAAAGGGACCCCTGACTCATTTGTGAGGAGGATCACTACAGTAAGGATTGTCCTCGACGATATGAAGTTAGTCACCTTCTAAAAGGGACCCCTGCTGTCCTTAAAGAGCCATTTTGGTCTCAATAGACCCAAATGGTAGACCAACCCCGATCTGCTTCCTCCGGATCTCGAGTGTTCATGATGAGCATGCCTATTAATGTGACTACCCGATGGAAAGATTATGAAACTCCAGCTCCGACAGCTAGGAAAGAAAAAGAAGTTGTACCTTCTTCTTCTTCTACCCTGATTTATGGCCCTAACCCTGATTCTGCTATGTGGCCAACCTCTCGAGGTGTGTTGTGGAAATCCTCATATAATCGCAATTCCTGAGCCACTCAACACTACAATATTGTTGAGGATTTGGCTCAAGCACCGTCAGCCATGTCAGCTCTCGAGGTACTCCAAATCTGCCCATCGCAGTGAAAATCTTTGTTGTCATATATCAAGGGCATCGATCCCACTGATTCTAATTTGATATTTTGGATCTGGAGAACCATGTTCCATGGCTCCATCATCAGATTACCTTTCTTATTCAGGTAATCATTAATGAGAAGACCATCCACTGCACTATCATCGATGAATGTGCTTCCACCTGCATCATATCAACTGCATGTTGGAAGGCTATTGGTTCCCGTGCACTGAACCAGTCTCTAAACACTTTGGAAGCTTTCGATGGGCGTGATTCGCGACCCTTCAGTGTCTTACCTAACCTTGCCATCACCCTGGAAGGCAAGACAGTGCAAGTCGAAGTAGAGATTGTTGACACCAATCTCAATTATAATCTTCTACTCGACCGAAGTTGGACTCATGCCATGCATGCCATGGCCTCCTCTTGTTTCGCGTGATCCGTTTTCCCCATCAAGGGAAGATTGTCACCATCGATCAATTGTATTTCTTTGCCTCTTCCTCCTCGGATGGCAATGTTCCATACGTCAAGCACTCTGGTGCTCCCTATGAGAGTGTGGGGGCAGGTCTCTTCAAATATTCTTCCTTAATGGGAATTTTTCCACTTCCACCTCCTCATGTTGCCTCTATCAACATGGTCTTGGTCAAATCTGATCCCTGGGTCATACCTGCACCAGATCTTGTTGATACTTGGGGTGAGGTTATGTTGCTTAGTCCCGCCAAAGTCAATTACGTGGAAATTGTTTCGGCTTCGAACTCTGCATCCTCTGATTCTCATATGTCAAAGACCTCTCTCGATATGTATTCTCAATCCCCCTTGCTTAGCACTTTGGAATCATCTAATCCCCTAGTCGAGACCTTCCTCATTGATGAAGGCATCATGGAAATCATGTCTCTCGAGGAACCACCATGGATCGATACTCATCATCTCTCGTCGTTCCTTCCTCGCTCGGTGGTCATGTCTATTTCTTTCAAAGAGTCCTCTTTTCCATTTCCGCCACCGACTATTACTCATAAAGTATGGTCCGAAGGAAATCTAGGTAATATTACCCAAACGATGCCAATCGACATTCCTATCAAACCCGGTGTTGTTGAACATGCTCATATTAGGGTATCTTGTTCTCTGGATGAGATCAAGACATATACTGGTCTATTTCAGGAATTCTGTGATGTGTTTGCATGGTCTTACGAAGAAATGCCTGGCATCGATCCTAGCATTGTGGTGCATGAAATACCAACGTATCCGCATGCAAAGCCCATTCACCAACGGCTTCGCCCAGCGCACCCTAGGAAGGTCACTACCATTAAGGGTGAAGTGGAAAAGCTTCTCAAAGCTGGGTTCATTTATCCCATCCTCCTTACATACTGGGTGTCCAATATTGTCCCAGTGACTAAAAAACAAGGCACGATCTGTGTTTGCGTGGATTATCGAGATCTTAATCGTGCCTGTCCTAAAGACAACTATCATACTCCCTTCATTGATCAAATCATTGATGAATGTGCTGAGAGCGAGATCTTTTCCTTTATGGACAGTTTTTCTAGTTATAACCAGATTAATATTGCACCAGCCGACCAAGAAAAGACATCCTTTATTTTCCCATGGGGTACGTTCACGTACAATAATCTCCCTTTTGGCCTCAAAAATTCTAGAGCCACATTTCAATGGGTAATGCCCTATGCATTTTATGATATTCACAACAATTTCCAGCCTTACTTGGATAAAATTCTTGCCCATTCTCGTAAGAGCCAAGATCACCCAGACCATCTTTAGCAGATTTTTCTACACTACAAACACTATAACATTTGGTTAAATACACACAAATGTGTTTTCTATGTGGAATCAGGACAACTCCTCGACTTCATTGTTTCCAAGGACTATATTCGCCTGGATCCGCTAAAATTCGAGGCCATTGTAAATTTACCCCCTCCATCTTCACTGCACCAACTCCAAAGCCTACAAGGAAAGGCCAACTTTCTTCATCGTTTTATACCCAACTATGCTTGGCTAGCCACAAGATTTACCCAGTTACTCAAACAAGGAATGCCCTTTGCATAGGATGAGGTGGCCCAAAAATCTTTTGATGATCTTAAGGGCATCCTCATAAATGCCCCTCCGTTGCATTCGCCAAACTATTATCGACATTACTTCCTTTACCTAGCTGCGGCCCCTAGCACCATTTCTATGGTTTTGGTCCAAGGCGACGACGAAGGCAGCGAACATGTGATCTACTACCTTAGTTGGAATCTCCTTGACATTGAAACGTGTTATGCACATGTCGAGAAGTTGGCTTTGGCTGCCGTTCAGGCTGTTCAACGCTTTTGGCACTATATCCTTTTACGTATGACTACTGTGATTTTTGAATGCAACCCTATGACCTATATCCTGACTCGTCAGTTGCTAGGGGGCAAGTATTCTAAATGGATACTTATCCTACAAGAATTCAATTTGGTCTTCACTACGACCAAATCTAAGAAGTCACTTGTTTTCGCTGAATTGATTTATTCCCTTCCCTCCAAAGCCCTCCCTGCTAGTACATATGAGACCCTTTTCCTGATTAGCACCCTTGATCCATGGTACGATGATATCATCGTGTATCTCCAAACCTCCACGTTTCAGTCTGTGTTGACCAAAGATGATCGTTGAAGGATTCGGCATCATTCCCAATCCTACCGTATTATTGGCGATACTTTATACCATGTCGGTGTCGATTATGTTCTTTGCTGAGGCCTCACGATCGAGGAAGCTGAAAGAGCTCTCAATGATTGCCACTACGGGGCATGTGGTGGTCATATGTCCGGTTACGCTACCGCTCAGAAAATCCTTCACGCTAGTCATTTCTGGTTGTCCATCTTCAAAGACTGCATTCTTGTTGTTCGTAAGTGCCACGAATGCCAAATTTACCAATGCAAGATGCACGCCCCACTGGCTCACCTACACCCTGTCATTACTGTTGGTCCCTTTTCCAAATAGGGCATCGATTATATGACATGTAACCCTCGTTCGGAAGGGGGGCATGGCTATATTATTGTTGTTGTGGATTATTTCACCAAATGGGCCGAAGTGATGCCTACATACTCTGCAGATGGTAAGATGAAGGCTCAATTCCTCTTTAACCATGTTATTTCTAGGTTCGGTGTACCCCAAGCCATTGTCACAAACCATGGCTCCCACTTTAGAGAACACATGATGGCAGAACTGACATCTTCATTGGGCTTGCACCACAATGGCTCGACCCCATATTACCCTCAGGTCAACGGCCAAGTTGAAGTCGTGAACAAAGTTTTGGTCACCATGATTAGTGTACTATTGGGATGCACAAGTCAAATTGTGCTGTAGCTCTGATACCACTTGTTATAGCTCTGATACCACTTGTTGTAGCTTTGATACCACTTGTTATAGCTCCGATTCCACTTGTTATAGCTCCGATACCACTTGTTATAGCTCTAACCCAAAGATATTATGATAATAGAAATAACCCAAGAATAACAAGATAGAAATAGATAGAAATGATTCACTTTATTGATCAAACCCTTAAGGTAGGGAAACACCATACATTCACTCCTTAGGGAAGGAGAACACTCCACAAGCCATATGCATGTTCATACAATAATCCTTCACTATCTATCTCTATGTGGAGTCTCTAGCCTCTATATAGGCCTCATACATACAATACCATGGGTCATTACCATGGTTCCCTCATACCATCAACTAATACCATGTGCCCATTACATTATTTTTAACTACTTGTGGTCCCTTACATGATATGGGTTAACCACCTTATTTATTACTATGGCCCATCCCATTATTACATTATTACCTTGGGTACCTCCCTTGGTACCCCATATTATCCCCCCTAGGTATATAACAAATTGGAATCTCATGCTCTTTTCAGCTTTTTGGGCTTATTGAACTTCAACCAAAGATGCAACTGGTTTCACACCATTCCAGCTGGTCTATGGTCTGGAAGCAACATTTCTGATTGAATGCGAGATTCTTTCCCTCAAGCTAGCTGTTGAACTCCTCCCCGAAACATCACCTCAAGAGGAATGCCTCTTATATTTATAATGATTGAATGAGACTCACCGTCTCACTACCTTGGTCATCGAAGCACAAAAGAAACTAGTCAAATCCCATTTCAATTAGTTGGTCTCCCCTCGCGCTTTCTCTGAGGGTGATTTGGTCCTGTTATACGACCAAGCTAACGATAAGCTAGGGGCAGGCAAGTTCGAACCTATGTGGCATGGGCCCTATATTATAAAACACGTTTTGTAGAAAGGGGCCTATAAGCTTATTGATTATGAAGGAAAATCCTTTCAATAAGCCCCGAAATGGGCTTTACCTCAAAAAGTACTATGATTAGGTCATCTTGCATGGTTACTTATGTACATTAGTGTGTGATTCATTTTTGTATAGCATGGTTTTGTGCGATAGTTTTCAAACAGCTTTCTTGTTTACTATGCTTTTCTTGTTTTGCAAATGTCTGCAACTCCTCACGTTGGTTTTGCCGATGGTTCTTTCCGTAGGACCCAGAACCCATCATCCATAGCATGGGCTATCTATGACCCTAATGGTGAGTTTATTGACCTTCAAAGTATCTGCCTAGGTCGCACAACCAACAACATTGCTGAATATAGTGCAGTCATCGAACTGTTGTCAGAAGCCATCGCTCTGGGCATCAGAGAATTGGTTGTCAACCTGGATTCACAGCTTGTTGTCCTTCAACTCAACGGGCAATATTCCATCAAGAACCCTCAAATATTACGAATGTATCTCTGTATCCGTATATTGGAAAGGCATTTTGATTATATTACATATCATCATATTCCTAGACGCATGAATACATTGACAGATGCATTAGCTAATTACGTGTTGGATAGACATTTACGAAACATGTAAAAGATAAGACAAACCATTTGTACCATAATAGATAGGAAAATACAACATATATATATATATATATATATATATATATATATATATATATATATATATATATATATATATATATATATATATATATATGGTGAGAATGTTTGATACATCAGAACCCCAAAAATAATGTGTGTCTGAAATAACATCAGCGGCTCGCAGGCCTCATACATTCATGGCATGCAAGCCTCAAAAATATGTAAGTGCTGGACCTAGGAACTACTCAGCATGGTGGTCATGGTAGCATGAGACATCTCATGCAACACAACTCGGTAGTCAACGGATCCGATCTGAGACTCCCACCGTGTTTCTCTGGTACTAACGGGGCATGTCTTCTATCTGAGCATGCTCCGGGATACCATGAGTTAACCCCTCAAGGTTCCTCGCGATCTCCTCCTCGTTGGCACTCCCTTCCTGATAAGGGGTGACAACATCAATAGGGCAGGGTACGCGCCTGGATATCAGGGACATCCCAGCCAACCGCTCTGGTCCAACATCTGCATAAACAAGAGAAATCTTAAAAGCACACATTTACCAAAAGATAATTAAAAATCTCAAAATTAAAAAATTTACTTTTACCTTTGTTATCGAAGTCCTCTCCATCTAGTAAGGGCATATCTAGATCTCCACAGAAATCAGTGTCGTTGCATGGCGAGTCATCCATGACGATCTTCTGTCATCGTAGCCATGAGAAGGATGCAGGTCGGTATGACATATGCTGACCCCCAGTGATCCTGGGCATCAAACGACTCCAACGGGCCATGTGCTGATCACCTGGCACAGGAGGATTGACCTCAGTCAACTGATACTAGAACAATGGCTCTTGTTCCAAGAAAAAGGTCTCAAGTACTGATTCGAAGACAAATTGCTTCAGATTCCCCACCTTGGCCTTAGACAACTGGCGCTTGATGTTCATCTTCATGACCTCTGCCCAGTTGAAGATCGTAAGAGTTGCGCAGTCAATAGCATAAAGGAACTTCGACTTGTTAGTCTCATGTTCTACTTCCGCCACTCTGTTGATAGTTAATAGAAGCACCCTCAGTGTCAAATCTCGAACATCGGAAATCCTTATCTTCCCACTCTTGGATTTTAGGGCCTTAGGGCAGTGTTCGGCAAGTAGGGAAGATATGATTGCCTCGATCGGACATGACCCAAACAAGTTCACTGGCTCACCTCTGCAAGACAGTCCATTTATGAAGTAGATATATGAAGTTGTCAACTCCATCCCCTAGTCCTTAATGATAAAAATATCTCGATTAATGTCCCAAAGGCTTATCAAGTATCGAAGCAACTCGAGCTGGGCTTGCATCCCTGGTGTAACAAAGAATTTGAGGAGCCCGCAAGCCCTTAAAGCTTCCAGGCAATTTGGATCATTCATTGCGTGGGTGTCAACATCTTCATGTTCTCTTTCCTTCCAAATCCACCATTTTCGGCGATTTCCCTCCTGCAAAAGCCATTAATTTGAGTCAATAATCCTCCTTGGCACATAAAATTCAAGTTTAAACGGTCAGTTTTTAAGAAAAAATGGTTTTTCCCTATCCACGGCGTCGGCCACCTGTTTTAAAAACATATGCATCGATTAGCATGGATGGTTGTGCAAATCACCCTCGGCCAGCGCGATCCCATGCTCGGAAATCGCACCGACCGAGGGCGAATTTTTTTTCAAAAACCTCCCTAAAAATCCAAAAAAATGGCTAAAAACATAAATGAATGGCATGAAAATGGAGCTCAAGGCTTTGACTGTTACCTAGAACTGATGGCTCGTCGATTGACCTCCTGGATCTCCCGCAATCTGCTCCGGAACAACTAGGGCAAAAGTGGGTAAAAAGTCTTCACTGTAAAGGTAAAATGGTAAATGGTAAAAATATATTTACTTTCCCCCTTTTTATTCATTTTTTCATGAAAATATCAGGTTTTGTAAATATTTTTGACCTATTTTGCCTCAAGGAATCGATAATACACTTTGCCTTACTTGTGTAGCAACAGGTGATGGATGTTTGACGATGATGATGAGTCACGTTTCAGCTCTTTTCTCGACTCGTTAAACTCAGATGAAAATATTGATGAGTATTTTTCCCTTTTTGACTCATTAAAGAGAATAAAAATGGGGGGTCCTCTTTCAGCTCTTTTCCGACCCTTTAAAATCGAAAAGATGTTAGAGCCCTTGTAGTTTCAAACTCGTTAACAGATGTGAAACATCGTGCGCCTAGTATAAGTTTATCCCTTTTTCAAGCTCGGATGCACTATTTACGAAAAAGGTACTCCTTGAGTGAAATGGTCAAGCGGTTCTCTCAAGTATTATTTTCTACCTTTTCGGGCTTGAGAGACACAAATGTACGAAAAGGGACCATGTGGAGTTTTCTTTTACGTGTCTTTTTCAAACTCTCTAAACATAAAAAAGATACCGAGTTACACCTTTGTCAGACTTGTTAAATTATTAAACGACATCAGATTCATCATCATGACGAACATGAGCTTCTCCTTCCTAAGGCTCGTTAAACTTACTAGGTCAGATTCGTCCGAAGGATGAACTTATAGTGTAAGAATATGTTATCCCCTTCAAGCTTGCGATTAAAAAATAATTGGGGTACTCGCCAGAAACGATGGGGGGGAATTTGGAAATCTATCAGTCATGTCGGCAGCTCACTCTTGAACATGACACTCTTTGCTTCGTGTAGGGTTGGGACATCCTCCTTTGTATCATTGACCTTCCTAGGTTTGGGCCGTTCATTTTTTCCTTCCATCTGATCATGGAAAATTTTAGGGGCAAATTTTCACCCGTAGGCGAAATTAAGGGGTTTTAAATTTTTAGTGGGCGAATATTTTGTATCATAGTACATTTTTATAAATCACCTCAAATAGCCCACCTTATTTTAAGGGAGAGGTTAAAAAAGGTAATTTAGCCCTTGAAATTAGGAGTTACAACCTTCCATTCGCCCTGATTTTCAAGAATAGGTTTTATTTAAGTGAATCCTATGGGCCAAATACCATATTTATAAAAGAGGTATGGTAAATTAATAATAATATAAATAAATGAGAGGTATGGTAAATAAATAAAAACATTTTTTATATTTACTCCATAAGTCACCTTATATACATGCAATGGCCTAAACAAATAAAAATATAAATAAAATGGAGATATGGTAAATAAATAAAACCTCTTTTTATACTTATTCAAAAGGTATGGTAAATAAATAAAAATATAAATAAACTAGACGTATGGTAAATAGATAAAACCTCTTTTTATATTTAGTCCATAACCCTCTTTCTATTTATGAAGGCTCAAAAAAGAGGTTTTATTTAAGTGAATCCTATGGACCAAATACCATATTTGTAAAAGAGGTATGGTAAATTAATAAAAATATAAATAAATGAGAGGTATGGTAAACAAATAAAACATTTTTATATATTTACTCCATAAGTCACCTTATATTTATGAACACTCAAAAAATGCGTTATATTTAGGTGAAACCTATGGGCAAAATACTATGGGCCAAATACCATGGGCTAGATTATTATTAATACCATGAAAAAAACATTATTAACCCTAATATTAGTATTAATAAAAATAAAAATGACACATGGTATTGACCCATGGTATTCACTTGGAATGTAGCCTATTTAAATGAGGGAATTAAACCAGCGTAGATCCATCTTTACTCTAGATCTACTAAGCCCCGAGAGGGATCAAATATCGTGATATGCAAACTAGCATAGAGTGAAAAAATATTTGATCCCTCTCGGGGCTTGGTGGATCAAGAGTAAAAATGGATGTTGTAATTTAATGTATGTTAAACATTTTAACTTGGTTAAAATAAAAAACAAAATAAAAATCAATTATTAATTTTATTAATTTTTATAAACTACTAATAGTAATTTTTAAGCTCCAAGTTTATGATAACCCATGGTAATACCATGGTATTCATGTGAGCGTAGACTATTTAAATGGGAAATTCTATCATATTAGATCCATCTTAATTCTGAGTCTACCGTGCTGAGAGGGATAAATAGATTTCATCCCCCTAAGAGTGGTAGATGTGGAGTTAAGATGGATATAGGTTGGTTTTTATGATAATGAAGATATTAAATAGACATAGGAAATTATATTGTAAAAACATCTTAAGGTGAATGGTTAAAGCTACATTTAGCCACTTCACAAAATTTAGTAAAAAATACCAAATCTCCATTAATATTGGTTTTTAACTTTTTCTGATTTAACAAAAAAAATTCAAAACAATGAAACCTTATCACTATTTCCGCATCACCCTCATAGAAGATTTCTCACCATTTTTCAAACATTCTCAATATGATATCTTCATGAAAAAGTTTAGGTACTAATGTTGGATTAGTTGTTTGAAAAATAAGTTGGTTTGTACAACCTTTCATCTTCTATGATATTCTTAGTTTGTCCTAATGATCTATAGGGGTTGGAGCCATTGCACCATATTTTCCTAAAAGGTGGAGATTGTTCACCAAAAAGGAAATTAATCTACATGTTACAATGCTGTTAAAAAATGCAAGACCTATGAGGGTAGTGAATTATGCTAATAAGCAATTTAGATTGGGAGAGACGTAATTAAATTTTATTATTTGATTGAAGATTTCCAATTAAAATAATAATAAATCTACATTTCTATATTCATATATTAATTGGAAGGATCTCACAATTGTCACTTCTTTCAATTAGATCCCCTTCAAGCCTTTGGGATACCTAATACTTTCTTATATAATATAGTTGGGGCTTGCTACTTGTTGGCGTGTTGGGGTAAACAAACTTGAAGTGTTTTTATTTATCTCGCAGTTGGAGTCTATGGAATAAGAAAGAAATTTGATAACTTGAAAAAAGTGGTAGCTTAACAAAAGTTGTAGAGAAAAGGTTAATCTCTCCTACCTTGACAGAACTCGTTGTCGATATCAACACCTACAAGAACTTTGTTGTGGAATATTATCAAAACTAGTAGAAGGATAAGAAAGAGAGTATTGTAAGAACCTTGACAAACATGGCCACTGAAACTTGGAACATTGTCTGTAGGAAGAGAAAACTATGTTTCTTTTTTCCAAACATGTATGTTAGTATATTACAGTTTAATGAATATGTTTTCTCATTATCATATATGGTTTCATACTTTAACAAAACATTTGCCAAGACTTCACAATGTTTTATTATTCAGTAAAAGATTTGCCAAGATCTTACAAGATTTTATAATTCAGTGAAAGATTCTCCATCACTGTACAAGATAATATAATCTGGTGAGAGATTCACCAAAAAAATTATATATACATATTATATTATTGATAAAATCACCTCCCATTTTTCCCATGTATCATGGGGATTAGCCCATTTATTATACATATAAATTTAGGGTGGTTCTTAAAATTTTCCCTACATCTGATCTCTGCCACGTCATCGTGACGACCGATCCTATGGATCCAAAAGCTGCCAAACTTCTAGTTGTGTCGCCGATATGTTCAAGAGTTGTCCTTCTGCAATTACACTTACCTCTAATTCTCTGTATCATCCAAAATAATTTTGCATCCTCTCGTCTCGTGTCAATGATGTGGGATTCATTATGGCCCTCCTTCGACACAGTCGCTTTCCATCGACTTCAACTCATTATCTGGGAAGTTGACCGAGAGACTCCCTTCCAGTACCTTAGAGCTTGCATGCCCTAATGGCAAGTTCTTCGCACTCGACGACAAGTTCACATCATTGGCTTTCAATCGAGTGATTTCACAGGTGTTCGACTTCAGTTCCTGTATTCACATTCCGTGAATTGTGCTGATAGTACCTTGAGGGCCATTGTCATTATTGGTGGTTTCTCTCGCGCTTGTTAACAATTTACATCATTGACTGGTAATCAAGCGACTTTCTAGCATGCTCAACGTCAACACATCCATTCACACGCTAGGATCTATACTTTGATCGGGTCGTGTTGGAGTGCAAGACCCTGGACTCAGATCACACAAGTCCAGGTTGCGAAGTGGTGTGACATGATTATGATGATATGCATGTCTCTTTCAGATGGCTGGTTGTGACCAGACCATGAGTTATCATATGTGATCCTTCTTATTATTGGATGGCTGCGACCATACCTTGGTTTCATTATGATCCTCTTTGATGGATGGCTGCGCCCATATCTGGATCTGTTTACATGATCATTCTCTGGATGGTTGCATCCATGCCACGATTCATGTATTGTTTGACAGAGATCTCAGTTTATGTATATGTATTTGTACTTTCTTGCAAGTTTTTTGACGGCAGACTATGGTTCCCCACGCTGATTTATAAAGCATTTCATCCCTCACTCTAGTTCGGCCTTCACGCTTTAGGGGGCATCTATTACACAGCATTTTGTCACTATCCATGTACTCACCGTTCCTTGATCCTGGAGGACCTCTACAGTGAAACCCACATGCTTTTCCTTCATGGAGAAACTTCCATTATGTCCCTCTTCATAAGCAAATCATTTCCTTTTTGCACCATTTCCCCTAAAAAAAAAAAATTCCCAGTTTACAAGACCGACACTAATGGCCTTTGTCTCCCCCGCACCAATGTGCAGATATTAACACCACTCCTCGCACTGATCGAAGAAACTGCTATGTTTCAGTCGCATTGGTATTGTTATGGAAATTTTTTTAAATTATAGCCGAAGCTTCCAACTCTAGAAGCTCCGTAACAGAAGTCTGGTAAATGGTTTGGCCAGATGGGGTTGAGGATGACAATTTGGGCTCCTTTCCCCTATAATGATGGAACTACCTCAAGGGATAAGTCCTTCTCCCATAAGAAGAGGATCCATCTCCCATCGATATTTCCTATGTAAACCTCCCTTCTTCCCAAGCACAAACTAGTGTGAATGTTATAGTCACAGTTGATAGTTTTGGTAGAGCTATTATTGAGTGTTGATACTATTTTGGAGTAGACAAGCAATCTATTATTAGTTGTAGCTACCTAGTTGTGTGAGGGATAAGTGTGTTTTGGTTTGGAGTGAAGCCCAAAGGGAAGAGCCTTTAAACTATTGTTGTTTGAAGCCATCATGGAATACTAGTAGAAGTGTGTGGGAACCTGGTCTTGTCAAAGGAATATTGCAACGTCAAGACGAATGGTTGTAATCTCTCTTTGATATTAATATATGCAACTATCGATTGATTTCCTACATGTTTTGTAATATTATATATCCATGTCTTAATGCTTCTTGACTCCTTAAGTAGATTGAATTGCAATTTGTCTATTATTATGTTTGTGTGTTGTTGTTGTTTACGTGTTTCAGGAACTTAAAGAAGGAAGCGAGAGATTGCTGGAGTGAGCAAGCAAAAAATCCGTCAAACAGGATAAGCAACCAAGAGGTAGGCTCTCTTGATTGATTCTAACCTAAGGGAATATTCCATAGAATGTATCTGTTGTGGCTAGACCCATTATCAGGCTAGAGGAATTCATTCGTGTCCGCACTTATAATTTTACTTCACCACACTCCTGCTCCTGTCCTAAGAGATCTTGTTCAAGATCATCTCTTGCTTCGGCAGCTAGCTTACACAGTCCATGACCCTTTATGGTATGAACTGGTTTGAACTCCAGATCATACTCTTGAAGATAGGTCATCCAATTAGCCCTCTTCTCACCCAACTCTTGTTGCACAAACATTGTTCTTACTACTGGATGAGGTACAAATATGATTGTGTGAGCTTTCAATATGTAGGGCCTAAGGTACTTAACTACTTTGTACATTAAAAATGCTTTTTTGTTGATGGCAATATAATTTAACTCAAGCCCTTGTGGACTAGCACTCATAAAGGAGATTGGTCGCTCATTTCCTTCAATATCTTTCTGAGTCAACATGACCGAAATTGACGAGTTTGAAGCAAACGTATAGAGCTGGAAATCTTTGCCATAATCTAGACTGAAAAGCATGGGTGCATCGGAAATGGCCTGCTTAATCTCAGAAAAAGCATCCTTTTTTAGTTTATCCCATTTGTATACTACATCTTTCTTGATCATCTCTTGTATGGGCTTGAATATCTGAGCATAATCAGAGATGAATTTTCTCAAGAAATTAATTTTTCCTAAGAAAGATTGCATGTCTTTCTTATTCACCGGGAACGTGATCTATGTGATGGATTTCAGCCTCTCAGGATCAATATTAATTCCACTCTTTGTGATGACATGCCCCAGTAGGATTCCTTCAGACACACCAAAGACACTCTTCTTGGGATTAAGGGAAATCCCATACTTTTGAACCACTCAAATATTTGTTTCAGATGACATGCGTGAGTTGATATTTTCTTGGAGAATACAGTAACATCATCCAAATAAACAACAACACTCTAACCTATCAAGACATGAAAGGCCTTGTATCTTTCTCTTTGGAAATTTGCACCTGTGTTTATAAGTCCAAATGGAATTCTCTTGAAAACGAATGTCCCCCATTTGGTCCGGAAGGTAGTTTCCAATCTGTCATGTTCCACTACTAGCACTTGATCATAACCATAGAAACCATTTACTAGTGAAAATTTTTCAGAACAAGATATTCTCTAGAGTATCTGCTCCATGGATGGCAGTGGATAGTTATATCTACAAGAAGACTAATTAAGATTGTGAAAATCTACACATAATTTTATCGCTCTGAAGTTATTTCTAACTTGGACCGGATTGGAAAGCCACGTGGAATCTCTAACTTTAAAGATGATCTGAATATCCAACAAATTTCTCAATTCTTTTTGTATAAGGGGCTTCAGTGTTGGATGAAATTTCCATAACTTCTGTTGGAATTGTTTTTCCCCTTCCTTGATAGGGATAAAATCTTGGATAATAGAAGTGTCACAAGTCTTTAAATCGTCACATGTCCATGTGAACACATCACAGTGCTTTTTGAATAAGTGGATAAACACCTGTCATTCTTGTGGAGAACAAAATGTACTGAGGTTCACATACTTCAGATCTTCGGGAGTTCCCAAATTGACTTGTTTAGATGTTAACTTTCAAATCTAAGTCTTTGTGTTGGTTGGCCCTCTAATTGGTTCTGTAGGTCATATCACTTCTCTAGGGACACCACACCTTTTGGCATAGAGTTTCCTTTCATTGCATTAGACGCCTCCTACAGAGCCTAATCATTCTTATCCTCCTCTATGGCAACATTTTTTAATACATCAGCATTAGTCATAAATTGTAGTATTTGTTGGTCGTCATTGAAAATGTGTAAGTTAATGACATTTTATGGCACAAATGTTTTATATACAATCTCAATAGGAAAACGATTTTTCAATGGCGACATCCTAGTGGCTGCATTTGTTAATGCATCTACTATAGCATTTATAATTCTAGGAACATAAACAATATTCAAAGATTTGAAATGATTGATTAAATTCCATACCTCTTGATGGTAGTTTTTAATATGTGGTGAAATATAGTGTATAGTATCTCGTACCTAATGAATGACCACCTATGAGTCACCAATTACCTTTAGAATTTATACCTTCAAGTCAATAGATTTCGTTAATCCAAGAATGACTACTTCATATTCAACATTATTATTGGTGCACTTGAAATCCAAATGGAATGAAAGTATATACTTCTTATTGTGTGGGTATGTAAGAACACAACCTACTCCAGAACTGGCCTATGTCTTTGAACCATTAAAATATAAAATCCAAACATTATGAGCTACTAAGATACTTCCTATACTATTATTTACTACTATTATGTACATCTATATTACATGTTTCAATTGCACCAGCTGGAGAAAAAGGAAGAAGTTCCAACTGTGTATCTATTGGAACAAGTGATGGTTGTGCTTGATAATACCTGAGGTTGGTTTCATGAAACTAATTCCAAAAAATCAAATCAAAAAAATCAAGAGGCTCGTTGTGGCCCTCAAGTGGCGTCATAGTGTGTTTCATGTATGCCTCATTCTTCACTCAAATTTGATTATTCATGCCCTTATATGGAAGCCACAAATGTGACCAGTATGTTGCAAAATATCCCTATAATTTGCTAGACTAGTCTCTGCTAAGTAGTACACCATAGGCTTCTAGTATGTCCACAATTACAATATTTATACATTGGTGAAATTGGTAATATTTTTATAATATGATAAGAACATTCTTAAGCTCACCAATAGCCTAGAGAAGAGACTTTTCTAGTTGAAATAATTTTACGTCAGGTTTCCCCATTTTGCATTTATTTTCTTTGCTACAAATAACGACATGACATTCAAATATGCACCAGAGTCGACTAAACAATTATGGACACTATAATTAATAATTTCAAATGTTAATACAAACGAAAATCATAGAGTGTTAGCTTCTAATGTTAAAGCATTTACTACATATTCAAGAGGACCAGAAGAATTACCTGACACCTTTTGAGAGGAGGAAGCTTTATCACCTATTGAAGGTTGTGAAAAGGTTTGGATAATAAGTTCACACTATCCTGTGATCTTTGTGAGATCATAGATGGAAATGTTGGCTCGCGTCTTCTTCATATCTTCCACAATGTTATAATCAATCGTTTCACCTATAGCAGGAAATGTTGAAGTGTCTGGAGGGGTGGCTTTATTCGATGCTTCCAGAGTGCTAGACTTACTCTTGTTACTTGAGGAAGTGTTCTTGGACTTAGCTGCCTCTCCAGGCTTACTCTATGCATTCTGAGCAGGATTGACAGGTGGCGAGATTCTTCTCAACAATTTCTCCTTCAATTTTTGTCTAGTCAATTCTTGTTAAAATATAGGCCCTTTACTCCTTAAATTGTATCAACTATTTTTCTTCTGCGGAAGGTGGTCATTTTTTGGTGGTTCTTCAACATCCTTCTTATCAGAATTGTAGATACAGTGATATGCATTCACTGCATGTCCAACACTTTTTCTTTCTTCAACTGCCACATGTTCTTTTGTTTCCTTTGTTTTTTATGTCTACTCATCTTCTAATCGAGTATCCATGATGTGCACAGCTAAAGCATTCATATTGTGGTTCCATTGAGGGCATGTATTTTATGAGTGATATTCCTAATGGAAACAATAGTAATCACCCAAGCCAATTCTTTCTATGTTCATCACAACATTCGATATTTGTCCAGACTTAATGGGTTGATTGCTACTATTACTATTGTTCCTTCGAAAAGGGAAGGACTTAGGAGGCTTGTTGGTAGTGGAAGTCTCACTTGACCTTTTCTTTACTTCTAAAATTTCATTGGTGAGCATCTTCACCATCCTGGTCAATATTTCAATGTCTGATGATTCCTTCTCTTTGGCCTTACTAGAAGAAGGTTATGACTTCCTACTAGCCTTCTTGGAATATTTTGATTCTTCATCATTCGTAATGACCCAAATCACATGCAAGTCCTCCTCAATAGTGATTGCTTCTGCAAAGTTTAGTGCCAATGTTTCCTTTGTAGCTCTCTTTACGAACTAGGAAATATTGGTGGGCAAGGCAGCTGTGCAATAATCGATAGTAATTGAATCATGTGGTTGCATAATTGGCAGTAATTTATTCAATATTCGATTAAATTTATGATTAAAATCCTTTACTTGCTCCTCTTCCCCTATCTTCATGCTTCTGAGCTCTTTTAGTAGCATAGCAGTAGTCTTTTCATCAACAAACTTCTCAAGAAATTGCTTTTCAAACTCCTTACAAGTGGATTGAATTGATAGGAAGACTATGGTACCATGATGTCACTCTTCCTTCTAATGTATAAGGGAAATCATGTAGGAAACATAATCATACCTTACCTCAAACATTAGTAAATGAAGCTAAAAATCATCGAGATGGTCTTCTTCCTTTGTCTTCTTATTCAAATCATACTTTGAGAGGAACTTTTCTAGATGTCTTGGCATCTTATGCAAATTTTCCGAAAGAGAAAGAGACCCTTGGGCTATCCTATCCAAATATTTGTCTACCATGTTCTCATCTCTGCATTCTTCCTTCTTATTAGAATTTGATGAATCTTCACTGGCTAATCCATCGAAGAGGTTGTCAGAAAGAACAACTGTATCATCCTCGTACCCCTCATTGAGGTGGAAGATGTTCTTGATGTTCTTTATCATCTGTGGATTCTGACAACTCTTCAAGGGTGGAAAAACCAAATATTATGCGAAAGAAAGTAATATATTAGTACTAGTTGTCTCTTTATTCTTCAGAAAATGTGGAATATTATGTGGTCTGGGGATTAATCTAATGGCCTTTATGTACAAATGGGTTATGGGTTAAATTGCCTATATTGATTGTAGGTAACCTCGCAAGTTGATTCCGGGTCTGGTTGAGAAAATCCTCCTGTTTCAAGACTACGAGTTAGAGTGGTGCTCAGAATATTGCTACCTTGTCCATAAGAAGAAAGATTTGGGTGTGTGGAGTTATCAGCCATAAAAAAAATGTGCCCTCCTTCTAGCACCAGAATGTTAACGGTGTTAAATACTGCCACCACACATGGATCTCCTTGATATAAGGTCCCAACTAGACCTCACACCGTTTGGTGTAGGAGTCCCTTCGAGAATACGACCCAACTTTCATTTTACTTAAATATGTATGTGTCTTGGATTTAGCTTTCAATACGAAAGAGAAGTGCAATTGTCCTTTCGAATGAGCAAGCTAGTATGCCTTATGACTGTTCATTTGTCGATGTATCAAAGCTCTTCTAATGCGGAGGCAAAATTGAGTGAGCCTATAAGAGAGAAGTAATAGTACTACTGTAATGGAGACACACACAAATAAGTAAGAATTGTCTAACATCAATAGAAATAGTTTACAAGGATGCAATGACCATTATAGCATAACAACACATTTCCAATAAGGAGCACTGAACTAACCGAAATAGTTCCATTAATCCAGTACTAATGGAAGAAAACATGAACCATATACATTCAAATAATAGTCTTAGAAACATTCACAATCCATGTGTGAAAACGTGTTGGTGTGGAAAACTTCAATATTAAGAAAGAGTCCCAGGATACATAAATGCAATGAATACCACTAGCTTCAATACTCTATCTCTCTAATTCCTTGTGGGAGAAGCCAAGGTTAAAAGTCCTTTACATCATAAATTAGGATCTATTTATAACTTTAGGAATGATCTTTCACATCCTAATGATTCTTGACTTTTTAACTTCTTGTGACCTTTGGAATTCTACAACCTTTGGGATTCCAGATGACTTTTGGAATCACATATGAATTTTTCTATTACATGTCTTTTGTACCTCCATGACTCTTGGACTTCCACGTATTTGTCTTTAGAGTGATTAAAAATGTACATCCTAACTTCCACATCATCATGTGATGAGACTTTACATGTCACTATATTTGATAACTAGGACTAATAGTGACTGATGACATGAACTTTCTGTAGTGGTGACATGGCTACCAGTTGTACCTTCGTTCTTCGAGCAGCTTCCATCGTTGATGTCCTTACCCTCCAAAGGGTCTTTGATTTAATGGAGTCTATGGGGTTGTTTTGATCATCAAGATTCAAGTGTGTTCTTGGTTCCTTCAGAGCTTCCTTTGTTTGATCTCCTTACCTAATCTTCCTCATGTGTGATTCCCATGGTGTTTCTAGAATACTTGTATCTACAATCACTCATGACGACCAAATATAGCCTGAAAATCTCCTATCCTACCATGATTCATGCATATTTTCTATTTAGGCCTTCCAGTGCACTCAAAAGGAACAAGACGGGCTTCAGGGAGCATGGGTGCACTTTGAAAGGATGAAGGGATGAAGAGAATAGGCTTTGGGGCTTTGGCATGTGCTCATTCACTCAAAGGAAGAAGATAGTCAAGGCAGGGCACATGTCACAAGTCTGAAGGACAAAGGGGAAAGTTTTGGGCTTCCCAAGTGATTTGTGTGCTCAAGGGAGTGATGGAGGGTGTAGGGAACACTCTTGAAATATGGAGGAAGGATTTAGGCCTTCCGGGTGCACTCATGCACTCAAGAGACCCAGAAGGGCATAGGGCTCACCTTTGAAGGCTAAAGGCTGGTGCTTTGTGCCTTTGGAGTGCACTCATGTACTCAAAGTGTCCAAGAGGGTGCATGGTGCGTCAAGGAAGGTTGAAGGGTGAAGCATAAGGCCTTCAAGGTGCACCTATACACTCAAGGAGGACGCACTTCTTCGAGTCAAATGAGTGCACTCAAGGAAGACTTGGTCTTTTGAAAGGCGTAGTTCGCAATAAGGAAAGGGAAAGAGGGTTGAGGAGTGCAACTAGTTCTCTTTTAGGAAACATGGCGCACTTCTAAACAATGAAGGATTCCTCATCAAGGCTTCAAAGTGTGCTCTTAGCCTTAATGAGCTCACTTTGAACTGAAAATTTTGTCTAATTCTGAAATATGGGGTGAGGAGTGAACAAGATGAGTTTTGACATAGAACCAAGCACAATGCATATTCACTCATCAAGAAAACTTATATAAACTTGAACAATGATGAATATACGTCACAACACCACTTAATACACATTCCCCCAATTCAACAAGTGTAGTGTGTGCGACTGCGACCCGAAAGTGTTGTTTTACGACAATAAAGATGTTATAACCACAAAATGCACTTGTTGTAGTAGCTACAACCACCCTCCAAAATTTTGGCCTGCGCCCAATTTCGGAGACTCCCTTCAAAAGTTTTACTTGATGACTGCACACACTCGGGACCACTCCATGAGCTCGTGTGAGTCTTTACATTCACCTTGATTGTTCATTTCACCAAGTCTTGCATGTTGATGTCAATGTCTTACTTGTGACCATGTTCTGGTCATGCTCAAGGTCTTCGCTTCATGTGTACATGTTATGTTCTCTACGAAAAAATTTGTTTCACTCACACATGGAGTCCCATTCACTATCTCACAACCGTCATCACAGTCTATCAATGATCAATCACAAGTGCCGCACTTGTTACTTGAACCATCGGTTGGTCATGTTGAACAAGTGTGCCTGGATGGTTTGAGTCATCTCATCATCGAGTCATGTAAGTGTGTGTTTGCAGGATCACATATGCATCTCTTGCTCATTCACACACTTAGTCATTTTACTTAAGTTGTGACAACTGGACTCCCCTCTGACACCCGAACCATCACCCCGCCATCGACTTGATCCACTGTCACCAAGGACAGTGCAGAAGCACCAAGAAAGTCATTTCAAGTTGTGCTGCTCGTAAGTAATTCAATCAACCTTCATGCTAGCCACCCAGAGAGTTGGACCCAGCAGCCACCCCGGGACTGACTCCCCTCAAAAATTGCGTAGAGGCTACTGAACCTTGCCTACTCTGCTGACTAAGGAAATTGCGTAGACAGGTTGGGCCAACACCTAGTGCCTGTCCTTGTCTCCCTCAAAAAATTGCACAGTTTTTCCATCCAGTCCTTCTGACAGTCGACCGACTACTCATCCAGGGAATTGCGCACTTTTCATGAGTAGGCCCTCTATTGCCTAGCGGTCCACTCAGCTCAGAAATTGTGTAGAGATGATCATTAGGCTCGCCTCCCAGCATCAGTGCAATTTCTCTCGCTAACAACTCCTAGCAGCAGACTGCTAGTTCCCTCCAAGAATTGCGCAGTTTTTGTTGCCAACATCCCGACAGCTGACTGTTTGTTCCCCTTAGGAATTGTGAAGTTTCTCCTTCCAAGATCCCGACAGATAATTGTCTCTTCCCCTTAGGAATTGCATGTCTTCTGCTACCAGTGACCTAGTAGCCAGCTGCTAGTTCCCTCCAAGAATTGCATAGTTTTGGTTGCCAGGATCTCGGCCAGTTCCTTCGAAAAACTGTAAAAACCTTATCTACCAGTCTTCCCTATAGCCTGAATTTTTCGTCCAATAAATTACGCAATTTTTACTGTCAAGCCCCACTACTCGTTCATTCCAGAAAATGCACAGATTTTGTCTTCCTTTCCTTCCTGCATCCCATACTGTTCCTCCCAAAATTTTCACAGTTTTTCCCTCCAACCGAGATAGACCTCGCGGACAGTCACTATCAATCTAGATTGCCTGTCTTCATCACCCTGACTCTTGCGCAGTTTTCATCAACAGTGCCTGGAGCCATCATCCTACCTCACAACCTTGTTGCCTCTCCCAGTCACCTACATCAGAAATGATCATGTGTCATGCTAGACTAGGAGGTTTTGGATTTGACGTCATCTTGTCATGAGTGACTACAGGTACAAGTACACTAACAAACATGGCATGACGACGAATGGGATGAACGAAGGGAGCACATGCAGAAGGACAGGTTCACCAATGGACGAACGAACGATGCAGGTGAAGAGATGTGCTAGCGAATGGATAATCATGAAAATATGTGTTCGCGGACGAACGGACGAGCAAACATGCAAGATGTGCTCATGGACGGACGAACGAATGAACATGCACCTTTCGTGAATAGATGAGCCTGTCAAGCCTTCCACCATACAAGCAAGGAGCAACATGCCAAAGCAACATCAAGCAAACCAACGACCATTGAAGACTCCCCCTACTTTGCTATGCGGAGGTGAATCTGTGACACACCATGAAGACATCCATCACCCAACAACACTGCAGCTCGACATGCACTCCAGCAACAACATGAATGCACTAGCACTATCATGTCGAGTCGTGTCATGAGTCATGTCATCCACATCTCTACTGTGGGCCATGTTTTCAATCAATGTAAGGTAATGTGGAAGTCTAAGAGACCCATTTGTTGTACAAAGAGTCATGTAAAGTTGAAAATTTATGGAAGTAAAACAGTTATGAGGGTAGTCGAACAGCCACAAGGGTCAGTTTCATCCTTGGCTATAAATACCCCCTCATTTGTACATGGAAAGGAACACCTCAGCTCCTCCCACATAGCCAAGAGAGTCTGTAATATTTTATTTGAGGAGTAAGTAATGGCTCCAACGCCCCGCACACGAGGTTAGTGATGTATGGTGTAACGATGTGTCTTAGAACTTTCACTTAATTCAAAAGCCTTCTAATAGGCCAGCACGTTTTCACAAATGTATTGTAACTATTGTAAGACTAATATTGAACACTTGTAATGCCTATTTCTTTAACCTGTTTTGAACATTTGAACTTATTTCACTTGTTGTAATACATAATCTATTAATGAAAATGTGTTGTATATGTTGTTAACATTGTCTTGCCCATGGTGGCTACCTCCCCAAACATTAGACAAACCTTTCACATAAAACTTGTTGTAACAACTGTTGCACTCATGCAGACTCATCCGCTAAGTGTTGTATGTGTTATCTTCCCTTGTGTGTTGTGACTACCACATCCGTGTGGACTGCTCCTCCGAAAGTTGTGCATGTCCTGTTGTGTTGTGTGTTCCTAGCAGAGTTGGAGCTTCCTCCCAACCGACTTGGGACTCACTCTCACCCTCTCCCTCTATAGTGAAAGAACCATTGACACAAGTAACACTAGCAATCACCAGGCACATGAACCTCACTTATCGAAGACGAAGCGAACCACTCTCCTATGCTGAAAAGCAAGAGTTGAGGCAAATCCTTAAGACAATGGCAACCGAGCCATCATACCGGATGGGACTCCCACACCAAACAGTGTGAGTTCTAGTTGGGACTTCATACTAGGGTGATCCCATGAATGTTGTCGGGTCCAACACCGTCAACAACACTAAAATATGTTTTGATCAATGCGACAACACTTGAGACCAACCAAAGACACTTGAAACACATATAATAACATGAAATAACACTTGATAATCAAAGAAACTCTAGACACGACAATGATGGTAGGCTCCAAAATTTGAATTGTAGCGAAATTTTGAAGGCTATTATAGTAGCAAAAGTGACAGGATGAAGCATCTATAAGGTCAAACTAGGCACCACAGATCTACATGTTCACATTTCTATTGGATGGAATATGTACGCGATATGCATTCCCAGGAATTTATTGCAACTGGACCTTGCAGGATAAGTTTCCAGTTTACTTCCACTATAGGGTGTTGTCAGATTTGAGTTTGAGAGGGGCATATGATAGATTAGCAGAGAATTTCTTCACAATCTTATTTCAGATTATTTATGAGATCAATCCTCCTTACATGACTGACCAAGTGAAAAATTCCTTACCTGATATCGTGCATTCGTTTTTCGCGCCTAAAGGTACATACATCCAATGCTTTGGATGTCATATTTCTCCTCATATCATGCTACGATATGTAACTAATAAGGTGTTAATGCAAGAAGTGGCTTATCAGTTGAGAAAGGCGTTGTCAGGAGTCCTGCATAGGAGGAAAAAGGAGGATCAAATTATATGAGTTGAAGAGCCATAAGGTGATGGAGGAAGAAATACATGAAATTTATTGCCTGCAATTTGTAGCCAAGGAATTTCATGGATATGATCCTAGGAGAGTGTGCATGAAGCATTGTGAAATGATTGGTTTCACTTGGGGTTATTCATCAATATCTACAATATAAGATGAGAAGGTAAAGAACTGGTACAATGCATTAAGAAGAATGCATATAGGCATTGAAGCTAGTTCCCCCTAAGATATAAAGGTACAACATGCACAACAATCAACTCCGCAAGCAAAGAGTTCAGATCCCAGGAAAAGGATCAAGCATTATTCGACAGGAGAAAGTAGAAGGAAATGGAAGGTTGATAATTTCAATAAATAAGTTATCCAAGTTGAACAAGAAAGGAGTGAATTAGAGGCACATATGCAACAAGAAGAATAAAAGAAGAGGAAGTAGGAAGAATTTCTCAAGAAGCAACAGGAAGAATAAGAGGAAAGAAGTAGAGTAGAATAATAATAGGAAAGGCAGTGATAGGCGGAAGAAGTAGTGCAGAGGCTGGAGGAAGAACAATTGACTCCGTTGGAGGAAGATGATACCATCCAACCCACATATGATGAGCCAGGTTCTTTGGCAGAACCTCCTCTTATGGGTGGTCATCTCCCATTCAATGAAATGGGAATCACATCTCCACCTGAAGACAGAGTCATGAATGTGGGCAATGTCACATTTGATCAGCTTAATAAAAGGATTGTCTAGGCATATATACTTTGCAAATGATCATCACAATCCAGTCTCAGTATCCACAGAAAATTTGATAACTACTAATACTAGGAGGAATCCTAGGGAAAGCATGGTAGCAAATGTTGCTTTTTCTATGACAGCGCATGACAACTCAGAGTATTTTTTGAATGATAATGCATGGATAAGGAAATATTTGGTTGCAATAAATAAACAAGTGTAACATATCATTGTGGAAAATCAATGAACATGATAGAATGGCATTCAACCATACAAGAGGAAATGGAGCCAATGGAGGACACCATGGCACAATTGTATGATGAGATGATACTTCTATAGCAAGTGGTGGCACCCCTTGTTGGAATTCAAAAGAAAGCAAAAAAAATATTAAATCTCTTGAAAGTGGTAAACAAATTTATTGTTCAACTCCAAGAATGGGGTGGAAAATATCTGAATGTTCCCCAACATCTGGTTAGAAAGGATAATATTGCGGCTGATATAAACAGAGTACAATAGAGACTCCATTACTAGGACTAAATATTTATGCGAGAACAATTGAATAACAATATAGTCACTCATGATTGACTGCACAATAGATTTGAGTCTCTAAGATAGAAACATGGGATGCCTTCAATAGGATCACTTGAAGAAATAAGAGGCAGGGAAATCATCTTTCAAGAAATTAGGAAGTACATAGAACAAATCAAGCAAGAATCAGAACAAGAAGGCTTGGAGATCACCAAAGACATTATTATACAATATGCCATCACACCAGCTAAGGCCCACATGAAATTGTCATGGCTATGGAATATTGTACAATCAAGTTCCAAGACTATATTGATAGAAGCATTGGAGGTGAAGATGCGGTATGCAACAGACTTTCCAGTTTAGATCAAAGTCATCTCTATGGATTTCAGAGCATGACACACATAAATCACTAATGAGCTCCATGAGGAACAAAATGACTTGTAAATTTGATAATATTTTATCCTATTAGCAATTTTTTCTCATATAGTCATCATCTTATATGTAATTTGTATTTTTTAATAAGTTGTATGTAATGGAGTCCAAGAGGCACATGTGGAATGCGAAAAGGCCATGTGTGGAATATGAAAAGTTGTATAGAATCCCATCGGTTATAGGAATTGAAGAGTCGTGAGGAAGCTAAAAAATCATTGTCATTTGTTATAAATATCTCCTCATAACTCAAGTAAAGGGCTTGGATTCTTGGAGTCTTAACTTGTTTTCTCTTGTAGTGCATAGGAGATAGATAATTCCTCAGAGAAGAAAGTTGTGGCTTGATGTTCCACTATTGGATCTAGTGCTTCATCTATGTAACAATGTCATTAGGGGAGTTTTGAGGTATAAAATGGGCCTCCTAAGTAAATTATTAAATAATAGTGGAAATAATAAAATAATATTAGACTACATCATCAAATTTTATAGGTAAAAAAGAAAAACTATTTTTTTCAACTCGTATTTTCAACTTATCTCTAAAGGAGAAACCTCTTTTTCTCTCGATAATTTGAGATCCCTCTTCCACCTCATTTAAAGGTACTAATTTCCTAAGCACATTTCTACGAAAAGAAAGAAAAAATAAAATGTGAAAGAAGACAAAGGCTTCTTGCGCATGGAGGTGAAGCAAGTGACTTTGTTGGGGTATTGTCCAGGCTCACTAGCAACGAAGCAACACTTATGTTCCTAAAGTGACTCCATCGAGGTACTTTCTGGGCTTGCTAGCAGTGGAGAAAAACCAGAGATGAAAAATCATACTCTTATTAGTTTTTGACCTATGGTTCTATATTGCCCTTATTCTCATTAAAATTATTTGGCTTACTTTATTGTTGTGTTATGCCGAGTAATGGAACAAGGAGGACTATATCTCTAACCAGATAGAATGGGGAGCTGAGGTAACTCACTTATTGAATCAATACTTCCTAGAAGATTGAGACTTCATGCATAAATGATAACAAAACATAGAATTTAGGGTTCTCCCAGTGTCTCACCAAGTGTTTCTGATGTGACAATGACCCTCCAAAATCTTTGACTAAGTCAATTTTGGAGCCTACTTGAACTGTCGTTTCAAGCAAACTAGTGTCGTCATGATTTTTTATTTGCTATTATTATGTGTTTTCTAAGTGTCACATCCTCCTAAGTAAATTTTTCCTAAGTGTCATCATCTAAACTTTATAAGTGGTTGTGTTATCTCATCCATGGATAGTTGAATTCATAGCTTTTCTTGACCAATAAACTAGCCTTTTTTACCACACAAAAGCAAACAAAATCAGGAAAAAACACTTTTAAAGCAAAAGCGCACTTGAATATCACAAAGAGTTGCTCTCTTGTTGAGCACACTACTTCAAGTTAAACATCTTCACCCTATTGGAGCGCACTCCTTGAGCACATTCCTTTACAACGAAGACATGCACCCTTCTAGAACTCATGCATGTGCTTTCTTTTTGCATTTGGGCCCACTCATAGAAAGTAGGAGCCCCCTTCACTTCACTTAACTAACTCATTCAATCGTCGAGAAGTGGAAATCATGCATGGAATGGATTTTTATGTAATATCTTTATAATCAACCTGGTTAATCATTCTTCCTCATAATCATCCTCATATGGGTTGGATGCACATATTTGGATCAAGAAGCTCTTCGTCGATCTTCATTCCAAGTAATTTTTTCATGTTGATTCTATTAGTTGTCTTGGATGTTTTTTTGTTGATATTTCTTTCCTTACTGACATTTGTTTTCTTTTAAATTTATTTACTCGCGTTTTAGTGCATTCTTTCTTTTATAAGTGTCAAACTGTTTTCGCAGGTTGTGACCAATTTGCATATTATTCAACTCTTCATATTTCAATCATGATTGTGATGGAATCTATAAAAACATGTAGATATTTTCTCTCAACATTTATACCATTCTATCTTGATGTTGAAATTTTCCTTGATCCATTCAGAGACAGAGTGCACTTCTAGAAGCCGAAGCCTGACTATCTCATAAAACTGCACCCAAAATGACAAGTTCCCCTCAAGAGCTCACTCCTTCATCATGAATAACTGCACCCTCCTTGAGCACAACAGTGCACCGTGAAGGCTTGAATGCCTTACCCTTCATCTCTTTAGCATGTGCCCTTGCACCCTCCTTGTCCCTGAGCGTGCCTTGAAGGCTCGAAGCTTGACCCCTTTGTCTCTTTGGAGTGCACCCTTGCGCCCTCTTAGTCTCCTTTAGCACATGAATGCACCTTGAAGGCTCAAATTATATCCCTTCAAGCTTCGTCATTTCACCTTGTGCCCTTGATGATTTCTATCACTTGCATGATCACACGAGCACACCTCAAAGACTTCAATGACCCTTGAAATTCCTCTGTGCTTTAATAGTGCGCCCTCCTTTTTATCATGAAAATTTATTTCCTGTATGAGTAGTTATGTCCCATCATTGATATTCTTATGTTCTCAGTTACATGTTGATGGATCTATGAATATGATTTACTAAGTTGTTGCTAATAATTGATAAAATATTTCAGAAAGCTAATCTTTGCCACCATGAGTGTGGTTTCAGATACAAGTGTTCAAGTTTCTAGTATTTTCACTCTTTCATCATCGATTAGAACGATGCCTCCAACCACATGTTGAGTCTCCTCCCAACAAGCCTTAGAAGAAAGCACTGAAGAAGTAGTAGAAGTTTCAAAGCCTACCATTCCCATCTAGCAGATACATAGTGCTTCATAAACAATTCAACTGAGGTCACATGGAAAGATATCAAGGACAAATTCATGCAGAAACAATTCTCTGAAAACTTAAAGGATTTGTAAGTATACATAAATATCAAGTGGTCCATATACATAGGATCACATGTAGGTTCATAGTAATTCCCTGTGTATAAGTGATTGAATGGATTCTTACACACATGGATGATTTAGATATGGTGCTACGAAATGAAAGTGGTGGTCACCTTGCCACCTATTATGGAGAAGTCATGCAGACCTATTATAAGATGTAGAAGCCAACAAAATATGCCAATAGCAACTTTTACACTAGATAGGCTGATCTTGACCCAAGTGGCATCATTAAATTGTGGTGTCAAGATCTTGCTAAATTATGCCACTGCCCATATGCATTTTACCCGACCAGGATTCTCATATATGTATATTAGTATCTCATTGCTATGTGTTGTAGGCTACATGGGAGAAAGAATGTGAAGGTATTCGAGGAGAACTAGATATATATGCTTAATGTGGTTGTTACCCATGGAAAAGTATTCAATTTGGAAGATATATTATCTTTTGAGTTGTAGTGGCATGTTGGGTAGGCTAAAACATCTGTAACGTCAAACTAGGAACTACAATTCTACATGTCTGCATTTCTATTGGATGGAATTTGTGCGTGATATGCATTCCTAGCAATGTATTGGAACACAACCCCGCAAGATAAGTTTCTAGTTTAGTTCCACAGTAGGGCATTGTCAAATTTTAGTTTCAAAGGGGCATACGATAGATTAACATAGTGTTTCATCGTAGTCATATGTCAAATGATATATGAGATCAATCCTCCTTGTATGACCGACCAATTGAAGTATTCGTCACATGATATCGTGGATTGGTTTGTTGTGCCTGAAGGTACATATATCAGATGCTTTGGACATTAGATTTCTCCTCATCTAATGCCCTGATATGTAACTAATAAGGTGGTCATGCAAGAAATGGCTTATTAGTTGAGCAAGGGGTTGTCAGAAGTTTTGCATAGGAGGAGGAAATCCCCTTGGCCTACTTTTCCTTTGAGGATCGAATTGCATGAGTTGAAGAGCCATAATGTGGTAGAGGCATAAATATAGGAACCTGATTTCTTGCACTTTTTAGTCAAGGAATTTCACGGATATGATCCCAAGAGAGTGTGCAAGTAGCATTGTGAAAGGATTGGTTTCACTTGGGTTTATTCATCAATGTCTATAGTAGAGGATGAGAAGGTAAAGAACTGATACAATGCATTAATAAGAACTCATCCAAGAATTGAATCTAGTTCCCCTCAAGATATATAGGTACATGAGGCATCACAATAAACTCGTCAAGAAAAGAGTTCATCTCCTAGGAAAAGGATAAAGAATGATTCTATAAGAGAAAGTAGTAGGAAATTAAAGGTTGATCCTTTGAATAAAGAAGTTATCCAATTTGAACAAGAAAGGAGAGAATTAGGGGCACAAATGAAACAAGAAGAATAGGATAAGAGGAAGCAAGAAGAGATGCTCAACCAGCAGTATGAAGGAGAGTAGAAGAAGAATGACAAAGTAATTCACAAGAGGAAGAAGTAGCACATAGACTGGAGGAAGAAAATTTGACTCAAGAAATAGAAGAAGATTTGGAGGAAGATGATATCATCCAACCCATAGAAGATGAGCCAGGTTCTTCGCCAGAACTTCCTCTTATAGGTGGTCATCTCCCATTCGATGAAATGGAAATCACACCTCCATTTGAAGACAGAGTCATCGATATGTGCAATGTCATGTTTGATCAACTTAAGAAAATTATTGTGCAACGAAGGCATAAATATTTCCCAAACGATCCTCAAAATCTAGTCTCGGTATCCACAGAAAAGGTGATAATTGCTAATACTAGGAGGAATTGCAGGGAAATCATGGCAACAAATGTTGATTTTACTACAACAATGTAGAAAAACTCATATTATTTGTTAAATGAGAATGCAAGATTGAGGAAAGCATTGGTTGCAATAAAGAAATAAGCAGAACATCTTGTTGTGGAAAATCAATGACTATCTTCTCATAGGTTCAACAAGGCAGAATGGTCGTCAACCATATAGGAGGAATTCATGACAATGGAGGACACCATGGCACAATTCTATAATGAGATGATACTTCTACAACAGGTGGTGGCATCCCTCATTGGCATTCAGAAGAAAGCACAAGAATTCGCAAAGCTCCTGAAAGTGGAAAATTGATATGTTGATCAACTCTAGGAATGGGCTGCCAATATCTAAATGTTCCACAACATCTAGTTAGAAAGGACAAGATTTCCACTAAGATAGAAAAATTACAGTTGAGACTCCATTATCAAAACTACATCTATCTAGGAGAAAATTCAACTAACACTATTGTTGCTTATTGTCCACTACATAATGGATTTGAGTCTCTAACAAAAAAACATGGGATTTCTTTAGTAGGGTCACTTGAAGAAACAAGAGGCAAGGAAATCATATTTCAAGAAATCAAGAAGTACATAGAACAAATCAAGCAAGCATTAGAACAAGAATGATTTGAGATCACCAAAGACATTATTCCTAATATGCCATCACACCAGCTAATGCCCACATGAAATTGTCATGGCTATGGAATAGTGTACATTCAAGCTTCAAGACTATATTGACAGAAGAATTGGACATGAAGATGTGGTATGCAGCGGGCTTGCCAATTCAGATCAAAGTCATCTCTATGGAGTTCAGAGCATGGCACACAAACATCGCTAATGAGCTCCATGAGGAACCAAATGACTTATCAATTTGATAATATTTTGTCCTATTAGAATTTTTGTCTCATATAGCCCTATATTATATGTAATTTGTCTTTTCTAATAAGTTGTATGTAATGGAGTCCAAGAGGTACATGTGGAATGTGAAAAGGCCATGTATGGAATATGAAAAGTTGTATATTGTCCCATAGGTCATAAGAGTTGAAGAGTCATGAGGAAGCTCAAAAGTCATTGTCATTTGTTATCAATAGCTCCTCATCAATCAAGTAAATGGCTTGGAGTCTTGCTTTGGCTTCTCGTGTAGTGCATAAGATATTGATCATTCCTTGGAGAAGCAAGTTGTAGCATCATGTTCCACTACTGGATCTAGTTTTTCATATATGTAGCATTGTAGTTGGGATCTTTCATTTATAATGAGAAGCTCTATGAGCCAAAACTTCTTCATGCATGTATCATGGTCCATGGATGTGGTAGGACTATTCTTGTTATGTTTGCGATATATGTTAGTTTAATTACATATTAATTCTAATGAACTATTTCGTTGCTTAGGTATGTATATTGTTGAATGGGTTCTTTTATACTTTCATGATTATTTTTTATCATGTGAACTAATTTACAAGTAATAAAAAATGCTTTCTCTTCACTCTGAAGTATCCCTTAGAATAGTATTATTAGTTCCCTGACTGAAGGCTCACTTCCCTTTACCAGCCATGGAAGTTCCCTATGCATCTTACATTTGGTGTCACACAAATCTTACATGCTTGCTACCCCAGAGAGGTTTTTTTGATCTCGTGCATGTGTTGTAACCAAGGCACATCATTGGAACCTTTGCAATGTTGGTCGAACCATACATCCGGATGGACTCCTATACCAAACGGTGTGACGTCTAGTTGGGATCTCACAGTGGGGAGATCCCCTTACATGTTAATGGTATCCAACACCATCAACAAAACATTAAGAAACCATTCATAAACACATATAATCCTTCATTAGTCATAAGCACAATGAGGAATGTCATAATACATATTCCACATATGCATAAGAAATTATACTTATATGTGTGTCTTAATTTGGTTGCAAATTGAAGAAGGGACTTCCACTCTCCACCTAATTATAGACCAACTACACTACAACTTTCCTGCAGCTAACATCACTTGAGTTGGATCCAAAGTCTGAAGGCTTTCTTAGGAAAAAAGTCACACCAATGGCTTGGTCACACACTCAAGAGATGGTGTCCACTTGTATAGAAAGAAAATAACCTAAGAAATATTTGAGAAAATCCAATGTGACTAAAAACTACAAAATCAAAACTTAATGAAAAATAAAACAATGAAATGACTTCCGCAACAGCGAAATGAGATATTCAAGGAATTAGTGGTCAACTTAATTTTAATTTTATGTTAATATATGTAGGCCATCTAAACCATTTAATAAGATCGATGTTTCATTACAGTGATTTGACAAAATTCCCAAGTGGGAATTGGGTAATTACGTTAACTCAAATACTTATGGTGATGGGTTAATGATGGGGATTCACAGGTTAATCAATATTGAAGAATTGGGTGCGTTAGGTTTATGTATGGAGTAAATTGAAATTATTTGATAAAGATGCTATATTTAGGTTTTATAAATTATATGTACTTTTGAAATTTTAAAGAAAATTCATTTTTTAATTTTTTTAATTTTGGATTTTTTTTTAAGAAAATATATATTATTTTAAGGAGACTTTATGGAAATGTTTGTGATAATGTTTATTGATTTAGAATATTAAGTGAGATATTAAAATATGAAAATGTTTATGATATTTTTTATTGATTTAGAATACTAAGTGAGAAATTAAAATATGTTGTATTAAGGATAATAATGTCATATTCTATGTTTGAGAGACGGTTTTCAGCCATTTGACTAAACATGTTTCTAGTATCCTTCTCTAAACTATGGAAGTTTACAAATTTGTGGTGAGGTTTTGTTTGACATGACATTCCATATACATTTAGGTCAGTGTGAATAATAACAAGTAGTGGGTTTAGTTTCAACACAAGCTTGATGAGCTAATGATGTCGTAGATTGTAAAAGTCTAGTTGTCATAATGGTGCATACCTTCCACTGGCGAGCAATTAGAGACAAAAACAATTTGTAGCAGTGAGGAGGAAGAGTGCTATGATACGTAAAAAGAAGAGTAAAATGCCCCGTAACAGGAGGAATGCCCAAAGCCCCCACCACAAGAGCTTGAAGAAGAGCATCCTAACACACCACAATGAGATCTTGAAGAAGGAAAAGCTATATCAAAAGGAAAAAAGAGACCATTGAAGGGTCAACAACAGGGTACAAAAAAGAAGAGGAAGGCTAAGAAGAAAATTGACCTAGAGTCACCTTACTTGTTGGAGGAGGAATTAAAAAAAAAAAATAGAAAAGAAAAGAGTAGGGAACTGCCCCTCTCATCACGACTATTGAAAATGTAACACAATAGTAGAGGGAATAGTAGGATCAGATGTAGCAACAATTGGAACAACTGTGCCTCCTGATTGAGTCAACAAGGATGACCACTCTTACGCTAAGTGTGACAAAGCCAACTGCTACGATAGAGGTGACCAATGCACCTCCTGCACTGGAGAGACAACCAAAGTAGTTGCATCAATCCTCTACCTCAACAGAATGTGACAACCTAGATGTTCCCCTAGTCGTAGTGCATTTTGCAGACACCACTATTCAACAAAGGCCTTAGGCATTGCTTCGGGAAGATTTAGTTATATCAAAATTTCCTATGCATGTTTTAAACCTTTTACAATAATGTATTACATAAGAAGCACAATACAAAGCATTTGAAACTTCGACAGACTTGGTGTAGCTCACCAGTGAGCATGAGGCTCTTCAAATGGAACACATGCAACTAATACAAGTGCTACAGAATGTGAAAGAGAGATAGGGAACACTTAGACAGTTATAGAAGAAGTATACAATAAAATTCCAAGTGTTCCAATGGAGATTTACACTCTCAAAGAGGAGCTTTTGTCAAAAATTAAGAAGGTTGCTCAAGGCCTAAAGCGTATGTGGAAGAATTGAAACTAGAGGTCAAGTTGGCCACTCCACCAGAAGAGTTGCAAAGAAGGGAAAAGGAGAACGAAGCTTCTACATCATTTGATATTATCTGAGGCTTTAATACATAATGGAGTCAATTGTGTGAGGTAGTATTAGATATCTAGAATAAGATGTAGGATAGTACTGAGTAAAAGAATATTGGAAATCAAATTCATACCACAAAGCAAAGGAACAAAGCCACATGTAGCATTCTGACCACTCTTCCACTACATGTGTGCTATCTAGCCATGACAGGGAGTGCAACATAAATTAATCAACTAAGCGTGGGTCAACAAGAGCTAGCACAACAATTGGATCAACTGTACGATGAAGTACTCTAGGTCACTGGCAACATTTTCACGTGATAAAATACAACAAAGGACATGATTGGATATAACCAAACTTTATTCTTAACACCCATGCCTATTGAATTCACCAAACATATCCTTAGCGAGGAAGAGGAGGAAAAATAATAAGTGGAAACAACAAAGAAAATTTTTGAACATTTTTGGTCTAAATCTAGGCAGATATTCCCTTCACTTGGTGTGAGAATAGAATAGAGTGGCTCCAAGGCCAACCACAAATACTGTTGGGGCCTATTGGGGCTAAGGAGGAAAAAGGAGAATTTTTTGAAATTTTAGCTAAGCATATGAAAACCATGTGGTATGGAGGGAATAAGGAATACCACACACAATAGAGGATGTCAAACACCACACATATGTCTGAAAAACCAAAAATATTTGTGATGGAAGCCACAAAGACCACAATGTAACAAAAATATTCTCTAGTCAATATTGCATTCCCAAGTTGTGTGAGTTGGTTAGTCATGCGCACCATTTGTGATTCAGTCGAGTATGGTCAAGTAATCGGTTACAACTTGGAAAGTACGAGGACAACTCATCGGGGTGAGTTGGCATAAGATTCATGGAAGCATGATGTCGAAGACTAAATATTACATAAAGATTTGTTTTCATTTGTAGATGGTTTTCATCGACTATTATATCTGCTCTACTATTGCTCCATTCTATTGTTGTTCTATTGTCTTATTGTAATTATGTTTTGTGTGGTGTTATCTTCTGGAGTCATCGAATTCATATTTTTGGAATTGACGTTTCAAACCATCCTATGTGATTCATCATCAGGATAGATCCATGAGTGAATAAGTCATAACTCAATAGCGTTAATAAATAAAGGTGAGGGATGAGGTGGGAATGAATGGTAGCCGACAATTCTGAATGGTTCTATGTACATGTTATTTGGCTTAAAGTTTTCTTTTTTTAATGTTTATCCACTTTGAAGACCTTTCTTGATACTTTCTCAAGTACTCTTAATGGCATTGGCTAGGTAATATCAAATGGAAAAGGTTGGTATTGTTTCTCTCTTTCTCGTGTATGATACCTTGCTATAATGTGTATTCCTATTATTTTCCATTAATATGAAGTATCTAGAGGTTCCTAGCCAATTTCCCATGGTTTTGTTGTATTTCATTTTGGTATCAATAGGTGAATGAATGAATGAATGACAAAGTTATGGGAGAGATTTCTTAGTGAATGTCCTGAAGCGATATGTCATTGTAGTTGAACATAATGTTAATGATAGTGCTTGTGATTGAATGAGACTCTATTTCCCCTATTTTCTGCTAAAGTTAGTTTTGCACTCATAAAATGGATTATTTTCAAATTTTCACTTTGTTGTTTACACAATGTATTTCCATTTGACCGATGTATATCATAGGTTATAGAGAACATTTCAGCTTATTTTGTAAAGGTGTTTGAATGTACTTACATTTAATGAGTATATCTACAACATATGGTGAGTGTAATAGTTTGGGGTGGGCTGTTTTGAACCAAAGTCATCTCTATTTCCCCTTTTCCCTTGCATAACCTTCAAAGGTCCTTTCAAACCCATTAATATACCTCAAGTGAGACCTCACTTGCTTATAGGTGTTGAAAGTTCTAGTGTTTGAGGGGTTTTTGTTGGCTTACATCTGGGTCTTGGTTCACCCCTATGCACCAAAAATATGAAATGAAATTTAGGATAAAAAATAGTTAATTATGTTTCCAGTCATTGTAAAGTACCTTATAAAGGAAAAAATAAGATCATTCATACACGTAATTGTGGAGAAATTATCCCCTTTGGAGAAAAAACCACTCGTTTTTTTTCTTATGAAGTATATTCTCGGAGATGGAGGCCACTTTGTAATTCACGGGTATTACCCAAAATGATTGAGTGGAAAGAGAGGGAGCATGAGGGAAATCACAAAAGGTATTTACAATACCCTCCTACAGTATGAGTAGTCCATGTATGTGGCCTCCTAAAAAAATTTAGGACTCAACATCAAGAGCCAATTAACTTTATTATAAAGATTGGTGGGGATATGGGATCCCATAAATTAATGCTTTATGCTTCAATATCAATATATATCCCTAGAGATAGAAGAAATCTATTTCCTCACTAGTTTATCGAGATGATGAGCCCTAGTTGTGGTAGTGGGAAGAATAAAAATTGGTGATGAAAATGTGGATGATCATGTGGCTTGAGAATGTAGTGTCAAATCTCACAAGACAAGTGGAAATATCTCAATCAATGATGTGGCAGACAAAAATATTCACACTCTTTTCTTACCCATTACCTAGATTAAAAGTTCAATGGGGTCCCACTTGTCCTTTATGGAACAAGTGGACACTGCAACGAGGTGTTTGGAGCCTACAACTTTTAACTATTGTGCAAGGTTTCTCAAGAATATGAAGGAGAAACGAACAAAGTGTAGGATAGGAAGATATAAATAGCTTCAATATGGGCACATCTCAATCTCATTCTTTATTGATAGGGTGTAACCATTGATGCAGCCATGAGTGATAACACCATATACTAGTCCATATGAACCATGTATGACATGTTGCACAAAGTTGATAGCTTTCCTAGGAGGAGGAGCAATGACACATTGATTGATGAGGCATTATTCAATTGGCCCAATGATAAATATGTGATCATAGATGATTATTCTTAGTCTATTTCTGAATTCCATGGTAATTTGGATCTATCCATTCACCCCTACACACAATGAGATGATATTCATAAGTAAATATTTTTAGATTGTAAGTTTTTTAATGTTTTTGGTTTTTAGAATATGTGATTTTTTTGTTGGTACTTTGTCATTGAAACTAGTCTTGTTTCTTTCTCATAGATGTGGCATTGGCCTAATTCCCTAAGCAACCTTACCATCATTGAGGAGTAGTAGCATAGGAAATACATAAGGAGGATCTTAAGGAGGAGGAGCATGATGGGTTGCATGAGTTTACTCATGATGTTTAGGGATTAACCATGGGTATTCATCCCTTGGTGATTGATGATGGTCCATATCACTTGTAGATGAACACTCTAGGGATATCATCCCACCATAAGGGATTCCTATAACACATAGTATGTGCCATTGTATATTACCATCAACATAGATTTGATTGGACTCATTATGGTTCACTGGTAGATAAATATTGTTGGCCGTTCTTAAGCATATGTGTTTTTTGAATGGGGCTAGGAGCTCAAGCCTTAGAGCCCCATTTTGAAATTTTGCTAGTTCATTGGGGTTGATGTATTGAAACTCTAATGTGTGTGTGAGAGAGAGTTGTTTCTTGGCCTATACTTATGGTGTGTGATGGGTGCTCAAATTGGAATCCTTTTATCCCTCATTGAATACCTTTTAAAATACCATTTTCTTGTTTCTGTCTCATCCTAATACCCTTTTTATCCACAAAAAAATATTTTTGGTCAAGGTATAATTAACGTATTAATAGGCCATTTCAATACTTATTCTTTTTAATTTTCATATTATTACTACAATTTTGTTCTAAAAGTGTTATATAGGAGCAAGGCTGAATAGGTACCTCCTAGGTGTAGGTGTTTCAAGTCCCTCAAAGATTTATACATATATTCATGAGGACATGTGCTACAACTTCCAAGTGTGAGTTTTTGCAAATCATTTCTTGAGTGTAGCTACTCCAACTATGAGTTATTGCCACTCATGCTACACCTCTAGGTTTTTGTCGCCATTGCTACAACTCCCCATTACTGTGATTCTCACCTCTTCATTGATGCAACTCTTGCTTATTGGTAGTCTCCCCTTCGTTGTGAATCACACTACATGGTTGTTGTTGCAACTCACTCAAGATCATTGCTACAACTCTAAGGAAAGGTGTTGTAACTCCACACCACTTAGAATAGTGCAACAGTTAATCAAATAGTTTTCATCTATGGATCCACTACGAAGTAAAATAACTAATCTCCTCATGCAAGAAAATAACGAGGGTTAATAGGTGGTTAGAAAAAAATGAATGAATAAACTACCATTTTTCATATAGTTGATTAACTTAGCATGTGCTTTATTTTTTCTCTTTTGGAAATTCAACGTAACAAGATGGAACAAATTGATTCTCATGGTTGTTCATCAACTTTTTTCATTAATTTAGGTAGATAGAATTGTGTATAAAAACCCATCCTTTCCTTTTGTTGGGTAGTTATTCAGAGTCAGAATTTGAATTAGTGAGCTTAGAATCAGAACTAGGTCTATTATTCTTTTTTCGTATTCTTACAATATAAAGTTCCTTTTCATTCCAATTCAATTAATGGTGTGTTGAGTATCTATCACCTGACTAATTTTTTAAAGAAGTTCCTTGTATAAAGAGGTAGCCAACCCCAGTCAAGTATTGTTTGTACTTTATAGAGTAGCCATAGTATCTTTCATATATTTCTTTTATTTTTATCAATTCTTATAATTAGTACTTATTTGTAGCTATAATATTTTCTTTACTATAGATCTAAATTTCAATTGATATGTCTGATATTTCATATTGATGCAACATTCAATTTCAATTCTTGTAGCTCTAACATTCATACTACTATAACTATAGATCATAGGTTTGGTGTTGCAACTTTGATATTTGATATTACTACCACTCTATATCATAGGTTTGTTGTTACAACTCATTCATTAACATTGTCATTAATTACATGCTATTTGTTGTTGTGAAACTTACCCAACAATTTGTGACATAGGTCATTGTTGCAGCTCCTTTTGTTGTAACTCTTCACTAAACACTAGAATAATATGTTTTTTAGATTTACAATTTATTCGTTTTCAATTTGGTGTAGTTTGATTATTCTTTTTAAAAAAATTTAATTATAGCCTTATTTCCTTTATGAAAAAAGTGTGGTTTGATGGATGGTGATTTACTACAATATATTGCATGTGTAACTAATTTTTTGTTACAATAACCAAGATCATTTTAACATTAGAAAAAGTCACCTTAGATGCCTATGTGATTTGTTTCTTACAAATGTGATTTATTTCTTGCAAGTGTGATATTTACTTTCTTTCCAATGTGACAATTACTTTCCTACAAGTTTTCTCTTTACATTCCTCCAAAGTTTTCTCTGTAGTTTTCAAAATACCAAGGATCTTAGTATTAGGAATGGAACCTCTTAATAATTTATTTTTTCTTAACACCCTGTATTCTAAGGGATTGCAAGTAGAATTCTCTTAGAGTCTTGTGAAAGCATCCCAATATCTTTTCCTGTAACACCCCCAACCTAAATCCCCTGAATGCTATTATGTACGTACATGTGACACTTAGGTTGGTGAGTCAAAATGCTTAATAGGTTGATGAGATGAATTTCCAATGAGGATTGCATAGCTCTATATGTATGATGTTTTAGGCTAGTGGGGTAGCATAATTAGGATTTTAAGGCCAAAAATCATGTGTGATGATCAAGTTGGTGAACCCAATTGACCTGGCATTCAACAAGACACATTATTTGTTGTCAACTAAAGGATGAAATCAATATGGGGGGATAAGACTCCACACCAAGAAAAGGTATCCTAATGAGAAAGTACATTATAGTATTATAATATAGAAAAAGAGAGTTAAAGGGTAAACATTTCTATAGAAAGGTGGTTTTCCCTATTTAGTGGATAATCAACAAGTGAAGGGACATGTGTCCCTGAGTGAGAGCCTGGAGGGTACATGGAGAATTGTGAGGACTATGGGAACTTATAAAGCCATAGGATTCTTCACATCACAAGCCAGCTGAGATAGGGGATGATGGGGGATGGTAGCCTACTAGTTGGAGGTTGTCCTACTTGGTACCTAGAGACCTATGTGGGTAGTGGAAACTCCTAGAGCCTCATGACTCTAGAAATCCCTAACTATTCAAGACAAGGGTCAGTGGGGGATGTGATCCTACGGCTTCGAGGTTGCCACATTTGGTACAAAGCATGTACCTCACTCGAGAAGCCAATGCTAAGTGGAGTCATGCCCCTAGATTTGGGTTGACCGACTGGTGTGAGAAGTGGAGCAGCAGGGTCTATGGCTAGGAGGAATGCCTGAAGTCTGTAGCCAGCCAACAAATTCATGAGATAAGTACTTGAAATATGTTATGTACATTTTCATAGATCTCCATGGAATGTATTTCATGGTGTTGTTATATATTTTTTGTTAATATGGCTTTATTATACACATGGTTATATCTTCTGGTTAAATTGTGTATATGCTTTTGGTTGTGTTAGTATAGGGGCTAATATTAGGGGCTAAGATAGGGGAGAAACATCTCCAAAACTATGGGTAAAAAATAGGGGTGATACCCTATTCTCTATAGATGCCTCAACCCTAGGAGACCTCCATCTCAATTCCACACCCTGGGAGCTCAAACAGGGGGGGAGGGAGTGCTAGCTCAATGTCCTTGATCAACGATGCTCTCTATAGATCAACAACATATCATCATACTCATATATAGTAATCATCATTTATCAATAGTAGTTATCTCTTATTCATACAGTACATCAAATCAAATATCATATTAGAACAAAAATATATATATCACAAAAAGGATACCATATTCATCCTCCCTCTCAAGGAGGTGCCAACCACAAGTCTAAGCTTATCTTGTATAGCAGTATTGTCTCAATATATGAAGGTATTTCAATCACAGCTATATATGGGATTCTCTCCCAATCAGATCCCACTCATTATTATCGCAATGTATCCCTGTCATATCCATAACTTGTTCAAATGGCTCGTCAAAGAGCTTCTTCATCCTGCTTCACATCTAGTCATGCTAGCAACATCGTACTCAACCTCAGTCGTGCTTAAAGCTACAAACTTCTCATCCAAAATATCATGGAAAATCTCATACTAAGGCAACATCCAAATGTGCTCGTCAATAATGATCCCAAACATCATCAATACATCCATGCAATCACATAGAATGAATATCTCAAATCAAAAAATTGATCGTACCATGCAGACATCTCGAAGGGATCTTGGCGGAAACTCAATGCGTATGAAGCAGCTCAATCATGAATTTACTCAGGTTCTATGCACAATATATTAATATATATACATATGGGAGTTGGAACATCAATGTTTCAATCAGTTGACAGTTTCCAAGTCAATTTCAACAATATCTCTTCAAAACTTCCCTGTCCCAAAATGGGGAATACCCAAGGGCCAGGAACTCATTTGATTGGCTCTATCACAACCTCAAGAGGATAACACCATTGGGTGCTTATCAGGTCATGGTGGTCATGGCAGAACACAGGCTCAGGACCAGATGTTCATAGAACCACTACAGTTAAGCTGAAAAAGGAGTCATGCTTGAATGAGGAGGTTCTACTTATAGCAGTGCCACTACAAAGGAGACCTGAGACTTAGTATTATAATGAAGTTGGTAACCTTATCTATTAACCAAGAGGAACCCTATCCATTAGATCTTATCATTGGCGTACCCATATTTTCCCTCTTCTCGATTGTACAAAGGAAGTTCACGTGGCCCTGAGCTTATCTCAGGAGTTTAACTTGTATCACCTAGGAGTTCATAAGGGATAACGTCATTCAGGATGCATTGGAAGCCACACCAGTCCAGTGGTTAGACCATTTGATGAGAAGTGGGCCACTTAACAAGTTGGCCCAGCAAGCTAATTCCTGGTCATTTATAAGGATGCATGAGGAAGGGGCACTGGGATGACAAGGCACCGATCCATCTAGACCATAAGCTCATAAGTGGAGGGACATTCCATTGGCTGGGATTGGGGACCTCAAAACAGTCTCCATGTTGTCAGGCGGAAAGAGTCGATAGTGCGGACACAAATCAACCTCCCTAGGAGCCTAAGACTCTCTAGTGACAAACAAGACAAACAAGAGCTATCCTTCTCTAAACATGCATTATTATATGAGAAATCAAGTACGTGGCTCTTACCTTTGTCCAAACGCTGTTGTAGAAGTCCAAGCTTTGTTGATCTGGATGAGCTCCTCCTTTTCTCCAAAACCTGCAATCACCAACAGTCAAACCATTAAATAGCACCTGATTATAACATAAAACAAAGCATATTCAACATGTAGACCAAGGAACACATGAAACAACCCATAAACAACAAGTTATTGAGAAGAATGGACTAATTTGCATTAAAGGTAACAAAAGGAACAATTACAACCTGAGCGCCTTGGTGTTGTGCAAGTTCCTCCCAAGGGTCCTTCAAGATTTTCCTCTACTTTGACAAAGCTCACCCCACTTCCAAGTAGAACAAGTAAAGATGACAATCTCTCCTCACAAGCTTCTAAATGGGAGTCTCTATTTCGACAGCATTTACCCTTAGAAATCTATAGCTTTCAACCTCCCCTCCCTCTGGCTCAATGCCTTTATTTATAGTGCTGTAAAGAGGTTATTCAGGTCCACCATCAATGGGATAATCCCCCTCTTTGGGTGGGATAGCTCCCTTATTGATGGGATAAGTTCCTCCTTAATAGGGATACATGAACCAACTGGAGGCGCATCCATTTCATCAAACCAACCTCTAGAAAGTTCTAGAAGTAACCACAAGTAACTTTTTTAAGATGAAACTTGCGCATTTTGCCTTTTACAGAAGGACGCACCTGTCCCTTAACATACAGAGCGTCCTAGGACGCAGCTTTTGTGAACATTGTGAGCGTCCCCGCAGGTAAGGCTTGAGAGAACCTGCGTCCCTAGAGATAAACACATTTTTTACAAGACTTTCTCTCTTCTTTGAGTTTGAGATGGATAGCAGAGGCATAAGACTTGCCTAAGAGGGTAGCATGACTGTTGATTGAGCCATACTAACTGTAAATAGTCATGGTGACATTTTTTAGTGTAACAGATTGCCCCCTAAAGTGCGAAGCTTGGAATAGATTAGGGTTTTATAATTCTAGGAAGGGTGAAGCGCTTTATCATTTCAAGGATTGTCTTGTGGATGACCTGGTTGGAACCTGCAATTTTCAACACAAAATACATGTATAAGATTATATCATCACTGAGGTAGGCATTCCCATACTCAGATTAAAACTTTAACTAACAGACTAACTACTCTGATACAGGAATGATCTTGCAGTACATCATAATCATAGACTTTTGTAGACACAGTATGGACACAGCCATCTGTTTATGATTAGTCTACATAGATAATGAATACAAAACTCCTCGCAGCCTGGATGGTAGAAACTAGATCCAGGGTCTTCACTTCTACTTCCCGAATTGGTACGATTCTAGCCATGTGATTAAATGATTTGATGTCGAACATGTTAGAAACCACTTGATTACCAGTCAATGATGTAAACTGTTAACAAGCGTGAGAGAGACCACCAGTAATGTCAATGGTTCTCAAAGTACCAAGCACAACCCGTGAAATGTGAATAGATGTTTTGATGTCGAACACTTCACGGAATCCTTTGATCGAAAGTCAATGATGTAAACTGACGTCAAAGGCGAGAAACCTGCCATTGATGCATGCAGACTTCAAGGTACTGTCGATTCCTAAGTCATCTTTCTAGATAATGTGTCGATGTCGATAGAAAGCGACCCGTTGCAGGCAAGCCCGCAACACGAAATCATTGTTCAAGTTGAAGAAATGTTGCTGTAAGGACTGACTCAGGGATGGTCAAATGGATGACAAGTATTTTGCAGATGAAAGTTTTGCTTGCAGACCTCTTGAACACATAACGACATGACAGATGGCTTGGTGACGAATAACTCAAAGTTAATCCCCGGAACCCGGTTAAATACTTTCAAAGTGGTTTGATCAACTGTGAGGTAAAAGATTTCCCAACCCAGGTGAATGAAAAAGTGTCGTGTTCAAGAGTGGTAATAAAGTTTCTTTTGAGACAAAAGGTAACAAACAGGTTCATTCTTCTCTCTTTTCCCCCACCATTTCTGGCAAGTACCTCTTTATTTTTAACAAGCTTGAGGAGGATAACATATGCTTGATTATAAGCTCATCCTTCGGACGAGTCCAACCTAGTTTAAATTCGAACCCTAGGAAGGAGTGGTTCGTTCCTGTTTGTAATTGAACAGGTCCTCTACTGTAAAATGTTTAACGAGCCCAGTATAGGAGAAACTCGGCGTTTTTCAATTTTAGAGAGTCTGAAAAACTTAAGAAGACTCCAAGTTGAACTTTTTCGTAGATTTGTATCCCTCAAGCCCGAAAAAGTATAAAATAATACCTGGGGGAACCGCTTGATCTTGCGACCAAGGAGTACTTTCATAATTAGTGCCACTGACCTAAAAAGTAAAAAGCGATCAAAGACACGTCGTTTTATTTCCGTATCGAGTTTGAAACGACAAAAACCCGGCAATATTTTCCTGATTTTACGGTCAGAAAAGGGCTATAAGGGGACCGTCTTTTAATTCCATTTTAACGAGTGTAAAAGAAACGCTCGGCAATCTTTTCATGTTTTAGGAGTCTGAAAAGGGCTTAAAAGAGAACTCCAAGGTTTCACTTTTTCGTAAGTTTTAACGAGTTCGAAAAAATGATAAAAATGTACTCATGGTTTTCACTTTTTCGTAAATTTTAATGAGTTCGAAAAAATGATAAAAATTTACTCATATGGCCGACTTTCAATTTAATTTACGAGCAGGAAAAGACGGAAAGAACTCGGCATTTTCATTTATTTTACGAGAATGAAAAATAGCAAAATAATCTCGAGATTTTCATGAGTTTAACGAGTCTTGAAAATAACTGAAATTGACTCGAAATAGGTTTCATTTTTACAAAAGCTTGAAACAGATAAAAACTATGCTTCAAAGTAGTTTCATTTTTTAACAAGCTTGAAACAGAGAGAAAACTGTGCTTGATGCCCCCTAAGCATAATTGCTAGAGCGCATGCTCCTCTAGCTTCATTTCATTCAACCAGTTGGATGAAATGAAGGTTGAGTTACGAGATCATTGAAAGACTCGACCTAAAACTGTAAGAAAAACTAAAATAACTAACCTAAACATACAACCTAACATCTATGAGGTCTAGTCAAACTCGCGACTCAAGTCTGAAGGAGGATTTGTTTTATTTGTTAACGAGCTTGACACAGGAAAAGAACTATGCTCGGATTCGGTTTCATGTTTATGCAAGTTTGAAACGAAAAATGATGCTTGTTATAAGTTCACATGCCCCCAGCATAATGACGCAAAACGAGGTACATGCCCCCCAAGCTTCATTGCATTCAATGAGGTGGATGGAATGAAGCTTTACTTTCGAAATCTTGGAAAGACTTGTATGAGCTGTTTCATTTTTTTAGTGAGGTTGACACAGGAAAAGAACTATCCTCAAAACCCTTTGTTTCATTTTTTAAACGAGCTTGACACAAGATAAGGAACTATGCTCATAACTACTCTCTACAATCTACCTAACAAAAACTCTACTCTAAAACCTTGATTCATTTTTTAACGAGGTTGACTCAGTAACAGGAACTATCCTCAAACCTGATTCATTTTTTAACGAGGTTGACTCAGTAACAGGAACTATCCTCAAACCTGATTCATTTTTTAACGAGGTTGACTCAGTAACAGGAACTATCCTCAAAACCCTACTTTCTAAAATCTACCTATATATCCTAAAATCTGGCTGATTCATTTTTTAATGAGGTTGACTCAGTAAAAGAACTATCCTCATGCACACTGATTCATTTTTTTAACGAGGTTGACACAGTAAAAGGAACTTTCCTCATACCCTCCTATTTCATTTTTTAACGAGGTTGATACAGGAAAAACTATCCTCGCTACAATCTACCTAACAAAAACTCTCTACAATCTATCTACTTAACCTAAAATCTACCTGATTCATTGTTTAATGAGGTTGACTCAGTAAAAGAACTATCCTCATGCTAGCCCGTTTCATTTTTTAACGAGGTTGATACAGGAAAAAACTATCCTCGCAACACACTGATTCATTTTTTAACGAGGTTGACTCAGTAACAGGAACTATCCTCGTACATCCAGTTTCATTTTTTAACGAGGTTGAGACAGGAACAAACTATCCTCGCAACATTGATCATGGCTTCCAACTGGAAGAAAGACATGTCAATGGACACACCTTGATCATGGCTTCCAAGAGGTCTTCATCAGATGGTAGAATAGTTCTTTGGAAGGAACACATGTCAAGGGACTCCAAAGGGAGAAGAACATCGTGTTCAAGTAATCCCATAGAGTTTTCCATGTCAATTACCGGATCTAAATCAACAGTGAGAGGCTCACTTACATCGGTAACTGAAAACATGGGACCGGTTGCCACATAATTAACCCGTGGCAGGGTAGATACCACTTTAGAATCAGGAACATTTAGGGGTGTCATATTATTGGTAGTTGAAACAAGACTAGGGAACGAAAGCTGGTCTACAGTCACAATACTGCCATTGTGAGGGAAAGACATCACGCGAAAGAGTGTCGATACGACGGCTTTCATTGCATAAACATAGTCTCGCCCAAGGAGTAAATTGAAATCCAAGGGACCTCGAACTACCACAAGATCAATACAGACAGTTTTACCTTCCAAGGTAATGGAAAACTTAGGAAGGATCCCTAAAGGTTCACTAATGGTTCTGTTAAAAGCTTTCAGATTCTGCGTAATAGGCGCAAGCTGAGGGGAACCCAAAGCTTTCCAAACAGTTGAGGATAAAATACTAACAGAAGCACCTTCATCTACCTGAGTACGATGTATGTCCCTACCACCAGCTTTGACAATGATTTGGAAAGGGATGGAGGAAGGAAGACGAGGTTCTGTCAGTCTATTCCAATCAAAGGAAAAGACCTCAGTGCTTGGAGGGGGTTCTGTAGAAACAGGTGAAATGCCCCCCGGCATAGAAGAATCTGATGTAACAAGAAGAACATCAGCGGTATGAAATTTACTCTCGAAAGGGAGAGTGTGATCGACCGAATGTGAAATTGAATCGGCCACTTGATCAACTAATGGATCATCAACCTGAGTGACATGAGTTTCACTCTCCAATGGAAGAGTGTGATTGACTGTACTTGAATTTAGATCAATCACTCCGTCAGTTGACGGTAGGTTGGGAGAAAGTTTACGGTAACCAGTTGGAAATTCTTGCCGTGGAACAGTAAGGTTTTCCAACAATTTTGAGGCTTCATCCATGTGAGGGCAAATGTGAGTTTGATGACTCCCTTTGCATAACTTACAAGGAAACCTAACTTTACCCTTTTTCCCAGGAACCTGACTATCACTGGTTGATGGATCAATGGAAAGTTGATGAGAGTTTTTTGACCATACTTCCAAGACCTTTGGAATACCAGGACAATTGACAAGGAAGTGGTCACCCTTACAAAGCCTGCAAGGGTATTTTGGTTTATGTTGCATGTTGGAGTTTTCCTCAACACCACTAACACTTACAGTCGTGGTTGGTTGGTTGACTTCTTTCTTATCTTGCTTCTTCTTCTTCTTCTTCTTCTTCCCTTTCTTCTTCTTCTTAGCCTCCTGGTTACTAGCATCAAGGCTTTTACCAGGCGAAGAGGAAGAAATGGAGGAAGAAAAATTAGGCGAAGAAGGTAAAGGGTCAACAGAAGGTTGGTGATGTTGAGATGGTGAACTCTGTTGAGGTGAAGCATCCGGTTGAGATGGAACAATTGGAGTATTTTGGGCCAACGAAGTTGAAAATAACCATATCGGTAAACCTATTGTAAATCCAGGTAATGACAAAGTAGCCATATAAGGAGGACCAACATTTCCAAAGTAAGGAAAAGTACTAGGATTCTCATTAGGAGGGGTTCCTAGGTTGATAAATTCCGGAACATTTGCCATTATATTCAACTTCAGTGAATTTTATTAACAATTTAAAACTAAAAATAACAATTCACAATTCACACCTAACAATTAAAATTCACAAATCACACCTATGGTCTCTAAAACTAAAAACAAACGAATTAACACGCGCTATCAAATCTAGGAGTCAAACCATACACAAACAGTAGCCTTCCGGACCGAAAACACTAGTTGGTGATGAAGCCCAACATCGCAGAATTCAGTACAGAAGTGGCGGGTGGAACAGTTACCCCGGCAACCTGCTTAATGAATAGACCGGACCAAGTTCCTCCACTTTAACCGTCTCGAGTGAAGTGAACCCCCCGGAAAATCCAAGTGAGTATAACCGACGTCTGCTCCAGGTACAGTGGGATCTTCCCTCCACCATCACCTTGGGTAGAATCCTAAAGATTATGGTCACTAAGGTTACCAACGGCCACAAGTACACCTGGGGGAACAGTCTAAACTCCGACAGCACGCAAGGGCAGAGTAGCAAGCTCAATCCCCTTACCGGCTCCTTGACAGTAATCCAAGGTTTACCGATAAGTGACCCCTGGCTCCTCGACAATGGTTAATCCGAGGTTTACCGTTTGTAATACGTACTGTCTGGCGTCGTTCCCAACGAGGGAGGATGGATCCCCTCACTGGTTCGGACACGAGCTCGTGCTTCTCCTTTAAGAGGAGCTTTCCCAGAATGTAAATGTAACAATTGGATTTGATTCTATCACAAGATCAGCTACTTGTTTGGTTTTACTGTCTTGGAGAGTTAAGTACTCACCTACTCCAAGACACTAGCCTAAGCTATGTTGGTACTTCAGAGCCCTAGAAATGTAAAAATTACTAGATGAATTTTAATTAAGCGCTGTGTTATTAAGGCTGTTATTACTCAAATGGGTAAATGGATACGAAACCAATGGTGTTATGACCCGACTCAACTGAATGCAATCGAATATGATAATGTAATCTTTTCAATTCGATGAATCCTAACTAAAGTAAGGAGAGAGTTTCCATTCACTTCCAATAATGCAAGAAATTGATCACTAAGAGAAAATATAACAAATTCTCTAATGCACTAATTTCATCAAGAAAAACTAATGCAAATCAATTCCAAACCAATTTTTTTTATTTTGTGTAAATTCAAATAAAAGCAAACTGATCTAAATCTACAATTGATTTTTCAGAATGTAAACTATGCAATCGTAATCTATGCACAATTCACTTGAAAAGTATGCAAATGTAATCTATGCACATTTTTCATTCATATTCCGAAAATGAGAATTCTAATTATGCAAAGGTGATCTATGCAAGAGAATCCTCAAACACAAGACGATTCTAATGTAATCTAAGAACCAATCAAGTGCAAGTCGAGAAAATTGGGTGAGAGTTCCAAAGATCAAAATATAAAAACACTCAAAGGCGATTAACACTCATACGCAATTTATCCCCCCTCGGCGAATGAGGGGGAATTTTTTTTGCAAAAACAGAAGCAAAAAGATGCAAAATTGTGAAAGGACTGAGAAAAACCTCCAAGTAATGACCAAAGGAAATCAAATTAAGAATTTCTCAAAAAAGAGACTCAAAACACCCAATTGATGAAAGCTTAGAGCAAGAATGCTAATGAAACAAGTTCAAGTGAAGATATTTGACAGGAGACTAATGAATCTGGGCAGAAAAAACTAAGAAAAAACAAAATCTAAGAGCAAAAAGTGTAAAAAATGGAATTTTCTCAAATTTTGGCAGGGGACGCAGGCAACCCGTTAGCACAGGTGCGGGCCCGCTCTGTGCACACAGCAAAAGTGCGTCCAGGGACGCACTGTGCAGCACTCAGAGGGTGCGTCCTACTGAAAAACTCAAGAAAAACCAAAATAAAACTAATCCTAAGCTAACCCACCCAGAGACAGAATCATAGAGCCAAAACCAGAAAAATAAACCAATTTTCTCAAAGCAAAGTTCACACAAAGGAAAAGACTTTTCTCATCAATGGAATCCCCAGCGGAGTCGTCAATTTGTCACACGGAATCAGTCAAGGGTGCGGACACAAATCAACCTCCCTAGGAGCCTAAGACTCTCTAGTGACAAACAAGACAAACAAGAGCTATCCTTCTCTAAACATGCATTATTATATGAGAAATCAAGTACGTGGCTCTTACCTTTGTCCAAACGCAGTTGTAGAAGTCCAAGCTTTGTTGATCTGGATGAGCTCCTCCTTTTCTCCAAAACCTGCAATCACCAACAGTCAAACCATTAAACAACACCTGATTATAACATAAAACAAAGCATATTCAACATGTAGACCAAGGAACACATGAAACAACCCATAAACAACAAGTTATTGAGAAGAATGGACTAATTTGCATTAAAGGTAACAAAAGGAACAATTACAACCTGAGCACCTTGGTGTTGTGCAAGTTCCTCCCAAGGGTCCTTCAAGATTTTCCTCTACTTTGACAAAGCTCACCCCACTTCCAAGTAGAACAAGTAAAGATGACAATCTCTCCTCACAAGCTTCTAAATGGGAGTCTCTATTTCGACAGCATTTACCCTTAGAAATCTATAGCTTTCAACCTCCCCTCCCTCTGGCTCAATGCCTTTATTTATAGTGCTGTAAAGAGGTTATTCAGGTCCACCATCAATGGGATAATCCCCCTCTTTGGGTGGGATAGCTCCCTTATTGATGGGATAAGTTCCTCCTTAATAGGGATACATGAACCAACTGGAGGCGCATCCATTTCATCAAACCGACCTCTAGAAAGTTCTAGAAGTAACCACAAGTAACTTTTTTAAGATGAAACTTGCGCATTTTGCCTTTTACAGAATGACGCACCTGTCCCTTAACATACAGAGCGTCCTAGGACGCAGCTTTTGTGAACATTGTGAGCGTCCCCGCAGGTAAGGCTTGAGAGAACCTGCGTCCCCAGAGATAAACACATTTTTTACAAGACTTTCTCTCTTCTTTGAGTTTGAGATGGATAGCAGAGGCATAAGACTTGCCTAAGAGGGTAGCATGACTCTTGATTGAGCCATACTAACTGTAAATAGTCATGGTGACATTTTTTAGTGTAACACATGTGTCCCGGAGGCCTTTTCCTAGAGGTGCAAGAGGAGAACCCAAGGGAAGCATCGGGGTGAAGGGATCGGGATGACGTGTCCCAGAAGGTCCCACCCGACACGTTAAAGAGTGGAGCTTAATTAAAGCACTAGGATGGTGTGGCGCTGCAACCATGTGGGACAATAGAAAGTGGCATTTTGTAGCAGGATGACCCCAATATCCACATGGCATGGAGGCTCCATCCCAAAGGTGCACAGAAAAGCAATTGAGAGAGCACCAGGATAAAATCATCAGGATATGGAGGCCCAAGACTGGAGAAGCCTGAAAAAGGGTTATAGGTTTATGGTCCCACCTCAAATGGATGACTAAGATCCCATCCAGTGATCAGATGGTGGAGGTGGTGTTGTGACACCTTCTCCGATGAAATCAATGGGGAGGTAAAGGGGGTGGCACAAATAATGTCAGCCATTAGATGAGCAGAACCATCATGGACTGCTCAATGGAGGCCCTAGAACTCGAGGTCGGAACCCTGATTGTGCCAAGGTACCTACCCATTAACCATCGTTTATGTTGACACAGTGTAATCCAACCTCATCCATAGATCTCCCCACTAGATTTATGGTTGTTGAATTTTTCCGTGAATGAAGGGACCCACCAAGGTAATTGCGATGAAATTTGGAAGGATGGCCCCACTTGATAAGTCATCTAGATGAAGAAATCCCAGAAGTTTTAAGAGGTGTAGCAAGAAAGGACATCGGGACCTAGGGATCGAGGTGACATGGCATAGGCCACGGTGGTAGGTAATTCAAAGCAGTAGACCAGTGGGAAGGAGGTCATGCAAACCCACTAAACAGGTAAGCCCAGTAATGAGGCCCCGACTGTTAACAAAATAACACACCTTGGTTTCACTAGGATGGAGAGAAATAGGATGATATGTCCTAGGGGGTCATCCAAGAGGTATAAGGAGAACTAACGATAAGGTATTGAGGAGACGTAGTTAGCTCGCGACCATTGGAATTAGTTGAGCACAATGGGATCCATCGGGCTTGAACCAGGAATATATATATATATATATATATGAGAGGATGTGAGGCTCTAGCTATGGGGCCCTAGGGAGGAATTGAGAAGGTTAAGCATTGCATCCAAACCTTGGAATGAGATTTGAAACTTAAATGGATTAAAGACAAAAAAAAAAAATCACCTTCATGCAAACCCATTCCTCCTCACATCTGCCTCAAACTCGTGTGAGCCAAAAACAAGAAAGAGAATAGAATAATGATCAATGATGTTGTCCAAATGAGGTTGAGGTCACTTTCATTTATAGCCTTCCAAGGATGTTCAATTTTCTTTAGGGTCGGCCTAATCAAATATGCGCATGTGGGCTTATAATTCAAAAATACACTTTCCCTTATCCAAATTTGGTGATCTTTAGGTCGATTTTGGTCCTCTCGAAAGGAGGAATTCAATAATTTAAAATTTAGTTTGTCTCTAATTTATATATTTGAAAATTATTTTATTAGATAGGCTTTTATTAAAATCTCTCTTAACATAATTTTAAATATATATGATTATATATTTTTTATTTTCTTAATTTAATATAATTATAAAAACATTTATATATATATATATATATTTTTAAAGATTGATAAATATTTAAATTATAATGATAAATAACAAATTATATCAACGTAATTTATAAATATAATAATTATTAATAAAATTATAAAACCAAAACTAAGATGTATCCTCATCACTTTACAACATACATCATGTTTGAATAAAAATGATGTTACACTTAAATATTCTATGACAATTGACCTTTATTAATACTTTCACTTCATTGCTATTTTACTCTAAGCTCTATTGTGCTCACCTTTGTTGTAGGCTACAATGTGTCTCTCCTCAATAGCAATTTTGTTCCACCTTACTAATATAATACTTTACCTAGGTTTTTCTTTGAGCCTATCCTATTTTTATTTATATTGGTCCTTATTATCCCTACACCTTCATTCTAAGATTTACCTACTTTCTAATCTTCTCTATTCAATATCCACTAGTTTGGAGGCTTCTTCTTGTCACTAAGTCTTCTTCTCTCTTTGCTTGCACTTTTCTCTCCTTTTATTTCTATCATGGAATCTGTTGGGCCTTAAATATGCCCATGTTTTCATCATACAATACCACCATTCATACACTATATTCATGTACTTTTAACCCATTTCATACCATAATTCCATAACTTGTTGCCAAATGTTGGAATTTCTAAGTCTAACCCATTAGAAATCCTTCATATACTTTCTGATTTACTTCTGCCTACTTGTTCTGATTAATTAACAAGTTATTTACCATGTAAATACTGAAAATAAATACAAGTACATGCTCAACACATTACCGATCATCAACTAAATGAAACAAAAACAAGCACACAAGTGACACCGTTGTTTTTGGAACAATGTCCCCAGAAAAACCCAATGTGGGAAAACCGGTGCAGCTATCTGAGGGTTTTATTACTATACAGTTTTTGAATACAATCTAGGTGCCAAAACTGGCTCACCCAATAGAGAATAATATCGGAAATAGTACCTCTCTACTCGAAAGTAGATATTTCGGCTGAAACCCCGGATAAACACTCCTACAGCTCCCAGCTCCAATCTGCCCCACGAAAATCCTAGCGTCATCCTCTAAGGACTGTGTCAGCCCATTCTGGCCCATTGTCTGCCCAAAGTCACCCTGGTTCACCCTGCGTCGGCCTCTTGAGGCACTGCGTCAGCCCTTAGAGCCTTTGCATCACCCACGCTGGCTCTCTGAGGCACTGCGCAGCTCCTGGCTGCCTCTACGTGAGCCCTCACCGCCTCTACATGAACCTCTGGCTGGCTCTACATCCCTCTCTCCCGGCTTCTGCACTGATCCTCCTGGTACTATCTCTGCCTCTCTGCTTCTGTATTCACTGCCCTTCAGCTTCAGCTATGATCACTCTTTTGACTTCCTCAACAAACCATGCCCCAAAAAATCAAAATCTTGATTAACTCGATGTGTTCTCCAAGTGACCCTCAAGCCTCCTCTTATACTTTTCTCGTTGACAATTCAATGGATGAGATTAAGTCCCTAAACAATGGATAATATTAACTCTCGCTTGATCCATGACTTTTGGAACCTTCTAACGCAGTTTTATATTAATTCACATTAATATTTTATTTTCCCTAGGTTTAGACTTAGGGACTCCATTAAAAATATTAATTATTTTAATATCTACCAAACTATTTAGAATATGCCCAAACCATTTCTGGGTATTGGAGGTATCATGTGCTTTAGCCTCTCCACCAATTTGCGTGGCTAGAGCACATCCAATGCTACCCCAAATAAACACTCCCTCTTAGTGAGGATTGTGCTCTAGTAATACTCTTCACTGAGTATCGCCCTCATCATCTAACATTGGTCCTTGTGCTGATGCTAGGCCTGCTGCCCAACATCCTTTGAACTGTTGCATCTTGTACTGCTACCCATGGCTCTGCCACTGCCACTATTGCATCTATACGACAGCTCCCTCTACATCCATGTTGCTACCCATGGTCTTGCCACTGCCACTACTGCATCTGCACTGCAACACCTCTCATCATGCTGCATCGTGTTGCCCATAGCACTATCACTGCTAACTGTTGCACCTGCAACTCAGTTACTGAGAAGTAAGTAATTGATCTCCCAACTCTGACATCTTTGTCTAGCTAGAAACACTCCCGATGCTGAAGGTCCCTCTATCGCTAACAAGTGCTCCCTCTTTGACCTTTGCGCTACTGCAACAACTCTGTGCATCTCACAATGTTGCCTCACACTGTCCTGGGACTCCTGCACCGTAGCTCCCTTTGTCGCTCCATATGCATCTGTCTCTAACAACATCCGCCAGCACTGTTACTCCTCTTCAAGGCTCCCGTAGCCAGGTATAATCCGAGAGGTTGGGTACCTCAAGGATCCTACCCCTCATCGCTTGTAGTCCGTCTAACTACAACTCAATGTCTCCCCACTTCCACTCAAGTGGCGTGTGAGAACTCATGGCACAATCATCATCTGTCTCCACTTCCTTCTCCACCCTTTCTGGCACTGCCTTGGTCTCGAAAACCTCTCCTTTTCTCTTCTTCCTTGGACACTAGTTCGCATAGTGACCTAGTTCCCCACAGTTGAAGCATTTGACCTTGGTGAAGTCCTTCTTCTTCCATTTCTCTTGATTTCCCTCAGATGCTATAGCAGCATCCTCCTCTTCCTCCTTCTTGATTCAGATCCCCTTGCCGTTGCTTCCCACCTTGCTTAGCCTTCTAATCTCTTCTTGGTGAAGAGCCATCCACATTTCCTCTCACTCTGGAAGGGTCGCCCTACCTAGTATGATCTGGATAAACACCTCCCAGTCTTCTGAGACTATGTTCAAGGTTGTTCTCACCATCAATTCTTGATTTGGCGTGGCCCCAATGGAAGTTAGCTGATCCCGGATCTCCTTCAATTAACCGAGGAAGATGTTGATTTGATCCCCTTTCTGCATCTAGTATGACCGCAGCAGATTTTCTAGTAGCATCTTCCTCTGCACAGAAGTATGTTGATACAAGTTCTTTAGGGTCTCCCACATCTCATTTCCGTATTCTTCTTGGTAATGTGTGGTACTACATGGTCCTTGACCCCATCAAGGATGATGCTCTTGGCCCTCACCATTGCATCCTCGTACTTATCTTTATCAGTCAAGTCAACTGGGATGGTTATTGTCCTCAAGGCGAAGTGCTTGAGATGGTTCTTGTCTAGAACGGATAAGATTATGGCTTTCTAGACTACGAAGTTTGAGGCGTCGTCTAGTCTGTCCTGGTCTCTTACCCCATTCACTGCCATCTCGCTACTCCTCTACTTCCCTTCTAGAAGTTCTCGGTGTGACTCCCTTTGATCCTCGATTTCCCTCCTGGAAACCCCGCTGCTAATGTCGAGATGCCCCACTCCGATCCTTAGTGCAGTTGCACCACTGATCCGGATTTCTTAGGTAGAAATCCTCAATAGCAACTCCCAACAACTCCCTCCTCCTTGTTCTTTCCCTGTTAGGTATTTTTTTTACTACAATACCCCACCATCTTCACTCTGCAACTTACCCACAACCTCCTAATCCCCAGCAAACTAAAGTTTAGAGATTCTAAGCTCTGCGAAATCTCGGCACCAGCAAAATCTGCACCTCCTGGCCATGGCCGTCAATTCTTCTTGACTGAGACGGATGACTGGGCACTACGTAGGTCGAGTCTGCTCCCCTTTGCCACTGTGCTGATCCTCTTCCTGGTTCAAACTTGATGACGCAGGCACTACGTCACCCCTTCCTTGCTTCTTCTCTGCTAGGATCAACTTTTGTCACTTGGGACATCTACTTTTTGCTACTGCTGCTCTGCTCCACTGATGTCCTCAGTTCTCCTATGATCTGCAACCACACTCTCATACCATGTTGGAATTTCTAAGTCTAACCCATTAGAAACCCTTCATGTACTTTCTTATTTATTTCTGCCTACTTTTTCTGATTAATTAACAAGTTATTTACCATGTAAATACTGAAAATAAATACAAGTACATGCTCAACACATTACAGATCTACAACTGAAGGAAACAAAAAAAAAAACACACAAGTGACACCATTGTTTTTGGACCAATGTCCCTGGAAAAACCTAATGCGGGAAAACTGGTGCAGCTATTTGAGGGTTTTATTATTATGTAGTTGTTGAATACAATCTGGGTGCCAAAACCAGCTCACCCAATAAACAATAATCTCGATAGTAGTACCTCTCTACTCGAAAGTAGATATCCAGCTGAAACCCTGGATAAACACTTCGACAACTCCCAGCTCGAATCTGTCCCACCAAAACCCCAGCGTCAGCCTCTAGGGACTGCTTTAGCCCTTTCTGGCCCAGTTTCACCCTGGCTAGCCTGTGTCAGCCTCTAGAGGCACTGCGTCAGCCCTTAGAGCCTCTCCATCACCCACGCTGGCTCTTTGAGGCACTGCGAAACTCCTAACTGCCTCTACGTGAGCCCTAGCTGGCTCTATGTGAACCTATGATGGTCTCTGCGTCCCTCTCTCCCGACTTCTGCGTTGATCCTCCCGGTACTATCTCTACCTCTCTGCTTCTGTATTCACTGCCCCTCAGCTGCAACTCTGATCACTCTTTCGACTTCCTCAACAAACCTTGCCCTAAAAAATCGAAATCTTGATCAACTCGATGTATTCTCCAAGTGACCCTCAAGCCTCCTCTTATAGTTTTCTTGTTGACAATTCAACAGCCGAGATTAAGTGTCTAATCAATGGCTAAGATTAACTCTGGCTTGATCCATGACTTTTGGACCCTTCTAACACAGTTTTATCTTAATTCACATTAATATTTTATTTTCCCTATGTTTAGACTTAGGGACTCCATTAAAAATATTAATTATTTTAATATCTCCCAAACTGTTTAGAATATGCCCAAACCATTTATGAGTATTGGAGATCTCATGTGCTTTAGCCTCTCCACCAATTTTTGTGGCTAGAGCACATCCGATGCTACCCCAAATCAACACCAAATACATGTCTTACACTCTATGGTTGGTTATCATTAGTTTTATTTACTCTTCTATGATTAAACATGATTTTTTCATTATTTACTAATGAAAATTTTTCTAAGTTCAATTTTCATAGGGTTCCATCACTGAAATTCTTCAAAAGTCAGTTGAACTAGTTGGTACAAGTAGAGTACACGAATATCCAATTTGGGGTTTCGACATTGCAACACGCTTACGAGGAAAACCAAGGGAGGTTATTGTCCAAAATCATTTTTAATACCTTTCCATGTGTTGGATTGCAACCAAGTCACACATGTGGGTCCCTATGACCTAATTAACAAATCTGCTCAAAATATACATAGTTTCCAAACTACCAAGTTTGACCTCGATTTCAGTGCAGCTAGAGGTGAATCTGGAAAATCTGAGAAAATGGGTTTGTTAACCATATAACCCATTATCTACGTACAAAACTATTTCTCCATATTCAAATTTTCATAAAAGGTATAAGCGGGCCTTGGAGGTCGTTTTATAAAAAATGATTGCTTTTCCAAAGTTCTAGAATCTTGCAAAAAGAACCAGACAACCAACTTTGGGTATGATTTCCGAGGATATGGATTTGAATGAGACAAATACAAGAGAGGTTTTTGTTGAAAATATAACAAGTTAGGTTCCCTCCAAAATTTTTTCCAAAATGCGCCATGGTCAGGAAGATATTCCAATATCTTTGGGGTCAGTTTGTTAAAATTGTTCAATTTTCCATAATTGAGGAAAATGACTAATTCACCTTGTAAATCTTATAAATGGCTCAGCCATGGTTTGTATTGTAAGATTTGGGAGGTTTTTGAAAGGAAGAGAAGTAGGGAAGGAATAAAGGATGGATTGAAGCTCTTTTGTAATAATAATTGAATCTTAATTGAATTTTGCTTCATCTCTAAATTCTTTGTAAGTATTATGACTGTGTTTTGAATTTAATTTTTATTGAGTTAGTTTAGGCTTGATCCAAGACTAGAAACAAGTCCTTTAGCTTCTCTAGATCATAGGATTTACATTCAAAGTGTGAATTTCATCGAGAAATTTGTTGTGTGAAATCTAGCATCATTCTGTACTTAAAACTTTGTCTTGTAGATTTGAAATTAAAAATTCTAGAATTCATTCAATTAGAAGCTTTCTTGTTTTTTATAGCATAATCATTTCTTTGTAAGAGCAAGTCCAAGTGTGAATTCGATTGCACAAGTAGAGATATCAGTTTAATGAAGATTGATTTGGCTTTCATTTACTTTTCAGTTTCGATTATGAGTTTCCTAATTATGAAGAGTGAAATTTCTTTCGAATGATTTATTTCATTTAGTTTAGGAGTCTTGAATTGAAGTTTTTCATAGATAAGTTGCAATGAGTTTCTTTCAATAGGATCTTTCAAGTTACAATTGCTATCATAGGTGTTCTTTTCAAGCAAGTGTATGATGTGTTCTTTTAAGAATTTATTTTATAGCAGTAAAACAATAAATTGATTTCACGCTCTAATTTAGGTTAGATGCTCTGATCCTGCGTTAGCTGCACTTGTGCCTCGAAGCTTACATGTCCAGGATTGATAATTTAATGTTGGAATTATATCACACATAATTTCCCTAACATAATATTCATATGTTTCACTTGCAATATTCTTCATGGATAGGTTTCTTGTTCAAGTTGATCAAGGTTCAATAAGACACTTATAACTTTGATTTGTCAAAATTAATTGTTGCACCATTGTGGTGCCCTTCCTTTTGACTCTATAAATGCTTGAATTCTACTTCTCTTACCAGGAAAGGTCCAACAAGACACTTCTAACATTGATTTGTCAAAATTAATTGTTGCACCATTGTGGTGCCCTTCCTTTTGACTCTATAAATGCTTGAATTCTAATTCTATTATCAGGAAATTATAATGACTTGTTATAATTTATGGGGTGTCGAGTACCACTAACTATGCACCTTATTACATACCAATAACTTCTTACTTGACTCATTCAAACTTGACATTGATTTAAAAAAATAATTACTTTCAATGACTGTAATCTTTGTTTCCAAATCCCAACTTAATCTTTGTTTCCAAATCCCAACTTTTTTGCTTGAATTTTTATTCCATTCGTTAATATTCTTGACAATTTATGTTTCCAAAAATGACATTGACTCGATTTAATTTTAACATGACCTCAACTCAAAATATTAAAACTCATGTACATAAACCACCATACTATTTGGACTCCAAACTCAAAGTTTTTGAGCTTCATATGTTCTTAAAAACCATGACGATATAAGAATAAAAATACTAGCCTACTTAGAAATAAAATCATCATTTAATTTTCCTTATAATTCAACTTAGATATTATTTCATGTAATATTTTGATAAATTACCAAAACATTCTCATGGATCACCAAAACTTCCTCGTATCCATTTATCTTCTAATTACAACTTTTTACTTTTCGTACCAAACTATCATGTTTAATGTTGAAAATTTATTATCACTTTACATATGCCATATATGTCATAAAGTCCCATCTTCAGCCATTCTTTTAAAATTATGCTTTATGAAATGCTTTATATGTCACTTAAAAAATGACCTTGTAGAAATGAGTGCACAGCTATGTTATATGCATAGTAATATTTATTAGTATTTGCATATTATCTTAGTGAAGATCATGTTGGTGTAGTGTTACCTCATAGAACCTCACAATAGGAAAAAGCCTTCAACGTAATAATGATGAAATAAAATAAAATTCAAACATTACAATTATTCGCCTCAAAGTTTGAGCTCTTCTCCCTTGTTGTGCTGCATTTTATATTATACGGTGCACACACAAATATATCCACATACTCTACAAAGTTAACCCTGGGTGAAGTGACCTTTCTTTGACCCTAAGGTTGACTATATTCCAGCAATCTAAGACAGTCTTAAATAATGGCTTTTTAAAGGTTTTGTGAACCTTATTCAATTACGAGAAAAATCAACGCATTAACTAACTCATATTTACTTACTTAAGTTTTCGTTGTCCACAACTCCACACAGTGTCTCGTGCTTCCACACGATCAATAATACTTCATCTTTTCCTGAAGGAAGATCAACATCTGGGGGTTCTTACATACTAACCACCTTCTCGGCTCACAAATGATTTCATGGTTTCCTCTCCGATTTCTCCAGCATAGTCGCTAAAGCATCTGTGCGTGGTAGCCACTAAACTTCCAAAAGGATCTGCGTGTGGTAGCCACCAAAATTTCATTTGTAATCCTCTGGAGTAAAGCAAGAAGTCGAGAGCATAGCAGCCACGTTGTGGGCAAATACTTCGAACACAAATAGTATCAAATGCAAATCGTTGCAGAATGTTCTGCAAATCCAACACACTTTCGCTCTCGCTAGCATGGTGTAGAATAAAAAACAAGGGGATTTGTGGCCTCTTGCACGACTTTCATACCAAAATTTTGCAGAAAGCGGAACTGGCAGCCTTTCGCTGCACCCTCCGGGCATCGCCGTAGCAATTGAAGAATGGTGTATGTTCCCCTCGAACATCGGGCTGAGCAGTTACTGCTATAGAAATTCGTTTGGGCGGGTTTTCAAGTTGAAACCCAAAATTCAAATTCGAATGAGCGTACCATTAAATGTCGTATTTTGTATTTTGTATCGTATAGCAGGGGTTAAATTTGACGTGTGCCCTTGCCTGTCATGAAATTTTTTATGACGGTTTTATTTTTTAATTGCCTTTTCATATAACTTTTAAAATTTATTTTTACCCGTTTGATATAACCTCTACAAATTATATTTTTAATTTCTCTTTCGTGAAAATTGTGAATATAAATATTGTTGCTGATTCAGAAGTTATTGCTCCAGCCTCCAATTTTATTACATTGCATGTAGTGAGCATTAATAATTTCACTGAGCTTTAGATGCCTTATGAACACAAATTTCTCTAACCTAAAAACATATACAGCCACAGGCTTGGGAAAATCAAAGACAATATAAATTTTAACTATGTTAATATTCCAGCATGCAAAAGATAATAGCAGAGCATGTTCTGAATTATATTTTTTTAAATAGAAAATCCATAATTGATATTGATGAATTGCAACTAGCATATATGCTCATTTCCTCGAAATCTGAACAAATCAGACTTGTCACTACATTAACTGTATTTGCTGAATAATAATCATATCATGGAATTCCAATGGTATTTGGGGAAAGCTCTATCATATCATAGTGATATCATGGAATGGTAGTGGTATTCGAGGAAAGCGCTATCATATAATAGCATATCATCCACAAATCACTGTAAGACCATCTCAGATGAGTGAAAGAATGAATAGGAGGCTCCCATGCAATTGATCTGATCCGGACACAACTTCACAATGTGCCTCATCACCAATTCCAAATCAGACGGGTACTTCGAAATCAGACGGGTGATAGAATAAACAAGAAGAACAAGCAACATGTAGAGTAATTTAATCAAATTAAAACCCTCAGCTCCCAGAGAATGATATCATCAGACCGATAGAGGATTGACACTGGAATAAATGACACAATATCTTCATAAACTGCTACTCTATAGGGTTCATAAACAAAGGGATTTGCTATTCATAAGGATGCAATGCTTATACAAAGACTCGATGGTCATTGAGCCTATCATAAAATATCAGAGAAACTGGAAAATATTATAGGGTGTATGCTGGAAAGTTCAAATGGAACCTTTATTTATCTGCCTGTGGACAGTATAAAATCATTTTATTTGACCTGCCCGGAATGCATTCTAATCGGTTATGTTGTAAGAAATCTAAATGTAATTTGTTTTGTAACAAATTCCTCTCTATAACCGTAATGACACAAGCAAGAATATATTGAAAGGACAAGCAAGAATATATTGAAAGGAACTAAACTGAGGGTTACCTTAGGAATATTTTTTCATAACAACGACGTTCACTCTGTCCTTTGCACTACACACTATATTCTGGCAAAGACGCTATATTCTGGCAAAGATGCTAGAACTTACGAGAGGCCACCCTTTGGATCCGCCAAGAGTGACCTGCTACTCTCTCAGCCCTCGGGTTGTTTTGAAAAATTGGAACACAATTATGAGTGAGTCTAAGACTCGCAACATTTGAATTTTCAAAGAAATTGAGGGCTAGGCGGCGTATAGATTGAGCCCTGCAAAAGCCCTCGAGGCAGAAATTGACATATAACAAAGAATATGAGAAATCCATGTAAGTTTGAGTGATATCAGTCTTAAGATAAAGTGAGAAGCCAGACACAAAAAAGGAAAAGTCAAATCTCCAAGGTACAGTGCTTTTATTGAAATCTGTAACGTATTATGTTTCGATTCTTCTATACATTTACAGAAACAAAAGAATATTTTGTTAAATACAAGCACGCCCATATTTTTCCAAAGCAAGATCTACCTAACATCTAAAGGATTTCTAAGAGACCGTACTTTTACAAAGTATTTGAATGCTTCAACTTAACTTTTTACGAAGAGTTCTTTAAAGTTAGAGTGCTTTTTTTAAACAGGTTGCACCCACTTCTACTTCATTTGAAAGGTGTAAAAGCTAGACTCACTCCCCGTTATAACTAAGCCACAGTAAAATTATTCTTTGTTCCTAAAGACTCAATCATATGATACAGAAAAAAATGGTTAGACACAATTATTTTATGACTCAGCTACAGTAAAACAGGTAAACTTCTTCTATCATAATCATATGTTCCAAAAGATCCATTCAATCATGTGATATGAGATAAAATGCAGCGTAAAGAATGGCCCCGGCTTACAAAGATAATCCAAAGTTAAAAATCGATATTTGTGTGTAGCCATCAGTTCAAAGTTTTCATTGATGATACAACGTGGAAAAAGGCAGACTTAGGAAATGGGAATAGGCCATGTTCTTCCCATCTTCAACATTCAAGGAAACACAAGTCTGCCTAATGCCCGCTTTACATGTAAAGGAACATGGAAAGTACAAATTTATTAATATTTTATTAACGTTTAAATTATTCTCTAACAAAGGTTGATATTAAGATTCTAAGAAAGTTTCTCAAAATACTAACAGATTGTTTTGAAATATGAAAGGTATATGAGTGAAGATGTGGTCGATCTTAATTATTACAGACTTTCAGTTTCTGTCTTGTACAACATTATGATAAAATTTATGTCTTATACTTCAGAATTGTCCAAAAAACCTTAAACACAACAGTTAGGGTAGTATAGGTGAGAATTTGAATACTTACACTTCTCCCAAAAAAATCGATTATGTGAAAGTTTGAGGACCAAAGTTAATGTCAATTTTGTCTGGTCCTATGTAACATTTGTGGCGTAAATCACATATTGAAAGATCTTTGTCGATGCGTTTCGAACGAGCAAGTGTGGCTCATCGTCAGGACAAGTTGAAGAAACAGATCCAGCTTTGCATGATAAATAGTCTCAGCAGGCCTCCAACAACTATCTAGATCAACGGCTAGCTATAACTTAGGGACAGTCAAAAAGTCAAATTGAATATTTAAAGGGAAGATAGTTAATGACCATACCTATATATAAATATATAATTATATAAATGAAATAATATTAGAAGGGGTTTACATTATTAATTAGTAAAAATGAATAATTTAATAATTAAAATTTTTTTACTTAAACGGGAATTAGTTAAATTGGAGACCTCACTTTTATATAAATAAGGTAAATGTAAGATGATAGTTAAATAAAATAAATAATAAAAGTAAGCAAATAAATAAATAATAATAATATGTATTCGGTAATAGATAAATAAATAGATTAAAATATATATATAAATAAATAATAATAATAATATATATAAATTAGTTTGGAAAGAAATAATAAAATAAATAAATAATAATAAGAAAATAAAAATGATAATAATACTAATATATATTCATTAATAAATAAATAAATTATAAAATAAAAATAATAACAATATATAAAAATTAGTTACGAAAAAAATAGATAATAATAATAATAATATATATTCGTTAATAGACAAATAAATAAATTAATTAAAAATTATATAATAATATATATATATATATATATATATATATATATATATATATATATATATATATAATAAATAATAATAATAATAATAATAATAATAATAATAATAATAATAAAATAAATAATAATAATAAAATAAGTAAATAAATATTTGTTATGACTATAAATACTAATATCAGTCACGGAAAAGGAGGACGACTCAAAGAAATAGGCAAATAAATAAATAATAATAATAATAATATATATTTGTTAATAGATAAATAAATTAATTAATTAAAATATATATAAAAAATATAAAATAGATAACTAAATAAATAATAATAATAAAAAATAAGTAAATAAATATTCGCTATGGTTATAAATACCAATATCAATCAGGGAAAAAGGAGCGACACAAAATAAAAAGGAGAAGGACTGGAAAGAGTCCAAAGCAAGAAGGATAAACCATAGGAGACAGGAAGGCTCCAGGGGAACGACGAAAGCGAAAAAAGATGAAAGAGGGGTGGGCGGGGGGAGAGACTAAGATGAAAGGGCAGGGATCCAACATCTACTGATCTTCCAACCATCATCTCTATTGAGATTGTTAGGCCTTCTTTCAATCTCAATAGCTTCCCTGAGTTTACGATGATGGAACTGGGCAACTTTGGCAATAACCTTAGCCTCCTTAATACAAACGTGATGCTTGGTCTTAACCACATGCTCTGCTAGCGCTGAAGACTTGGTTCTCCCATGTCTTAGGTCAGCTGCATGTTCGCTAATCCTCTGATGGATGGAGCGCCCCGTTTCCCCGATGTAGGGGGTCCCACAAGAACAAGGGATCAAGTAGACACCCTTCATGTCCTTGGGGTTAACGGGATCTTTTACCGATCGGAGGGAATTACGAATTGTGCTGAGGGGTCTAAAAGAAGAGGGAATATCATACCTCTTAAGGATCCGAGCAATCTTGTCCGTGGTTCCTTGGACATAGGGAAGGTGGACACCTAGATGACGTTCCTTAGGTTCTTTCTTAATACCTGCATTTCTAGATGCTTTAAGGAAAGCCTTCTGACCTAGGCGCCTACTATATCCATTTTCCACAAAGACATCAAGGAGATGGGATCTCTCCTTAACAAAGCTCTCATTATCAGAAATCCTGAGGGCATATTGTTTAATACAATCATCCTACGAGGAAAATCATTTGAAAGGGCGTATATATGTCTTCAAAGGTTTTCTTGGGGATAGAGCTTTCTTCTCAAATTTTTCAGAGGGATGAGGCATAAAAAACAGCTAGGCAACTCGTTACTCACCATGGAAAAGTGTTTCAGAATTTGCATTGGCATGCGGTCCATATAAGGAGAAAATGATCTTGCACAGTCATGATACAGAGTCCCTTGTGTCTTTCCAGCCTTTCCCTTGGGGTTAGAATATGACACCCGAAAGTTTGCAATACAGGTGAGTCCTCGACGATTAGGAGGTGAGGTCCCCTGATCATCTTCAGAGTCCATGATAACAGATGCAGAGCTAGCTTCCTTTACATTATGAAGGAACAAGCCATTTTTGTGATGAACTGAATCGTCGGTCTTGGAGTTCTTGCCTTCTCTGTATCTCTGTGGCATTGAGCGCTCCGATGAATTTTTCTTAAAGATGTTCAAAATTTTGGTCCCGCGCTTGCATAAAATCTCGGAGTTCAAAAAATAATTACATTCTGGCTTGAAAATAATATGACATAATGATTCGGGGAGGGAACTCTTAAATTATGTTGGATGGGTCTTGGGACTCGCAGGGGTTAAAATTGACGTGTGTATGCATGTTTTGACATTTTTTAACCGTCAAATACAGGTTATTTCAAAATATACATGTTATTATTAACATGCTAATAATTTCTAAAACGGTCATAATTATGGGCATGTAATAAAATTACAAGTTTTATTATATATATATATATATATATATATATATATGTTGGCAGTAAGTACCCACTACTAGTCTACCTAAGTCGGATTGGACATCCCTTGGACATCCCTGTATCATAAAACTAGTAATTATGTGAATTTATGTAATTATCAATGTGACAGGACTCGAGAGTCAAGAGTCCATATCCATCTTGTCTCGGCAACAAATTTAGATTTCAATATCATTAAGGCACACAATTAAAATGACGAAGCTGACCAGTTAAATATTTAACGCATTAATTGACAAGACATTGTCAATATTGGTAATTTAGCATTTGGTTTGGTAATGCATTGATTATGGAATTCAAATATTTATGAAAATTATCCTTGCATTGATGACTCACTCATATTGTACTACTCTAACTTTTTTCCATCCAATGACGATCTTCGATTTCCTATAGATTTCATCCCATTTTTATCATAATCTCGATTCTCAGATTGTATGCAATGGAAGTTGGAACTTGAAAGATTATGCAGTCAATGCCCATTAGAGTGCTGGAGCATGGAGCTTTCTCATTTTCGTAGAAAGAATACATGATATTTCAGAGCCTATAAAAGAAAAAAACTGGGAGTCACAAATCCACAACTAAATGTAATCTCCTCTCATGTACACTTTCCTGCTGTTGTTTTTTTTAGGTCTGTTATGTTACAACTGTGCTTTTCTTGCAGTTTAGTTATATTATAAATAGTTTTGTGATGCAGGGTAGCCCGATCAAAAGTCAATCCCCCCCTTCATATATCAACTATCGATCGTGGACTTATGGTTATGCCCACAATCATCTATCGGAAGCATTATTGATGCACTATTGCTTTAAAAACCTGACTATACAACTTTATCAGAATACAAAGGAATACACGGGAAAACCCGCTCCGAACACATAAGCCGGACTTCAAATACATTCCACCCGCATATACAAATCTCTCGGGTCCATTAATACCAAGCCTTTCCACATTATTCCTCCGATCTCTACATTACACAAAAACACACGGAAACCTGTTTCAAAATCTTAAGGCTGGAACTCAAATGGAATTAAATCGCCTCTATAAACTTTCGGTCCCTTTCGCTGCGCTGCTCCTTTACATTCCCCAATCTCTGATCAGCGATTGATCGCTATTGGCATATCGGCCTTTCACGACACCGTCCGCTATCACTTAACCTTTCCGAAGTGCGATCAGCGATTAAATATCCACCGTTGATCCTTTCCCCGATCAAACAATTTACACTTCACCCGATCTGACCAAACAGTGCGCTCGATCTCGACCGTTCAATCAACCTCGCTTGATCTAACGGTTGACATCAATATCGGGTGGATAACTTGCACGATGGTTAACTACCCAATAAAGCAGTTTTTCCTCTCTCCTCCACTGTTATGTGTCGATTGATGAATGGTATTGGGTGACCAACCCTAAATACTACTTACCACTTTTCAGTCGCCTGATATTCCACTTACCACATATGGAAACCGCCTTCTGCCGATTAACGCATGTGCTCCTTCTTCAAGTGATTTAATCCGGTCCGGATCCTGTGTATTAATCCTTATAGTCTTTATTTCGTCTCTTCACTTGATCTCATTTCTTTTGTGATGAACTTTGCACTTTAACATGATTCCTCTATGATACTTTGTTTTCACAACCACAACTCAATATATAACAATCTATGATACCTTTGGATCAACGACTGAGATTAATACGGCTCAAACACTGTTATTAACACTAAGGACCCCAATTATGCTTTGAACACTACGATTTATAACTTTAGGCATAAAAACAGAGAAAAATGCTTAATTTGATCCGCAGGAAAATATACAGAGACAAGCGAAGGGTTTCAAGAGAAATAACACATTCATGCACACATAATTATTTATTCAATACAATACAATTACAGGGTCTCGCCCTTTGGCTCGATTACAACAATAAAGAAACCCCCTGTTTCTTTCTTGAAATCCTCGCTTTCTCTTACTCGACTCCAACCTATCTAACCTCTTTCTCCTGAGCTTTAGTTGATCTCTTCAGCTAACCTAGCTAACCTTTGAATTATACAAATATATTATATTTATACAAAAGTGGATTAATGAACCAATTCTAGTTTAGATCCAAAAATCTCTCACTCTCTCCTAGAGAATCTCTTCAACTCCGCTCTTTTCTAAACAAATGCTAAATCAAGCTTTCAAATCCCTCATATCCTATTCAAACCAAATAAATCTAACTATTTGGCATGATCTCCACACAGGGAGGATCAATAAGCCACTATACCCTTTTTCTCATATTTTACAACAAATAAACACTCTCATACATTTAAATAAATAAAATTAACTAAACTATTGTCTTCCAACCCTTTGTTAGTCACAACATGTGATCATGCCATCACATTGCTGACTAGGCCTGAATGCTCCTGCATTAGACTCCCAAAGTTGAAAGTTTTCATGACCTCCTGGTCATGTGTTTCTTTTGTTGATCATCCAGTATCCCAAACTTTACTTTGTAACTGGTCATCACTTTCATCATGCTGCTGATTCAATTCTTCTCCCACTGTCACTTCTGTTCCTACAAGTTTCCAAATCTTATTTTGTCGTTGTCCTCTTTCCTTGTTGTCTCTCTTTTTAATTGTCTTCATCTTCCACAATTTCTCAACTTCCTCTTTACAATTTGTTCTCAACTTAACTCCATTGACATTTGCTTGCTGTACATTTCCCCTTACCATAGAAATTATGAAATTTCTGTCCAATTCTTCTTCGCCTCTGTCATTTACAAACTGTTGTTTGTACTCTACAACTTCTCTTCCATTATCATTAAAGATAATCTTTTCCTCTATGTTATCAGGTTCATCTAATAATCTTTCCAGAAAAATACAAATTCCTTCATATTCAATAAGCATGTCATTTTCATATGACTTCTCCTTCCTGTATAAAACAGAATTTCCATCACAATTGTCAGATTCAAAATAACTATGGTTTTCACTTTCCATAGGTAATTCTGCCATCAAATCTTTATACTGTCCTTCTACATAAGTTATGAAACTGTCATCAATTCTCATTCCAATACTTTCCTCTGCATTACACAGTGTTCCTTGTTCTAACATGAGACTATCATTCAAAAATTCAATAGCTAGAATTTCTTGGAGCATATCATTGTGAAGTATCCTTTCATCTTCTAAACTTATACTATTGCAACAAAATGATGTTGTTTTATCTTCTTTTACAATAGAAACAAAATTCTGGTTTTCTAAAGCTTCTTTATGGTTTACAGATTCATAAAAATAATCCACTTTAAAATCACAGAATTCCTGAACTTCTGCATCTATCAACATCATCATATATTCCTTCACAATTTCCATAATACTTTCATTTTAATTCTCTACTAAAGATATTTCATTCTGGTTATCATCATAAACTTTCATTTGCTTATCTTTAGCTTCTTTAATCATGACAATTTCCCTGTCAATACCATCATTTTCAAAATTATTAAATACATGCTCAAAATATCTTTCTGTTTCAGCCATCTCTTCCAATAATCTCACTTCTTCATCAACATGCATAAGCACATTTTCCAATTGTTGTTCATTACTTTTCAAACTTGAAAACATACACAACATGTTAGTTTTAAAATTACAAGGCTCTTCACTTGAAGCCTCAATGATCAGATCCTCATGCTTTTTTGAACTATTCTGATAGTTCACTAAGTTATTGAGAAATTCTTCCTCAACATCTCTGATTTCTTCCTCATCAAAGAAAACTTCTGGGACTGCAACTTCTTGACTATGCTTGGAAACCCCATCATAAGTTTGTATAATACCTTCCTGTTCTACACAATTTTTCCCAACACTCAATTTATCCAAATAAGACAACAATGCCTCCTCCTCTTCTATGATAAGTCTTTGATCTTTCAAAGATTTCCTTGACTTAACTTCTTCAGTTAAGTTCTCTATGTCAGCTTTCCTTCTCTTCACTTCACAAATCTGTAATGCATCTATTTCCTTTCATTTTTCCATTTCCCATTGGTCTTCTATCCATGCTAAAATTCGTTCAAATATGATCCAATAAGTTTTCACTAAGAGAAGACACAACCATTCAGCCATACCTTTTAATTTCTTCCACCAATTGAAGTCTTGAAAGTCTTTATGCACCTCCTTTTGTGTTTTTCTTGCCTCTACCTCTTTCAACTTTTCATACACAGGTTCAAATTCTTTAGGCTACATACCTGCAATTTTACATTCACAGAAATAGTTAATCCCAAGAATATGAGATCCTCTTTTCTATGAGGATGCTACTAGCACATTCCTCTCATTTTGATCTGCATAGATCAGTTCTTCAGTGACCACTATCATCACTGTCTTCATTATCTCCTTCCCCAAGGAGAGATCCTTTCTCTGGTTCACAGATGTATTCTACTCCTTCATTCTCAACTGTTCGAAGTATTAATTTCTCAACAAACAATTCTATGACAGGCCGTTTAACTCTTTTCCCACATAAAATCCTTGTTTCCGCTTTTCTCTAATTCCTTTCAATACCAGCTTCTCCAAACGACTGAGTTCTATATTCATCTCAGCCAACTCTATATTCCTTTCTTTTTTACTCATTCCTTTGAGTCCAACTGCTTCAACACTCTTTTTCCTTTACTTCTGAATTTCCTCTGTACCCCTATCATAACTACCAATAGTCAGTTCCATTTCTTCCTTTGGTGAACTTTCCTTGTTCACTAGTGAGCTGCAACTAGCCTTATTCATTTTATCTGTAACAAGTCTCCTTTATGCCTCACCAAACTTTCCTGAGTTCAGCCTTTTGGCACCTATTGGTTCTTTCCTCGAACCTTTCACTGACTAACAATTCTACCCAGTGCTCCTCTTGCTGGAATTGTTATCTTTAAGACAACTCTACCCACAATCACAATTGTGGAGTTGCCTCAACAACTTCTACCCAACCACAGTTGGAAGTTGTTCTCATCTCCTCTTGAACACTTCTTACTCTAGGCTCTGCATCTTCAATTGCTCACTTCCTTCTTTCATTTAGTAATTTCATTTACTGTTGGGTACTGTCACTTTTACTCATATGAGAGTTCTTCTTGCTCTATCTTTTTTAACATAGCTCATATGTTATGGTGCTGATACAACTCATTCTTCCTTTCAGTAATTCCACTACTTCCACTGAACTGCACAATCTTATCTCAAGATACATCAAAGTAACCTTTTAAACCTGCAACTTTTCCTTCAAAGATGTCTTAAAACTAATTCCCATTCCATCAGTTAAATATTTGCCAAAGGATTCATCTGTTCACTCTTTCATTTAAAATTTCCATTCAAAAGCCTTCATACAGTCAACAGCTATTTTTCCTCTTACTTTTCACAATGGATTCTTTAGCTTTCCATATCAATTAAGATTAGATCTGAATTTCAATTATAGTTACCGATTCATGGCAGACACTACAAAGTTCTTCTGATAACCTGTTGGAAGCAATTCCTGTCTTGCTTCTATAAATTCCAAAATTCATTCCTTGTAGTGGTTCTTCTTTTAGTCATATTAAACCTAATATTTGTTCTCTCAATCATCAATATCATTGTATTCAACAATACTTTAAGCAATCTTCATTCACTCCTCAATTTAACTTTAAATTCTAAACCTTTTACTCCAATTTACCTTTTAAATCAAATCAATCATGCAATCAAATTACATAGAAATTTCATTTTCCTGAAAGGAAAACATCTTCTCCTTTAAAATTTCAATCCCTTTTTGTTCTTCAGACATTTAAAATAAATCTTTGTAAAATCATCAAAATAAACATTCTTACCAGACCGTCATCAGAAGTTCACTGCTTTTCCATTCTGATCTCAATGTCCTTTGTACTCTGATCTCCATCTGTATCAAATTCACTTCAGTGTTTTTCATGTTTTTATGCTGGAATTAAAATTCAGTCTCTCAACCAATCTCTACAAGGCATTGATCTAGCTCTGATACCACTTGATGCAGGCTAGCCCGATCATAAGGCAATCCCCCCCTTCATATACCAACTATCGATCGTGGACTTATGGTTATGCCCACAATCATCTATCGGAAGTGTTATTGATGCGCTATTGCTTAAAAAAACCCGGCTATACAACTTTATCAGAATACAAAGGAATACATAGGAAAACCCGCTTCGAACACATAAGTCAGACTTCAAATACATTCCACCCGCATATACAAATCTCTTGGGTCCGCTAATACCAAGCCTTTCCACATTATTCCTCAGATCTCTGCATTACACAGAAACCCATTTCGAAATCTTAAGGCTGGAACTCAAATGGAATTAAATCCGCCTCTATAAACTTTTGGTCTCTTTTGCTGCGCTGCTCCTTTACATTCCTCAATCTCCGATCGGCGATTGATCGCTATTGGCATATCGGCCTTCCACCACACCATCTGCCGTCACTTAACCTTTCCGAAGTGTGATCAGTGATTAAATCTCCATCGTTGATCCTTTCCCCGATCCAACGGTTTACACTTCACCCGATCTAACCAAACAATTCGCTTGATCTCGACCGTTCAATCAACCCCGCTTGATCTAACGGTTGACATCAATATCGGGTGGATAACTTGCACGATGGTTAACCGCCCGATAAAGCAGTTTTTCCTCTCTCCTCCGCTGCTACGTGTCGATTGATGAATGGTATCGGGTGACCAGCCCTAAATACCACTTACCACTTTTCGGCCGCCCGATATTCCGCTTACCGCATATGGAAACCACCTTCCACCGATTAACGCCTGCGCTCCTTCTTCAAGTGATTTAATCCGGTCCGTTGATCCATGAGATCCAACGGATCCTGTGTATTGATCCTTATAGTCTTTATTCCATCTCTTCACTTGATCTCATTCCTTTTGTGATGAACTTTGCACTTTAACATGGTTCCTCTGTGATACTTTGTTTTCACAACCACAACTCCATATATAACAATCTATGATACCTTTGGATCAACGACTGGGATTAATACGGCTCAAACACTGCTATTAACACTAAGGACCCCAATTATGCTTTGAACGCTGCGATTTATAACTTCAGGCATAAAAACAGAGAAGAATGCTTAATTTGATCCGTAGGCAAATATACAGAGACAAGCGAAGGGTTTCAAGAGAAATAACACATTCATGCACACAGAATTATTTATTCAATACAATACAGTTACAGGGTCTCGCCCTCTGGCTCGATTACAGCAATAAAGAAACCCCCTGTTTCTTTCTTGAAATCCTCGCTCTCTCTTACTCGACTCCAACCTAGCTAACCTCTTTCTCCTAACCTTTAGCTGATCTCTTCAGCTAACCTAGCTAACCTCTGAATTATACAAAAAGACTATATTTATACAAAAGTGGATTCATGAACCAATTCTGGTTCAGATCCAGAAATCTCTCACTCTCTCCTAGAGAATCTCTTCAACTCCACTCTTTTCTAAACAAATGCTAAATCAAGCTTTCAAATCCCTCATATCCTATTCAAACCAAATAAATCTAACTATTTGGCCTGATCTCCACACAGGGAGGATCAATCAGCCACTATACCCTTTTTCTCATATTTTACAATAAATAAACACTCTCATACATTTAAATAAATAAAATTAACTAAACTATTGTCTTCCAACCCTTTGTTAGTCACAACATGTGATCATGCCATCACGTTGCTGACTAGGCCTGAATGCTCCTGCATCATTTTTCATTATCGTATTAATATGATATAGCAATTACAAGAGCGATATAATTTCTTTTTTTCACCAAAGTAAAGTTTCTTCGAATTCAAGTTTTTTATATACATAAATGCCATAGGTCAATAAGATCGACTACAAAGGCCAAACTAGTTTTGAAAATAAAGTGACATGGACTTGTCAACCTTCTTTGGTTATCATTTCAGCCAATCCACTCAATAAAAACCACCAGACATTTCTAACTCGTTGAAAAACGAAGTAGGTTGTCATAATAAAACCAACATCCTAATTTTTCAAGTTTGTATTAGACCCCAACTATAACTCAAGGTTTTTGTAGGTTTTGATGTTTGAGTTATACCCTGGTCCCAAACTGTAGATAAAGTTATCGATTGTTCGTTTCATGCAAGTATAGTTGACCCAGCTGCACACGAAAGATGTCACGTAAATAGGAGTGTAGTTGACCCAGCTGCACACGAAATATAGGGCCGAAGATGTCACATAAATAGCGTTTTTGTCTTCTAATTGACAAAATGGATGGTCGATTGTCTGTCCTAATGAACCACGACAATGAGAGAACATATATAGGTCATTTTTCTTCTGTGAAAAACCCTGATTATGTCTTAACTTTCTTTTTGACTCTTCAAGTTCTTGTGTCATAGCCTCAAGCCGTTCTTCCATACGTTTGTTAGCCTCCTATTGCAATAGGTGTTCATGTTTCATGATTGACAGTTGAAAATGCCAAATATGTCATCTTTTCATGCTGCAAAGTTCCATATTTCCATTAAGATCCATTTTGGAAGAATCATACCATTTTTGAAGAGTTTTACAGTTAAGGGAAGGCCAAACAGCTTAATCTTGGCTTCCCTAGGTTTAAATTGCTTGTTTTAGAAGATAGAGAATGAATATCTATCCAAACTGTTTAATCTTGGCAGATCATTAGATAGGTAGAGAATCTTGGGCGCTCAACAGCCTAGGCTGGGTAGGTAGTTTTGAGGTTGCAGAATGAATAAGTGTGATCAATTTGGTATTTCAAAGTGTTATTTTACTTCAGATCACTAGTGCAAGGAAATTTTCCCTTGGAGCAGCTCAAGCGAGGCATGACTAACTTCCCCCTCTTCCTTTTCCCAAATCATTTCGCTAATTTCCCCTAAAAGATGTTAAGATCTGCTTGATATCTTTAAAAATCATCATATTCCATACATATTTGTCTAAGTAAAGATCTGCTTTGCTTAAGGATGCTTATATTTCTTCTACAGGTCCTGTTTCCCCTTTAAAGCCTAAAGATTTCTATCCTTAGCACTTTCTTCACAAAATTCATATTAACTCTAACTCTATTATGTAAATCCCTCCTTATTTCCCCTTCCCATACTAAAAATATAGTAAAAATCCCCATTATTTATATATCCCCTCCTCTGGTTGAAATATAACCATAAATATGCCTTGGGAATTACTAAGTTTATTTGAAACTTAGTAAGAACCCTCATTTTCCTCTTCAAATCATCTTCCCAAGGTATTTGGACTCCTTCCAAAGCACAAAAACCCCCTCCAAATGCTAATGGACCCCTTCTGATGAATTAAGGACCCTTCCTAAAGCTTAAAAACATTCCTTCGATCCACATCCCCCTCCCTCTGACACGATATCGCTGTCGAAGGTGGCAATGACTTTGTTGGCCCATATATATTCACGCTCCGATGGCAAACCGCCGATCACGACTTCGCGATCGGCAGTCGCAAGGTTTCTGTGCCTAATATATATGCCCCCCTCTCATCCACTGATGCAATATTGCTATCGCACCCGAAAGCATATCGCATCGCAATCCACTCATTATCGCAGCCGCATGCCTTATCGCTTTTTCGATATCGGCGATCCCTCCCATCGCATCGCATATATAAAAGCCATCGCCCCCTGTCCCCGCCGATTGTCGATCGCTGACTTAATCTTCACCGTTCGATCAAGCCCCCAGATCTAATCCAGGCTACAGTATTCGCTTTCCGCCCATTTTTATCAAAATTCATGTTATAAGCGATTTTCCCTTTATACAAAGAAAAGAGCCATTTTCTCAGGATTGCTATTTAGCGCCTGCGCGCAACTCCAAAACAAAGGCAACAGGCATTCTCCAATCATTTCTTCATCGCTCCGGCCCGAGTAGGCTCCCGGCAGCTTTATTTCAGCCTCAGCGCAGTCTTGTGCTTCCATTCCTCCTTTTTATGCAACATTTCTTCAGATTTAGCACTGATTTGATCGGCCAAGCGCTGAGACTCCACCAAGGCCTCTAGGAGCCCACGGAAAGCCAAATCAATGTTTTTTTCTGTGCCAAATATGGCAGGCAAGGGTGATTTTGTAGCGGCAAAGTGCATCAGCGAAAGGAAAAGGCCCAGATTCAGTTTAAAAGTGTATCAATGAAGCGGTAAAGAGTATCAGATAAAGAATATCAGTGGGGAACTTAATGCCAAAGCAAATGAACATTAAAGAGCCTCCATCCAAGTCAAAGAATAAGTAAAAGTCATTTAAAGCTCATCAGAACATATCAATGCAGTATCAAAGCCACATGAGAACAATGCTTCAAGTTCCAAAGCACAGTTATGGCAAGATGGCCAGTAGCTCAAAGGACACCATATTTACTAATTTTGAATGCGGCTGCCTCCAGCGCAGCATTAGATAGATATTTTTTCCATTTATTGCAGGATAAGTTAGGTTAATCAGAGTGATTTCTCGAGATCTTTTATCAGATCTACTTTGTAGATATTTTTCCTATATATACCACCCTGTGCAATGTTTTAAGGGTTGGTTGGTTGATAACTCCTGACCAGACTTGCGCTGTATTCTGGGAGAGCCTCTATAATCAAAGATTGCTGGAATGCTTGGATAATGAACTGTTTGTTGTGTTTTTAATGGTTGAAGAGTGAACTATGGAATTCTTGTGCTTCTACATGGCCCAATAAGTGTTTCTTACCTCTGTTTACAGTTTATATGTGTTTATGCCACCATTGTGTCACCATCTAAATAGCAGGAAAGAAGAATAGCTTAGACTTTGCTTAGCAACACTCTATGCTCAATTTCTGTTATTTCTGCATGTTTTCTGCAGAAATAGTTATGAATATGCATACTTAAATGATCATGTTTACACTGTTTCTCTCATTTATGAACGATTGTTTAGGAATCCTTGACTGCTCCTAGATAAAGTTCATTCACCTTCCCTTTGTTAGCTGATGAAATATTCTTAGTTGCCTTTCATCTCCGACCTTCATTCCATCTTTATTCTAGCTTGATATTGTTCCATGTATAGCTATCCTGCTCTGTATTCCTCTTGTGACCAAAAAAACGCACCAACAACCCTTATCCTTGACTCCATGCCCAATGGTTTGAACTTCTCACACTTTGCAGTCCAATTCCATTTGAAAGCATCAGCCTTCCCACCAAAACTCAAACAAAACCCAAAGAACACCATAACTAGCCTAAAATCACCCTTAAACAAAGCTATATTATAAAGAGAGAGCCCTCTCTGATTGCAGGTAGGCTAGGACTTGCAATCCAAAGATTGGTTTGTGGTTACCTTGGCTGTATCCCTTAAGGAGCCAAGGGACAACTTGAGTGATAACATCATTGGCGACTCCGCTGGGGAAAAATTTTCATAAAATTCCAAAAAACAAGTTAGAAGTTGGCTCCAAAGAAGAAATCTCGCAAAACCAGGTCAAATCCAAACCCAAATCCCCTAGCAGTTTTTGAAAATCACAATTTAATCCCAAAGTTTCTAAGGAAACAAGAGGGAAAAGAGGATATTGTTGATTCTAGCCTTGAAGCAATTCCCCAAGGATATATTCCGACCCCTAGTAAAATTTCACTTCACACTGTGAAAACTTCTCCTAGTCCCTCATCCACCTCTCAAAGCACCTTTTCCACTCCTCCATTCACTACACATACTACCACTATTACCACTGTTATTGCCACTGTTCCAGTCATTCCATTTATTCCTGTTGTTCCACTTATACCTGTAAATATGGCTAATATATATGCACCCTTAAAGCTACCTGCTAATCCTAGGGCTATGCCTCAGGATTATCAAACCAAGATCACTTATTTTGACGGTACTGGTTCTCACACAGCCCTACAACATACCAAGAAAATGCAGGACTATTTTGAGAATTATGAAATAGATGATGATCACGTAAGAATGAAGCTTTTTGTCCAAAGTTTAACAGGTGATGTAAGGCCCTGGTTTAGAGCTCTCCCTGCAAATTCCATAGCTGACCCAGAGGCCCTTTACCAAACATTTCTTAACAGATGGGAGAAGAAGAAGGACCCTCTGCACATATTATCCGAATATGATACTATCAAAAGAGGCCCTCAAGAAACTGTCTTAGACTATTGTGCTAGGTTCAACAATATTTACAATGCTATTCCACAAAACCTTAGACCTCCACCTGATCTAGCTTTATACAAATTCCCTGATGGATTTGATTCCGACATGGCATATCAATTGAGGGAAAGAGCCCCTCAAATCTTAGCAGATATGCAGAATGCAGCTGTTAGTGTGGAGGCAAACCTAATTGCCAAAAGAAACAGAGCAAGAGCCGAGAGAAGAACTACTTTTAAAGAAGAACCTTCAGCTATTGAGCAAAAACTAGATGCAATCATGAATAACATGCACAGTCTTGGAGATAGAATGGGAACCACTGAAAGAAAAACATCATGGGAAGAACAAAAAAGTAATACTATCAGAAACCCAAACTTTAGAAAAAACCAAAACCCAAACGTTGGAAGGGCTGTCCCAGACCAAGATATCAGACCTCCTTTTCAAGAAAACTATACCGAAGCATCCACATCCAGTGAGCCAATAGAGGACTCTCATATCAACTTGATGGGTTTAAAGGGTGAACAACAAGTTTTCCTAACCAAGGAAGACCAAGATGACCATGATATAAATCAATTTTAGACTAGATCCAGAGAGTCATTTGACTTCAAAGAAGGCTATGATTCAGTAGTTTATGAGGTGCACAAACAATACAAATTGAGGACCAGAACCATAGATGTGCCTGAAACTACCAAAACGAATGATAGTAGACAGCCTAAGAAGATAAAGGACAAAGCTGTTCTCACAAAACCTACTGATAGAACAAACCCAAAAGAAGTAACTGTAGAGGATATAACAGATGTTTCAGATGTTCAAGCCGCTAAGAAACAGCCATTGGTATCCTCTTCCTCAAAAGAGAAATTAAACAGCACTCCTGAAAGCCTTTCCAAAACAAAAATGTTTCAAGACAACACTCAAGATCAAGAGAAAGACACTGACAATGCAATTGAAAAAGGGAAATCTGCCAGTCACAACACTAAAACTCAATCAGAGAAATCATTTGATTTAGAGGCAGAAATTGGTAAACTAAAGATATCTATTCCTCTCTCTGAGCTTGCTAAACATGATGTATATAGACAGCAAATCAAAAGATCACTGCAAATGCCAGAGAACAGGGATGATGTTAATGTCTTAGATGATCAACCTGAATTACTTTTTGGTCCTAAAGTCGATGGCAAAACAGCACATGGAGCTGTTCCACCCTTTTATGTCAGTTTACACATACATGATAAAGTGTTACACAATGCTATGTTTGATTCAGGTGCTTCACACAACCTAATGCCCAAAGCTGTAATGGAGAAGCTAAACCTAGATGTCACTAGACCCTACAAAGACTTATTCTCCATTGACTCCAGTCAAGTCAAGTGTTTAGGCTTAATCAAGGATTTATGTGTGTCTTTAGTCCAATATCCCAACAAAACAATCCTAATGGACGTGGTGGTTGCTGACATTCCACCAAAGTATGGTATGTTGTTGTCAAGATGTTGGGGAGCAAAACTCCAAGGATCTCTCCAATTAGACCTCTCTTATGCCACTATATCAGTCTTTGGGCAACCAAAGAGACTGTATAGGGAAACACTTATGAAATATGTGGTAAGTAGTGAGAAAAAGCCCCAAAACTTTCCAATTTACTCAATCCATGCTGATATGGATTCATTTATCTTGTTTAATGATGATATGTCTCCTCCCACTGATGATAAGCCTTTGGCTTTAGAACAAGAAACATGCATAAGTGAGGAATCGGTTGCCCATACCCATGAAACTGTTATAACCACTGATGCAACCAGCACACAAGAAGAACTCCATGAAACACAAAATTCAAATCTGCCCACTCCTAAAATGGTGGAAACTCTCAATACTAGTCAAGAGCAAGAAATCCTATGGTATTTGGAGTTTGATGGTTCAGTGAATAAGCTAGGAGCAGGGGTAGGAGTATGGATCCATAATACACAAAACAATCATGCAGAGGGTCATGCTTATAGATTAAGTTTTAGCTGTACTAACAACATGGCAGAGTATGAAGCCCTCCTTTTAGGCCTTAAGTTAATCAAATCTCTAGGAGCTGCAAAAGTTTCCATTCTAGGTGACTCTGACCTGATTATTCAACAGATGAAAGGAAACTTTGTTACAAATGACAATAGGCTAAGAGCTTATAGGTCTGCTACCACAGAAATCCTCAATTCATTCACCAAATCCAAGATTGCCAAAATTCCAAGAAGCCATAATCTACATGCGCACAGCCTAGCTACTTTTGCTAGCACTTGCAAGCTACCTTTTGAGCCCAATCACCACTTTTCCAGTTCAGTGAATAAGCTAGGAGCAGGGCATGAGTATGGATCCATAATACACAAAACAATCATGCAGAGGGTCATGCTTATAGATTAAATTTCAGATGTACTAACAACATGGCAGAGTATGAAGCCCTCCTTTTAGGCCTTAAGTTAATCAAATCTCTAGGAGATGCAAAAGTTTCCATTCTAGGTGACTCTGACCTGATTATTCAATAGATGAAAGGAAACTTTGTTACAAATGACAATAGGCTAAGAGCTTATAGGTCTGCTGCCACAGAAATCCTCAATTCCTTCACCAAATCCAAGATTGCCAAAATTCCAAGAAGCCATAATCTACATGCGCACAGCCTAGCTACTTTTGCTAGCACTTGCAAGCTACCTTTTGAGACCAATCACCACTTTTTTGCTGAGATAAAGCATAGGCCTACTGTCCCTAATAATGTCAAACACTGGCAAGTCTTTGAGAATGATGCACAAATCAACAATTTCTTAACTTTGCAGCAAGAGTTTTCAAGCTTAAATATTGATATGGATGCCATGGAAGATTCCCAATAGCAAAATAACAAAAATCAACAAAATATAACAACTATGGCAGCAAATCAAATGCTGCACCCAACCATTTTTGATGCCAAAAACATTCAAGAGCTGAAACAAATGAATTTGGATGAAATAGCTAAAGCAAAGGCTGAAGTTATTGAACTGAAAGACATTGAACTGAAAGACAATTTTCTGCCCACAGGCCTAACTCCCTTAGAAGACATATTCGATTCAAACGATATCCCTAAAAAGCCAAAGATGCAGCCCTTAAACGCTGCCATAGAAGACTGCAATATTGGGACAGCAGAGAAGCCCAAAATGATTAAATTGTCCAAGTCTTTGCCTCCCGATCAAAAACCAAAGTATGTTGACCTGTTTAAAGAGTTCCAAGATGTATTTGCATGGAGTTATGAGGACCTTAAGTCCTATGACACCTCTGTTATTCAACATACCATTCCTTTAAAACCAAATCAAAAGCCTTTCAAATAGAAACTAAGGAGAATCAATCCTTTTCTTCTCCCCTTGATAGAAAAAGAAGTAAAGAGAATGTTTGAAGCTGGAATTATAGCACCCATCAGATTTTCAGAATGGGTATCCAACTTAGTGCCCACAAGGAAGAAAACAGGGGAGATTAGACTATGTGTGGACTTAAGAAATCTAAACCAAGTCTCCCTCAAAGACCACTACCCATTTCCAAAAATGGACCACATTCTACAAAGAGTGGTGGGGTCTTCAAGAATTTCTTTGCTTGATGGCTTCTCAGGATTCAATCAAATATTAGTTCACCCGGATGATCAGGATAAAACTGCCTTTACAACACCATGGAGAACCTTTAAATATGTCAAAATGCCTTTCGGACTAAAAAACGTAGGTGCTACTTTTCAAAGAGCCATCGACATCGCATTTGCCAAGGAAATCCATGATTTCTTAGTAGTCTACCTTGATGACCTTACTCCTTTCTCAAAATCCGATCAACAGCACCTTAAACACCTAAGGCAAGTATTCCTAACTTGTAGGAAGTATGACATATCTTTAAACCCCAAGAAATCCCTGTTCGGCCTAGAGGAAGGCAAACTTCTAGGTCATATCATTTCAAAAGATGGGATTAGAATCTACCTGTAAAGGATCCAAGCCATTCTCCAAATCCCCTATCCAAGAAACATCAAAGAGTTGCAAGCATTCCTAGGAAATATCAATTTCCTAAGGAGATTCATCCCAAACTTGGCTAAGTTAATAAGAATGCTGAATAACATGTTAAAGAAGGATTCCAAGGTAAAATGGACTTTAGAGGCCAAGCAAGCCTTTGAGGGCATAAAATTTGCCTTAACCCAAGCCCCAGTCCTCACAAGCCCTCAATTTGATAAGGATTTCATCATTTTTGCTTTTGCTTCTCAACACACCATTGTTGTTGTCCTATTACAAAAGGATGATCAAGGAAATGAAAAGCCAATTGCATTTTTCAGCAGAGCCCTTAGAGATGCCCCCTTGAAGTATCAAATAATGGAAAAGCAGGCCTATGCCCTTGTTAAAGCGATCAAAGACTTCAGAATTTACATTTTATACTCTCATTTGATTGCCTATGTCCCAAACTCTGTTGTAAAAGACATTCTAACTCAAGAAGGGATTGAAGGCAAAAGAGGCAAGTGGATTGCCAATATCCTTGAGTATGACATTGAGATAAAGCCCACTAAACTGGTAAAGGGACAAGGTTTAGCCAAACTGATGTCCGAAACAAATTTCCAAGCCTTAGCCATAAATGAACTGGACAACGAACCAGAGCTGGCGACTCCACAGATCAGTCAAGCTTTCTTGCAATCCCCATTGTATGTTGATATTTGTTTTATATTGTTAAACCTGTTTGCTCCCCCAGGGTTGTCCATAACCAAAAAGAGATTTTTAAAGATGAAAGCATCAAAGTTTTGTGTCTTAGATAGTGCCCTATTTTGGAAAAATCATGAAGGAATATTGCTTAACTGTTTAACTTTAAATGAAACTGACAATGTTATGAAAGAATTCCATGCAGGGGACTGTGGAGGGCATTTATATTGGAAGTCCACTGCTGACAAGATATTAAGGGCTGGTTTCTATTGGCCCTCTTTGTTTGCAGATGTCAAAAAGTTTGTTGTTTCATGCCACAAATGCCAAATCTTTGAAGGAAAAAGAAAGCTTCTGCCCTTGCCCCTTAAGCCCATTTCAACCAAGAAGCCTTTTCAACAATGGGGTCTTGACTTCATTGGAGAAATCCATCCATCCTCTTCTGGCCAGCATAAGTGGATTCTAACAGCCACAGACTATTTCACCAAGTGGATTGAAGCCATCCCATGTAGGCAAGCCAATGACTCCACCATTATCCAATTCCTTGAAACCAACATTCTGTCCAGATTTGGCTACCCTGAAAAGATCATTACAGACAACGCTGCTGCCTTCAAATCCAAGAAAATGATCAGTTTTTGCCATAAATTTCACATTGCCTTAGGCCACTCCACAGCCTATTACCCTCAAGGAAATGGCTTGGCCGAATCATCTAATAAGAGCCTCATTAATATCATCAAGAAGATCCTGGAGGAAAACAAAAAGAACTGGCACAAGAAGCTTGTAAATGCCCTATGGGCAGATAGATTGACAACCAAGAGATCCATTGGAATGAGCCCATATGAATTAGTCTATGGAATGGAGGCAAAGTTCCCTTCATCTTTGGGAATCCCTGTTATCAAGTTGCTGCAAGAGATTCAAGCTGAGCCAAATGATATACAAAGGAGAATAAACCAAACCATTCATTTGCAGCAGACAAGAGAGCAAGTCTATCACAGAGCGCAGTCTTTGCAAGAGAAGCTGAAGAAAATGTTTGACAAGAGAGCAAAGGCCGAAGATTTCTTTATGGGAGACAAAGTTTTAAGATGGGACTCGAGGAGACAGGACAAAGGGAAACATGACAAATTTGATTTCCTGTGGAAAGGGCCATATGTTATTCAAGCTGTGCAAGGCAAAAATACATATTTTCTGAAGAGTTTGGATGGCACAGAAGCTGAAGAAGGCCATGTCAATGGCCGAATGCTAAAGCACTATCATGACCCCTTTCGATGTACTTAATGCAGCTGTATATTATTTTTGTACATTATTTGTATTTTCAGCATGTCTATTTACAGCGGTCCGATAAGGGAATAACACAACAAATTTTGAAGGAAGGATCAAAGCAAATGCACCATTTGATCTCTGTTTTGAATTAATTTCAAAGAAAGTGCTCAGGGCAGATTTGAATATGTTTATAAGCACTCAGAAGGCAAGAAGCAGAGCTGTAATTTTTCTGCAAATCAGCTCAAAGTAATACTGCATAACAGCTTACAAGAATTCAGTCAAAAGCATCAAAGAAGAAGGAAGTTTTCAGATTACAGCAACAGTTGAAGACCAAGGCATTCTGACCTGCTGTTCTTGGCTTTTCATTTGGAAAAGCCATCCCCAAGTGGAGCCACTATTAGCCTCATATTGCAATAGGTGTTCATGTTTCATGATTGACAGTTGAAAATGCCAAATATGTCATCTTTTCATGTTGCAAAGTTCCATATTTCCATTAAGTTCCATTTTGGAAGAATCATACCATTTTTGAAGAGTTTTACAGTTAAGGGAAGGCCAAACAGCTTAAATATTGGCTTCCCTAGGTTTAAATTGCTTGTTTTAGAAGATAGAGAATGAATATCTGCCCAAACTGTTTAATCTTGGCAGATCATTAGATAGGTAGAGAATCTTGGGCGCTCAACAGCTTAATCTGAGCCCCTGGCAAAAATAAGGATAGAATTAGATAGGAGGATAGCCAAAAGAAAAGATGAAAAGTTGGGTTTGCTAGTCTAAGTGCACCCAAACAAAAAGAAGAAAAAATGTTAGGCTAAGTAGGCTGGGTAGGTAGTTTTGAGGTTGCAGAATGAATAAGTGTGATCAATTTGGTATTTCAAAGTGTTATTTTACTTCATATCACTAGTGCAAGGCAATTTTCCCTTGGAGTAGCTCAAGCGAGGCATGACTAACTTCCCCCTCTTCCTTTTCCCAAATCATTTCGCTAATTTCCCCTAAAAGATGTTAAGATCTACTTGATATCTTTAAAAATCATCATATTCCATACATATTTGCCTAAGTAAAGATCTGCTTTGCTTAAGGATGCTTATATTTCTTCTACAAGTCCTATTTCCCCTTTAAAGCCTAAAGATTTCTATCCTTAGCGCTTTCTTCACAAAATTCATATTAACTCCTAACTCTATTATGTAAATCCCTCCTTATTTCCCCTTCCCATACTAAAAATATAGTAAAAATCTCCATTATTTACATATCCCCTCCTCTGGTTGAAATATAACCATAAATATGCCTTGGGAATTACTAAGTTTATTTGAAACTTAGTAAGATCCCTCATTTTCCTCTTCAAACCATGTTCCCAAGGTGTTTGGACTCCTTCCAAAGCACAAAAACCCCCTCCGAATGCTATCGGACCCCTTCCGATGCATTAAGGACCCTTCCTAAAGCTTAAAAACATTCCTCCGATCCACATCCCCCTCCCTCCGACGCGATATCACTGTCGGAGGTGGAAATGACTTTGTTGGCCCATATATATTCACGCTCCGATGGCAAACCGCCGATCGCGACTTCGCGATCGGCAGTCGCAAGGTTTCTGTGCCTATATCTATATATATATATATATATATATATATATATATATATATATATATATATATAGATATATAGATATATATATATATATATATATATATATATATATATATATAGATATATAGATATATATATATATATATATATATATAGATATATATATATATATATATATATATATATAGATATATATATATATATATATATATATATATATATATATATATATATATATATATATATATATATATATATCTATGCCCCCCTCTCATCCGCCGATGTGATATTGCTATCGCACCCGAAAGCATATCGCATCGCGATCCACTCATTATCGCAGCCGCATGCCTTATCGCTTTTTCGATATCGGCGATCGCTCCCATCGCATCGCATATATAAAAGCCATCGCCCCCTGTCCCCGCCGATCGCCGACTTAATCTTAACGGTCCGATCAACCCCCCAGATCTAATCCAGGCTACAGTGTTCACTTTCCGCCCATTTTTTATCAAAATTCATGTTATAAGTGATTTTCCCTTTATACAAGGAAAAGAGCCATTTTCTCAGGATTGCTATTCGGCGCCCATGCGTAACTCCAGAACAAAGTCAGCAGGCATTCTCCAATCATTTCTTGATCGCTCCAGCCCGAGTAGGCTCCCGACAGCTTTATTTCAGCCTCAGCACAGTCTTGTGCTTCCATTCCTCCCTTTTATGCAACATTTCTTAAGATTTAGCACTGATTTGATCGGCCAGGCGCCGAGACTCCTCCAAGGCCTCTAGGAGCCCGTAGAAAGCCAAATCAATGTTTTTTTTTTGTGCCAAATATGGCAGGCAAGGGCGATTTTGTAGCGGCAAAGTGCATCAGCGGAAGGAAAAGGCCCAGATTCAGTTTAAAAGTGTATCAATGAAGCGGCAAAGAGTAGCAGATAAAGAATATTAGTGGGGAACTTAATGCCAAAGCAAATGAACATTAAAGAGCCTCCATCCAATTCAAAGAAGCAGTAAAAGTCATTTAAAGCTCATCAGAACATATCAATGCGGTATCAAAGCCACATGAGAACAACGCTTCAAGTTCCAAAGCACAGTTATGGCAAGATGGCCAGCGCAGAGCTCAAAGGACACCATATTTACTCATTTTGAATGCGGCTGCCTCCAGCGCAACATTAGATAGATATTTTTTGCATTTATTGCAGGATAAGTTAGGTTAATCAGAGTGATTGCTCGAGATCTTTTATCAGATCTGCTTTGTAGATATTTTTCCTATATATACCACCCTGTGCAATGTTTAAAGGGTTGGTTGGTTGATAACTCCTCACCAGACTTGCGTTGTATTCTTTGAGAGCCTCTATAATCAAAGATTGCTGGAATGCTTGGATGATGAACTGTTTGTTGTGTTTTTAAGGGCTGAAGAGTGAACTATGGAATTCTTGTGCTTCTACATGGCCCAATAAGTGTTTCTTACCTCTGTTTACAGTTTATATGTGTTTATGCCACCATTGTGTCACCATCTAAATAGCAGGAAAGAAGAATAGCTTAGACTTTGCTTAGCAGCACTCTATGCTCAATTTCTGTTATTTCTACATGTTTTCCGCAGAAATAGTTATGAATATGCATACTTAAATGATCATGTTTACACTGTTTCTCTCATTTATGAATGATTGTTTAGGAATCCTTGACTGCTCCTAGATAAAGTTCATTCACCTTCCCTCTGTTAGCTGATGAAAGATTCTTAGTTGCCTTTCATCTCTGACCTTCATTCCATCTTTATTCCAGCTTGATATTGTTCCATGTGTAGCTATCCTGCTCTGTATTCCTCTTGTGACCAAGAAAACGCACCAGCAGCCCTTATCCTTGACTCCATGCCCAATGGTTTGAACTTCTCACACTTTGCAGTCCAATTCCGTTTGAAAGCATCAGCCTTCCCACCAAAACTCAAACAAAACCCAAAGAACACCATAACTAGCCTAAAATCACCCTTAAACAAAGCTATATTATAAAGAGAGAGCCCTCTCTGATTGCAGGTAGGCTAGGACCTGCAATCCAAAGATTGGTTTGTGGTTACCTCGGCCGTATCCCTTAAGGAGCCAAGGGACAACCTGAGTGATAACAACGTCGAAACCTCTTCTTTTGTACCGTAGTTGTCACGATTTCAAGTTGATATTCGAGGTTTTACAGTTCATTCAGAGACAAAGACTCCAAATCCTCTCCCGTCATATGTCTGATAAGCCTACATAACCCTACAAGCTCAATGTCATCCTTGAGAACACAACCACCCGTAAATGAATTAATTTGATCATCTGCCATTCATATATTTCTCAATCCTCTTTATTTCTATCTTACACATGTATTGAGGAATAGTCAAATGGATATTTATGGAATAGTCAAACATATAAACATATGTAGAGATTGGATATATATGGAATAGTCAAAGTTTATAGATGGAATTGGATGTAAGAATCGGTGACAACCTGGAGGGCGTTACAATCAATTATCGAACACAAATCATCATGTATTCGCCTCTGGACCCTGGACTGAATAAGCTTTACAGCTAGTTGCAATTGCAATTTGCATGGCTTCAGGTGCCCAATTTAAATGGAAAGGGTGAAATAATTATGGACCAACAAGACTTTTAAGGTTTACATGGCAAGACTTTTAATGTTTACATGGCTAAGTTAATAGAGATCTCTTTTTTGACCACCTCAAAATTCTCATGGCTTGAGGGATTATATATGAACCTTCCATTTTAAACAAATAGTTATGATACCCGCTGCCAAACATAGACTTCTTCTATTTGAAGGAAGAGAACATTCCAATGATTTGTCAATTCAATAATAAATGAATATCCATAAAAATTGCTGCCGAGTCAAGGACGTTTGTTTCTACCTTTGGATCCGACAAGTTACTATATTGGAAAAACAGTTCTAACTAGAAAGAGAATTTACTGTTGTGGATGCATGGCTGGCCTATCCCAGGCTGTGGTTAACTCCAGACTTTGCATGTGAATGTTGTTCATGCCTCTAATTCCCAAACCTTCAAACTGCTCAACTGCTCTCTAATTTTCTGAATAAGAGTGTTTCTCTTTTTACTATTTTTATTTTCTGAATAAGAGTGTTTCTCTTTTTACTATTTTTAAAGATCAAGAGGTGATTAATTTAATTAAAATTGTTTTTTTTTTTTTTTAAATAAGTCAATTGTTTAAATTTGGGATATATTGGGTAAGATTGGAAGCTTCTCTATTTACCAACCAGTCTAGATCCATCACTCGAGTTGGATGGTGAATAGAATTTGAAAAACTCATATAAAACAGGGAAAAATAGATATTAAACGTCATGCGATGGGCAGTTTAAAAACAAAACAATAAAAAACAATTTATTGATGAGCAGGGGGACTCGTCAAATTTAACCCCTGCTCGGGAGTCGTAGACTGGAACAGTGTATTGTGAGACTATTGCCATTTTTTACTGGTTGGTGGCGTATTGAATCAAGCGTAATGAAAATCTGCTCAGCGGTGCTGAAGATCTACTCAGGGTACCCGCAATATATATATATATATATATATATATAGATAGATAGATATATATATATATATATATATATATATATATAGATATAGATATATATATATATATATATATATATATATATATATATATATATATCTATATCTATATCTATATCTATATCTATATCTATATATATAGATATATAGATATATATATATATATATATATATATATATATAGATATAGATATAGATATAGATATAGATATAGATATAGATATATATATATATATATATATATATATATATATATATATATATATATATATATATATATATATATATATATATATATATACATATACATATACGCGCCAGTCATTATTACAGCTTTTTAAGTTATTAGCAAGCGTGTTAATTTTTGAAATAACCTGTATTTAACGGCCAAAAACAATGAAAACGTGTAAACAGACGTTAATTTTAAAGCCTTATAGCTAGCATTGCGACGGTCTTTGTGGTGGCGGTGGCGGCGGCGATCAAGGCGGAAGGGGCAGAAAATTCCTCCGTATTGCGATGCCCATCCATGGTGCCTCGGTATGATGACTGATGCATGCGGCTACATTTAGATGGCCATCAATATCAAAAGGAGACAAAGGATGGGTACTATCATGTTACTTAGTCTATAGCATGGTAAATATTGCTTGCCTTGAAATTCCAAACCTGATGGGATCCACCTGCGAGTAGCACTCGCTGCACGGTTAGCACTGGATCTAGACCACGTCACTACCCATGTCGAGCACCATGAATTGCTCCCTTGTCGGCGTCCCAACACCTATGCGAGTAAAGTACTCTCCGCTCCCCTACGTCATCCCCGACGCGACCTCGCTCCTGAACTCGGCAGTGACCTCAGCCACGTTCTCATAACTCCCTGTCGGGTTCTTCTTCAATCTGAGTTTTCTCTCTATCCGTTACTCAAGCGCACGGACCCGTCTAGCATCCCGCCTTAGTTTTTCCTCCAACCGGCGCTCGTAGGATGCTGTAGCATTGGCAGCGTCCTTGACCAAAAGACTATCCCTGTGCATCACTTGCACACTCCAGGCTATCCTTCTCGGCTTCGTCTCTCCTTTTTCATATTCAACTTCGACCGGCGCGGGCTGTTAGGATTATGACAGTGATTCTATATGCGCAATAAAAACTTAAAGAATCGTAAAACTGGAATAAACTTTTATGCCCAGTAAAAATGCAAACACAAATATGATTCTTTACATTCAGAATTAATTTCTTTAAAGAATCAAAATGAAGGTTTAATGCCCAGTAAAAATAAATTACCTCCAGCCATTGATAACGCTCTTGCTGCAAACCAAAACTTTCCTATTACGCTTCCACAATCCACTTGCTTTCTTGACTGAAAACAGCGCTCCAGCTTCAATCCAAAGTCATTCAAATGAGGAGCAGCAATTGCTGCCTTGTTTTATCCACGCCTAAAAATATCGTAACACAATCTTCATCCAAGAAAAAAGAATACAGAAAGTCTGAAGGCACTTCCAAGCTCTGCTCTCTCAACTTGATGGTGTAAAAACTGAAGGGAATTGAGATGCTAGCTTGGGGACCAAAAAGATAAATTTATAGCCAAGCTTCCATCAAGCTTCTGATGGCTATGTGTCAGGTGTTCCACAGATCAAGGTAGAGAACTCTAGATGGAGTAATGGACCACTTCAGAAGCTCCCAACAAGAAAATTAATTAAATGCAGTTGATTTCCTTAATTTAAGGAAATTACTGCAGTTGGTTTCCAGAAATTAAGGAAAGACTGCAGTTGGCTTCCATAATTGTAGGCAGCAGTTGGTAAAAAAAATTAAAGGAGCTTAACATTCTCCCACTTGGTCCATACTTCCAAACTTAATGTCTCAACTTAAAACCCATTGATAATCTGTATTAAGTAATAGATACATGAATCATGGCGATAAGTCCTCTAATGACGAGTGTTATCTTCCATGTATTACTATGTAGTTATTCTTATTATAATTTATGTGGCAACAATTTCTTAATGAATAAACCTTATGTTTATTCTTGGTCCTTCTTAAATGAATTTTCTCAAATCAACTTAAGGTGCACATAAATATGAGAAAAAACATCACAATAATTAAGAATTTCATTAAAATAACATTGTCCATACAATGAGAAACTACATAATGGAACCAAGTCCCATATTCATTACATGATCCTTGAATTTAAACGGTGGCATGCCCTTAGTCAAAGGATCGACGATCATCAACTCAGTGCTAACATGCTCAATGACCACTTTCTTTTCTTGAACACGTTCCCTTATAGCTAAATACTTAATGTCGATGTGTTTATTTCGACTCCCACTTTTGTTGTTTTTAGCCATAAAACAACAGCTGAATTGTCGCAATATATTCTCAATGGCTTAGAAATAGAATCCATAATTCTAAGCCCAGAAATGAAACTCTTAAGCCATAAACCATGTAAAGTAGCCTCAAAACAGGAGACGAATTCGGCTTCCACAGTGGAAGTGGCAATCAAGGTCTGCTTGGCACTCCTCCATGATACAGCGCCACCGGCCATCATAAAAATGTAACCTGATGTTGATTTGCGTGAATCAACACATCCAGCAAAGTCAGAATCTGAGTAATTCCAAGTTTTCCGTCCGTCTATACATAAGCATGTAGTCTTTGGTTCCTTGAAGGTACCTCATTACTTTATTTTCAGCTCTCCAGTGGTCTAAACCTGGATTACTCTGATATCGTCCCAACATTCCCACAACAAATGCAATGTCAGGTCTTATGCAGACTTGAGCATGCATTAGGCTTCCGACAGCAGAAGCATATGGAATGTTCTTCATTTGTTCCCTTTCAAAGTCGTTCTTCGGGCATTGGTTCAAATTGAACCTATCACCCTTCACAATGGGAGCTACACTTGGTGAACAATCCTTCATCTGAAATCTCTCTAAAATTTTATTAATATAGGTTTCTTGTGACAGACCCAAGATGCCTCGAAATCTGTCTCTATGGATCTTAATGCCAATGACATAAGATGCCTCACCCATATCCTTCATATCAAAATTTTTAGAGAGGAATTGTTTCACCTCATGTAGCAAACCCTTATCATTGGTTGCTAGCAAAATGTCATCCACATATAAAACAAGAAAACAAATTTTACTCCCACTAACTTTCAGGTATATACATTGATCCATAATGTTTTCTACAAAACCGAAAGAAGAAATTACATTATGGAATTTCAAATACCATTGGCGGGATGCTTGTTTTAAACCATATAATGAATTCTTGAGCTTGCAAACCAATTGCTCACCATCACTAGAGGGGAATCCTTCAGGTTGTTTCATGTAAACCTCCTCCTCTAGATCTCCATTAAGAAAAGCCATTTTCACATCCATTTGTTGCAACTCCAAGTCAAAATGGGCTACTAATGCCATAATAACGTGCAAGGAATCTTTCTTAGATACAGGAGAAAAAGTCTCCGTGTAGTCAATTCCTTCTTTCTGAGTGAATCCCTTAGTAACAAGTCTTGCCTTGTATCTCTCAATGTTGCCCAATGAGTCTTTCTTTGTCTTAAAGACCCATTTACATCCAATGGCTTTTGCACCATCAGGCAACTCAACAAGATCCTAGACTTTGTTACTCTTTATGGAATTCATCTCTTCCTTCATGGCATTGTACCATAGTTCTGATTCTTTGCAACTCATGGCTTGTGAAAATGACTCAGGATCATTTTCGACTCCAATGTTGTAGTCAGATTCTTGTAGATACACAACATAATCATTAGGAATTGCTGATCTCTTTGGTCTAGTAGATCTTCTTAATGTTGTACCATCATCTTCCTGAGAAGTATGTGGTTCAACTTGTTGTTCAAAAGTTCTTGGCGACTTTTGAACTCCTTGATCCACTGGAATATTGTCAGCAGCTTGTGGAATTTCAACAATTGGTTGTTCAACACCAGTTTGTACTTGAGGGGTGCTATGAAAAATAACCAATCTATCACTTGAAGTGGAAGGTTGAGATTCTGAATGATCCTTCTCAGAAACTATGTTTCTGGTTTGATCGCTCCCACTGATCAAGTCATTTTCAAGAAACTTTGCATTTCTTGATTCCACAATCCTAGTGCTGTGAGATGGACAATAAAATTTGTAACCTTTAGACCTTTTAGCATATCCAGTGAAATACTCTCTAATGGTCCTTGGGTTCAGCTTCTTCTCTTGTGGATTATAAATTCTCACTTCAGACAGGCATCCCCAAACGCACATATGTCGCAAACTCGGTTTCCAACCTTTCCATAATTCAAATGGCGTTTTAGGAACCGCCTTGGTTGGAACTCGGTTTAATATATACACTGCAGTCTTAAGTGCTTCAGTCCACAAGGATTTAGGAAGATTGGAGCTGCTAAGCATACTCCGCACCAGGTCCAATAAAGTTTGGTTTCTTCTTTCTGCTACACCATTCTGGTCGGGTGAACCAGGCATGGTGTATTGGGCAACAATCCCATGCTCTTGAAGAAATTTAGCGAATGGCCCAGGTGCTTGTCCATCTTCTGTGTATCTACCATAATATTCTTCACCTCTATCTGATCTCACGATCTTAATTTGCTTGCCGCATTGTTTCTCTACTTCAACCTTAAAGATCTTAAAGGAATCTAATGCTTCGCTCTTTTTATGAAGCATGTAGAGATACATATATTGTGAGTAATCATCTATAAAGGAGATGAAATATCTCTGACCATGTGAGTCCATGTGTGGACTACATATATCAGTATGTATGATCTCTTATATGTCCGAACTCATATTGGCACCTTTCTTTGACTTGTTGGTCTGATTTCCCTTTATGCAGTCCACACAAGTCTCAAAATCAGTAAAATCCAAAGTATTAAGTACCCCTTCATTTACCAATCTTTTAATTCTTTCTATGGAGATATGACCTAGTCTCCGGTGCCATAATTTAGATGAATCTTCATTAATAACACATCTTTATTGCCAGTGTGAACATACATTGAATCATAAGTGACATTGTTTTGTAAATTAATGCAGTAGAGACCATTAGACAAAATACCATTCCCAACATAATCAGATTTATAAAATACACCGAAAGATTTTTCTAAAAAGTTTAAGGAATATCCAAAAGGTACAAGCCTTGAAACTGAAATCAAGTTTCTAGAAAAACTTGGAACATAAAAGGTCTTCTCTAATTCTAAAACAAAGCCACTACTTAAAGTTAAATAACATGTTCCTATAGCTTCCACATGCGAGCCCATTTTGTTTCCTGATAAGATGCTTTGCTCACTTCCCACTGGCTTCCTTAGGTTTTGCAAACCCTGCAAGGAATTCGAAATGTGAATTGTTGATCCAGAATCAATCCACCATGTGTTAATATTAACATTAACCATATTAGATTCATAACAAACAAATGAGATCAAATTACCTTTGTCCGCAAGCCATTTCTGAAATTTGGCGCATTCCTTCTTCATGTGTCCCTTCTTTTTACAGAAGAAGCACTTGGAATCCTTCTTGATATTGGCTTGGGGAGGTACTTTACCTTTCCCTTTCCGATTGACTTGAGATTTGCCCTTTCCACGCGTTGCCAGCATTGCACTTTCTCCCAGTTCCATCACCAGTCTCTCTTCCTCTTGAACACACATGGTCATGAGTTCATTAATTGACCATTTATCCTTATGTGTGTTGTATGAGATTTTGAAAGGTCCATATTGGTGTGGAAGGGTGTTCAGGATGTAGTGCACTAGGAAAGACTATGATATTTCAACCTCGAGTTTCTTCAATTGAGCCACAGTGTCCCTCATCTGCATGATGTGCTCACGCACACCTTTCACACTGGTGAGCCTTAGGGATGAGAACTTCATGATTAGGGTGCTTGCTAGTGTCTTGTCTGAAGTGACGAATTGATCATCAATGGCTTTCAACAAGTCTCAGACCTTTTCATGCTGATCAATGGAACCACGAATACCAGCTGAAATTTTAGTCTTAATGAACATCATGCTTAGACGATTGGATCGCTCCCATCATTCATAAAGCATGATGTCCACTGCAGTGCTAGTATTAGTGAGTGTCGGTGGTTCATCTTTCCTAATAGCATAGTCTATGTCCATCCACCCCAAATGAAGGAGAATCCTCTCCTTCCAAACCTTATAGTTATCTCCCTTAAGTTCAGGGATATCACAACGAATTTCAGAGAAATTTGCAGGTTGTACAACTGCATCAAAATTAAAAATCACATGCTTATGTTAAAATTTAGGCTTAATAAAATTTCATGTTTTACCAATGTAAATCATTCTCAAAATTGAATCTAATGACACAAAAATTGCCTGTGAGCTAAATTTTTAATTCAAGCAGATTTAATTATTCATAGTTTTGAACTTTATGATAAAACTATTAATTCATAATTCCTGTGGGTAAATTATGAAATTTTATCCTAATTAATTACATAAATATAATAAAAATTCTTGTGGGATAAAATTTATTATATTTAGTATAATTAATTACAATTTAATGTCTAAATAATCTTTATGTGATCCTAACCAAACATAATATATAATTTTATTTAATTAGAGATGTTGTGGCTATTCTCTAATTAATTAAAATTATATGGATCACTAGACATTATTTCTTATAAATTGCATAAACAAAAATATACACAATAATTCACATTTCATACTAAGTGAAATCACATATACACATTTTAATATGAAGCAATTTAAAAAATGTGAAAAGCCAAAACAATTACCGCGCTCATGAAACACTTAAAAATTTACTTATAAAATTATAAACAAATCTTTAACCAGAGTAAAAATAATGTTTCGTGAAAAGAATAAGTCAAAACGATATTTTTAAATAAACTCCATATTACTCTATACTAATATAACCAGAACTATAGCCCCAAGGGATAGGTCAAATGGTCGAGTTCCCGTTGCTAAAGCACTTTCCTAGTTTGGGAGGTCACGGGGTCAAATCTCCTCGACGCCCTCGGGATTAGGCCTGTTAAGATTGGCCGACGGGCAGATCCCTTCGGGTGGATCTGCCCCGATATTTTCTCGTGGATGTAGCGGCCACTCAGTGACCGTGAACCACAGCTTTAAAAAAAAAATATAACCAGAACTATAAGTGACATTCCTTCTTGTTAGCCTAAAGTCTAGAAAGTTTTATGCATGAATGAATAATTTTTATTTCTATTTTTTAAATATTACTGTCAGACGTTTAAACCGTCCATCCAATGGGGAGAAGAAAGTCCCACGGTTTCCATCACATGTCGACTTGCGTTATATTGACCCAAACAAAATGAAGGTCGGGGTTAACGTAACCTCAGCTACTTTATTGAAATAATTGTAATCCAATTGAGTTTATAACCCAAATAGATGGTCCTCAAAATTTAATGTTGTAAGGGGATGTCAAATACCATCTTGTTTTGACAATAATCAGTTTTCTGATCCACATATTGTAATATGCTAAAAAGCTTAAAAAATTGTCGATTCCATTAACTATCAGTTTTACTGTAAATTAAGGCAATAAATCCTCACAAGATTAAATTTGCATACAAGAGAACTATATGAGTAAAACTGCGATAAATATTAGTATTACTCCAAATGACAGCAAGAATTCCTTTCTAAAATAAATAAACCTTAAATTCCTTTTTAATGAAAACCATTAAAATAGTTGATATTTTGGGGAAACGTATTGTTCTTAGTCCACATAAACTTCATGGAGACCAAAAAAACTAATGCGAAAATTAAAATATGCACTAATTTATCCCCAAACTCATTGTCGAGGGTTACACACTGTAACTAACCACAGCAACTGTCTTTGTTTTTTATTTGAGAAATAAACTATTTCTATGCCAAGAATATCTTCTTTAAATAGTGCTGGTGCAATGCTTGGGGATAAGAATCAATGAACCTCACAAATTCCAGCCCATTCACAGTACACATATTGTTCAAACTTCAACCCCAACACGAAAGACAGATGTAAGGAATGAAGCAATCTAAAAACGTAGCATGCGCAGCGTTTTTTTTTTTTTTGTTCACTAGTTTGAATCTAATTACATGGGCTCCAGCATTAACAACAAGCATAAGGCGCGCAAAAACTTGAGGATGAATCCTAAACTACACAACACTGAAAAATCCCACAATTTCCTTTCGTTATTTTCAGTTTAGCACACAGCAGAGTAGACATACCATCAGAAACCAGGCGCTACTCACATACAGACACCCTGCTGCTTACATGTAGCACTAAGCTGGCCCAAAAAGGGATTGTACGTCATGGTCAGCAATGCCAACAGTGTAAAAGACCATAACAAGCCACGTTGCCACATTAAAAAGAACATCACGGAAAAATATTTTTGAGCATGGACTGTGATTTCCGTTATCATAACAACATAATTTTGGTAAGCAGAACACACCAAGGCAGAGATAAATGTTACACTCCGATACCAATGTTAGGATTATGACAGTGATTCTATATGCGGAATAAAAACTTAAAGAATCACAAAACTGGAATAAACTTTTATGCCCAGTAAAAATGCAAACACAAATACGATTCTTTACATTCGGAATTAATTTCTTTAAAGAATCAAAATGAAGGTTTAATGTCCAGTAAAAATAAATTACCTCCAGCCATTGATAATGCTCTTGCTGCAAACCAAAACTTTCCTATTACACTTCCACAGTCCACTTGCTTTCTTGACTGAAAACAACGCTCCAGCTTCAATCCAAAGTCATTCAAATGAGGAGCGGCAACTGCTGCCTTGTTTTATCCACGCCTAAAAATATCATAACACAATCTTCATCCAAGCAAAAAGAATACAGAAAGTCTGAAGGCACTTCCAAGTTCTGCTCTCTCAGCTTGATGGTGTAAAAACTAAAGGGAATTGAGATGCTAGCTTGGGGACCAAACAGATAAATTTATAGCCAAGCTTCCATCAAGCTTCTGATGGCTATGTGTCAGGTGTTCCACAGATAGAGGTAGAGAACTCCAGATGGAGTAATGGACCACTTCAGAAGCTTCCAACAAGAAAATTAATTAACTGCAGTTGATTTCCTTAATTTAAGGAAATTACTGCAGTTGGTTTCCAGAAATTAAGGAAAGATTGCAGTTGGCTTCAATAATTATATTGTAGGCAGCAGTTGGTAAAAAAAATTAATGGAGCTTAACACGGGCTCCATATTGGTCTCAACGAGCCAAAGCTGCGACATCCAGAGAATGATATTCCGACAGCTCTGGGGCAGAAATCGGTCTCGACTCTACAGATTGGAGGAACAAAAGCAACTGTATACACAACAGGGAAAAATACAGAAGTAAAGGGACTGGGAGTCGAGGCAACTCCATCTCCTTGTCATTTGTATGCGCGATAATGTAAGAATGGAAAGCTGTAAGAGTGAAGATAACTGAGCGTGAGCGAGTGTGTCAGATCTGTGACAGGTGAATAAACGAATTACAAGACTGCGGTGATCATAGACCCGAGATATGAGGAATTACGTTAGAAACACTTCAATTACAATTCCTTTCTTCACCCTCCCACTTCAATTACATTATAATACTAATGGGTGTAGTTTACATGCTCAAATTTTATAGGGAGTTTGCATCTAACTGTTGAATTGAGGCTTCGGTATTAATATTTGAATTGAGCTTCTGTGATGCATAATATTTGAAAAAATAAATTCGGTGAAAATCACATGTAGACAGACATTTGTTGACGCGTTTCGAACCAACTAATGTGGTTCATCGTCAGGACAAGTTGAAGAAACAGATCCAGCTTAGCATGATAAATAGTTTGAACTTAACATGATAAATAGTCTGAGCAGAGTCTCCAACGGCTAAATTGGAGTCTAGCCATTAGTCAATTTAGCCTTTGAGACTCTGCTCAGACTATTTATCATGCTAAGCTGGATCTGTTTCTTCAACTTGTCCTGACGATGAACCACACTAGTTGATTCGAAACGCGTCGACAAATGTCTATCTACATGTGATTTTCGTCGAAGTTATTCTTTCAAACATCAGTATAAAAAAAAATTTGAGTAATTTAAATTTAAAATAAATATTATTTAAAAGAAAGATTCATGAATCAATATATTATATTTTTTCACTATTTTATAATAATTCTTTTTCACTATTTTATACTAAAGAATTATTGAATTCCATGTTTTTTATGCCTAAAATTATTGGAATTTTTGAATTCCATGTTTTTAATGCCTAAAATTATTGAGTTACCAAAAGTTACTGTTAAAAAAAATATAATATTGTAAATGAACATTAATTTTAACTGTAATATTGAAAAGTGCGTCATTTTTTTTTAATATATTGTTATATAAATAAACTATAATAATATTTAGAAAAAAATGTATACATTAATATAAATATGATAAGATTTATTACTGACTCGACAATTTTGGGAAAAGCTATTATTAAAAGGAAATTTATTAGAGTATGGGAAATGTATATTAATTGTAATATTAGTGTTAGGAGCAAAGTTATATTTTTCAAATATTTTCTAATATTTGTATGGAAAAAGTATATTAATTTTTAAAAGAAAAATATATATTGATATTAACATAGTAAAATTAATTGTTTTATTTTATTTTATTTTTATTGTGAATATTATTATTATTTTTTTAAATTATTGAAATTTTTCATAAGAAATTTGGATATTTCATTCCCATTGTTATTAACCAAACCAAATTAGGATACTTAGATTTATGAAAAAATAATCTTTTTATTAATTATGATGTTAATGTCTTTGTAAAGATGTGGTCTTCGATTCAAATGTCATTTAAACTGAAATCAGAGTGTCACAAAGATAATTGTAGGTGGTTAGAAATCTGATTATGCTCTCCAAAATAAGTATAAAAATGAACAACATCCTAAGATATGAAAATATCTATTTCAATATATTATTTATGATTCTTATATTTTGTATGGTTGTCAAATTTGAGGTTGTAATATTGTTTATGAGATTAAAAATACGATGAAGGAGAAAACATTTCAAAAATTATTATTTTGAATTAAAATTTAATTCTCTTTATCTCATTTCTTTAATTAAAAATGGATATATTTTCATAATGTGTAAAATTATAATTAAATATTTAAATTATAAATATAAATTTCTCTAATTCAACAATGACGAGGTGGATATTAGTTCTATCATATATTTAATAGTAAGCGGAACTATTTTTTCAACATCATAATATTTTCAAAATGAAATATATTTAATATAAAAACTATTGGTAATTAATAAACTTATTTGTGATATAGGAGAGGTTGTTAAGGAAAATAATTTTTTTTTAATTTTTATTGAAACTTACTCAATATCATAAATTAAATGATTTTAAATATCTTCTCACTTATAAAAATCTAAATATCTAAATAGCTTCACTAATATTATGATTTTATTATTGAAAAATATTAATGATCTACTAATATTGCCATTACTTAATAATATTTGTTTTTCATATATTAATAAATTAATATCATAATTTAAATATTTTGTTCAAATATAGCTATTACTTGGAAATTATGTCTCTACATTGCTCTCTATTTAAGCCTTTGCCATGGTCTGCCTCTTCATCTGGTCCTAATGATGAACCACACTTGTTGGTTCGAAATGTGTAGGCCAAAAATTTCTCTTATGTGATTTCTACGGAAAGGCTTTGCTTAATTGATCTAATCATAATTAAAATGAATCTTAATAATTGTGATACTTTCATTTTCTTTGTTAAATCCATAGTTGCAGTGTAAACTCTCCTAAAGAAAAACTAATTGGTTTTTCCATTGTAAAGACTATGGGATTTCTAGTGTTTTTCCATTGTAAAGAGCATGGGAGGTGGAATGAAATATTCTAAATTGTAGTGATATAGTCCTAGGAGCATGGGAAATGGAAAAATCATTAGCTGGGGATGAATCTCCTAAAGTGGAACCTTGTACAAGCTCCCTCAATCACTACTAAACTTCCACATGCCACATATTCCCAAGTCTATAGTGATAAAAAAATAGATTTTATTATTATTATAAAAAGAAAATTAAAACCAAAAAAGATAACCTACATATAAATTTGACCTACCATGGATAACATACCATTAAATTATTTTGTTATGTTTGATGACCCACATTATGTGAGTGAGTCTCGGTAAGTACAAGCTCCCTCAATCACTACTAAACTTCCACATGCCACATATTCCCAAGTCTATAGTGATAAAAAAATAGATTTTATTATTATTATTATTATTATAAAAGGAAAATTAAAACCAAAAAAGATAACCTACATATAAATTTGACCTACCATGGATAACATACCATTAAATTATTTTGTTATGTTTGATGACCCACATTATGTGAGTGAGTCTCAGTAAGTGTGAGGGGTGGCGTTCTATGTTGAGAAGTGATTTATAGGTAAGCTTATAATCTCATTTTGACTAGAGGGGTACATAGAAAGGTTATTATGTATTTTCAATAATGTGCATTCACTTATTATGATTAATTTTATTTCTTATTTTTATAATTTATTATTATTATTATTATTATTATTATTATTTTAATTTGGTTTATTGTATTTTTCTATTATGTTATAAATTTATTTGGTGATTATAGGTGCCACAAAAAATACATAAATAAATATAAATAGTTATTATTTTCATTTTTCAAAATTGAATTTGGGTAGGGAGGATAACAATCATTCCTCCCAAGAAACATAGTTATAATTAGATTTATTTTATTTGAATCATTCATATCACATGTTATATATAAGCACTCTACATGTATATTATTCATTTCTTGTAAAAATATATATAGATTTCAATTTAGGAATTTTTGATAGTGTACATCCATCTTTAATGTTAAAAAAATATTGTTATGATGGGCAACTTTATTTTTCATTCTCATAAATCTCAATTCTTTCAATAAAGTTTCTTTTCGATTTCTATTATGTTGTAAATGCATTTGGTTACTATAGGTGTGATCAAAGATGCATAAGTAAATATAGTTAATTATCATTTTCATTTGTCAAAGATAAAATTGTATAGGGAGGATAACAATGATTCCTCTCAATAAGCATAGTTATAATTGGACTTTTTTATTTAAATAATTCAAAGCACATGATATATTTAAGGATTTTACATGTTTATTTTTCTTTTTTTTGGTGAAAAGATCTAGATATGGGCTTCTAATATCTTGTTTTTTCTTAATTCTAATAAGTTCAAGGTTGTAGTTTGGTTGTGGTTTCTCAATAAGGTTGAGGTGATAATCGTGTTGTGGTTTGATATACTCCTTTCCATTTATGAGAGGGTTGTTTAACATAAATTAGACCTCAAGAGAATTTCAGCCTTTTGGACCTCCATTGTATCAATTATAATAAGTATTTTGTCCAAAATTAAGAAGGTAAATCTCCAATTTCTAAGGCCAGTTTCACACAATATAAAAATTAATTTAGTTAATTGGAGTCAGGTGTCTACTCCAAAATTGTAGTAGGGTTGGCGCAAAAAAAATATCTTTCTTTTTGTGAAGGTGTTGGTAGCTAGAAGTCTCTGGAGACTCACACATAATGAAGTGCTCTCAAGAAGAGTGATAAAACCAAACTATTCACAAAATTGGTGAATTGAATATTGGTATAAGTGTTCTAGGAAGTACTTGAAAGCTTCTATCAAGTGGGAGGATTTGGTTGAACCATTTCCTCTTATTGGTGACTAGGTGTTTTGGAGAATTGGTAATGGCCAAAAAGTTAAGATTACAAAAGACCCTTTGATAGGAGTTAAGGAAAACCTCAATCTCTTTTGGGCTTTGATCTACCTTTTAAATGAAAACGAGATTTATTTTTTAGAATATGTTAATGCCTAGTCCCCTCATGTGAGTGGTCATGCAGGTTAGAAGTTGGTGGACATCCTTGGCCTAATGGAAATTGAAGCAAATGAGTGGAATCAATATGTTGACATGCTAGATTCAAAATTTATTACCTTAAAGGAAGATGAGTTCGATATTATTCTTGGATCTACCTTGGTGCAAATCATAGTTCTTTGATGATGTGTAGTAGTAGTGGAGCTCTCTTTGGAAGTTGCATGCTCCATTGAAATGCAACCTATGTTTATGGATTTATTTGAACAACAATTTTCTAGCCTAGGACAATGGTCTAAAAAGGGGATGGTTTGGTTCTATTCATTACGCATTGTACAAGTTCCATGAGGATTCCTCCTCTCATCTCTTTAGTTCATTTCCTTACACTGTTAAAGTGTTTTTTTTGTGGGAGTTCAAGCAAAATTCCTTTCACTCTTAGTGAGTGCATGTGGGAATGTATTCTAGATGAGTTTGTTTCTCTAGTTGAAGGTTTCCTAGGAAGTTTTCTGTTTTTCATTTGATGGGATATGAACACTAGCATTTTTGTAAGTTCTAAAATTCCTCTAGAAGTTACAACGGGTTATGATTATTATATTAGTTATGGAACATATGGTTGATCCAAAAAGTAAGATGCCATGGTTCCATGTCATACTTACTTAGGTGGAGGAAATCCCCTAGGAACTTTTTTATGGTTTGAACTAGGGTTGTCCTCCAATTTGGAGGGTAAGAGTGATCCTATTTCTCTCTCACTCTCACTATTTTCACATAATATATGCTCTGGGTAAGGAATCTTAAAAAAAGGTTAAAATTTTGGACTTTTGGACTTTTCTTGAACTTACCATGATAAAGGAATAAAAAAAATTCAAGTTCTTGGTGGCTTTTAGTTTGCTATTTAATAGGATTATAAGAGCATTTCAATGGAAAATTTTCTTCGTGTCTCTTTGTTGCAGATCATACCATAACCTTTCATTTTATTTTTTATTTCTTTTCTTTCAAGCATATATACAAGGAATTAACCCTGAAGGTTGATGAGCTTTCTAAAAACAACTTTTTCACTTCCTTAGGCTCGGTAATTGATGGAGAATTCCACATGTTTGTGAGCCTCAAGTTATAGCCATTTCTTTTTTCTTTAATTTTCGTAATGGTTGTAAAGTCAAATTTTTATTTGAAGCTAATTGATAAATTTTTCCCACCATAATTAAGGGGATGATATTATAAGTGGCTTTGTTTTATCGTATGGCCGGCTTTTAGTTTTTTTCTAAGGGATTATGGGCTAGTTTTTTTACTACGAGTAATCAACATGACATTATTTGAAAGTTATAAGTCCTAGCTACTCATTTCTAGACTATAACATACATATTCATCTTTTAAATATAATAATTTCTTCCATGGAAGAAATAATTTATAAAATAATTTATATTAAAATATAATATATTATATCAATTTATTAATAAATTCAAATTAATTAATAAAAGTTAATGATATGGGAAGAAATTTTTCACATTTTCTAATTATTAATTATTATTAAAGAAATTAAGTAAAAGAATAAATTACATATATTAATAAAAAATGTAATGATGATGACGATATTAATGATTAATGTTTAAAATTGAATGTGATTTATGGAAGATATTACTTGAATTTTTTTTATAGATTAATTATTATTAAAAATATTAAGTACAATAATACATTAAATATATTAATAAAAAATGTAATGGTAAATTATGATGATAGTAATGAATAATGTCTAAAATTGAATATGGTTTATCATAAGAGATTACTTGGAATATTTTAGAATTTTATTTTTATGCTAAAATATTATTAAAAAAAACATTCCAAATTTACCAAGTTGAGTTAAAAGATTAAGAAATATGATAATATGACATATATTTTGAAATTTAAATTTAATATAAGTATAAATTAAATAATTTTAAAAAGTATACTTTTAATTTTCTATCTTTATAAAATCACAAAAATAACAAATTCCATCCTAAAACAATACTATAAAACCATTAAAATTAAATAAATTAACCATAATAATAATTTTTAAATAAAAATAAATTAACCATAATAATAATTTTTAAATAAAATAATTATAACTAAATTTTTAAATGAAACCGTATAAAGTATCTATGTTTTAATATTATCATCATAATTAATATCACGGTCAATTGAACACAGAATTAATTCTTACTTATAAAAACATATTTAAGGATTGTTAGTAAATTTTCTTCATTTTTATATTTATTAATTTACAATAGTCCCAATAAGTGCATTTTCATCGTTGTCATGTGTATAAATTTACAGAAGTGCGAATGTCACAATTTATTGAGTTGCTTCCATCATGGAGACCGATGATTTGTCATTGTCATTTTATATTGCACTTTCCGTCGATCGTTTTATATTGAAATTAACTAAATTAATAGGCACTTTACATCGATCGTTTTCTATTGAAATTAATTAAATTAAAATTTTAATATATTGGCAAAGGACGGCATCAAACGCAAACAAATCCGCAAACATGAATCTCATCAGACGCAATTCTCTGTTTCATGTAAAAGATTGAACTTTGAAACATTGTCAAAAAAATCAAAATATTAATCCATCAAATTCTTTTAGAGCAAAGAAAGAGCAAAGAAACACGCAGAACTCCCAAACCTGAAAAAAGATTGTTAATATTCGATTATTAAGTGATTTCATGCAACGCTATATGTTAAGTCATTGGTTCAATTCTTAGCCCTTGATGTAACCTCACCAATATTATATATATTACTTCTAATTATAATAGAGACAAGAAAAAATAAAATATATATTAATAGTAATTAAAAAAAATTAAAACATTAGAGTTTAAATCCAATGTTATTTTAAAAAAAGTTTGTATAATAAAATTATAAATTTCCAAGTTAATATATATTTTGTACTTAAATAAATATGAAAATTAAATTAAAAATTGTTTTTTTAATAATATTTATATTTCATAATTTGAACTATTTTTTTTCTTTAGTATTCCATCTTTTTTCCATTCAGCTTGGGCGATAATGATGGTTTTTCCAGTGGCCAGCAATATTCCTAAATTCTTTTGGTTTTTCCAGTGGCCAACAATCTTCCTAAATTCTTTTATATCCATCTGCCATCGGGGTATATGAGGAGAATGAATAGCTTTCCAATGACAAAGATCAGGATTGACCACATGCCTCATCTTCATTTGGATAGAAGGGTTTTCCATAAACAGGTTGTTTCTCTTAGTTCTAGATCCATATCCAAATCTAAACCGAGCGGCATACCCTTCCCTTCACACAATTCCATCAGTTTAAGTAGCACCCAAGCTGGCAATGTCAAATACACCTACGTTTGCACTTATTCATTGCAGTGAAGCTCTCAAAACGTCAAAAATCGGTTGCAGTGAAGCTCCCGAAAAGATCCAAAGTACCTATTAAAGCTCCCAACGATTTTGGAACGTTTCCAATCAACTCCCAAGTCAAAAATCGGTTGCAGTGAAGCTCCTGAAAAGATCCAAAGTACCTATTAAAGCTCCCAACGATTTTGGAACGTTTCCAATCAACTCCCAAGCTCCCAAGAACAAGAAAGATTCGAATACGTACTCTCCAATGCCCAGGAACAGTACCCGTGTAACTATGCTTTAACCGCATCGGAATTACAAACTAGAACATTGTGACCACCCTTTAATATCTATGCCTAGATATCTTTCCCACATAACGTGTTCAACACAATTGTTACTCTCTCCCGTCACTGCTAAAAAATTAAATTGTCCATAGCTTCTCTCCTAATTGTCCATAGTTTTAATTATATTAATGTTTCTTTCTTGTGAGACGGATTGTTTCAATTAAGAAATGAAATCTAGGGGGCTTTTAAAAGTTATTATAGAAAGGTGAACCATTTTAAAATATCTTAAAGCATTTGTGGAGGAGGAAGTTGTGTGAAGGTTGTTGTGGAGAGGAAGTTTCCATTGAATAAGCATAAGCAGAGGAAGCATGTAAAGGTGGTTATGCAGAGATACATATGTGGAGAAAAATGTATGCAAAAGACATTGTGTGAAGGAAGCATTTGCCCAATGCAAATACAAACGCTTAATCAATTAATTAACTATACCCATAAAAGTATAAACTATACTGCATTATAGCAAACACTTAATCAATTAATTAACCATAACCGTAACCGTAGAAGCGTGAACTGCTCTGCATTACAACGATTATTATACTTAATTGGAAAAAAAATAAATTACATTTATTATTTCTCTGATGGCAAGAACTCTTTTTAAATCTAAATTAAGTACATGAACATCATTAATTATAATTAATTCCTAATCTTATTTTATATGCAATAAGGAATTAGCTACAATTTTATATAATATTCTTAAGATTTCGACTAGGAAAAGCTCTTTGATGTCTCATCAATGAAGCTAGACTTTTTATTCTAATTTATCTTACTTTTGGGCCTTATTACATTACATACAACTATCTTTTCACATAGCTTATAAGTACATGGAACTAGAAAAACATAAATAACTGTACGAATCCATATATCAAAATAAATTCTTCTTCAAACGAAGATATTTTACACGGGGTGGTGCCAAAAAAATATTATTACCCAAAATAAAGCATTACCGAAACAAAAATAAAAAAGCAAAAATGTAAATAACCATGAAATGACATGTGGCTTTATGGATTTATTCCATTAAAAGACAAAAGAGGACCACACACATAGGCACAAGTTATTTAAATTTACATTGCAAAGATATAGGCACAAGCTATATAAATTTCGCACCACGTGGCTTTTCACCTTATCTCTTCCACGCCCACGGTTCCATCGACCACATATGACCTAGACCTAAGCCTTGTCCCGAGCCCCCTTTTCCTCAAGCGCTTACCTTACACCTTTGCTTTGTTTCTATGGAAGGTTCCAGAACCTTGGGTAGGGGGTAAGCATAAGCCCTCAGCTCCCTTTCGCTTGTGGTCTTGTAGGTGTAAGGTGACTAGGGGCCAGGGGCGTAGCCCCGACCCCATTCCCCAATGGTCAAACATTGAAAGTTTAAATAGAGTTGGTGAGCTATAGAGGTTAAGAAACACCCGCAACACGTTGGTAAGGCACTCCTCTGTTTGGAAATAGGTCTCATTTTTTATCGCCACGAAGGTCAGTTCGGGCTATAACAAAATTTTAGTCAACCCCCGAGGTGCCACGTGGCAGCCCGTGATTGGACCACATGGCACCCTATAATGGGTCTGACACAATGAACCTTCAACCAATCATGAACTGATAATTCAAACCAATCCAGTGAGGCCACTTGGCAGCCTTCCATTGGCTTAGAAAATAAAGCCATCTTTCCCAGTCAGTACTCCTGCACTTCAACCTGCCAAAATTTTGCCTGTTTGGGAAAACGACCAGAATGTGATATCTGGAGCATATGGTATCAATTTTGATCAATTCAAGTTGCGTTGGATTTAGGTCGAAGAGATCTATGTTTTGGCGCTAGTTTTGAGCACTTTTAAGCACTTTCATTTTTTAGCACTTTACTGATCCCTTGGATCACTCCTCCCCACTGGAAGCTTTTGGACTTCCGAAAGCCTATTTTCAATCAAAAAAAAGATGAGGGTACAGTTCCCTCACTGTTCCAATCTCAATCCATTAGGATTTGGTTGAATTTGTACCTTTGATCCCCACACGAAGGTACTCCACGTTCCCTGTTCTTGAAGTTCTTGTTATTTTGTCAAGGATAGTATCTTGCTGTAATTATTCAAGATATTCAAGAGATAAAAATTCTATTGCAAGAATCTGAACATTCTCTCCTTGATCTTCAATCAAAGGAGGCTTATCCAATTTCAAGTTCTCTTCACTTTGAAACTCTTCTTTGCTGATGCAAAGCCTTACTTCATCTCCAACCTAAAAAATCTGGTCAACACGATGCTTATCATGTCTAGCCTTGTACTTGGCTTAACTCTTCACAAAATTTTATTGTACCAACTGATTCACCAACTGAATTTGTAATGGTTGATTAAGATCTAACACAAAAATTGATATTGTAATGATTTTACCTTTCACTACATTGAAGGCTTTGTGCTGCTTGCCTCCCCATTGAGAGACATGCTTCACCCTTGTCAAAGCATGCAATGAAGCTAGCTTTGTCTTAGAAGTGGTTTTCCATGTATCACCTTCAGCAAGTCTTATTTGATGGAAACAACTTCGCAAGTTCAACTTAGTGAAATAAACAACATTCTTTAACTGATTAAACAAATAATCAGTGTGAGGAAGAGGATAACATTTCTTCACCATGATTTTGTTCAAAGCTCCAAAATCCACACACTGTGATCGTCATCGCCATGTACCATCCTTCTTTAGAGCCAACACATTAGGAGACCCACAAGGATGTGTACTAGACCTAATGTCCCCTTTTTCAGGTAGCTCTTGCATCTGCTTCTTGATATCTGCATTCTCTAACACTGGCATTTTGTTCATACCAATGTTCAAAAGTGATGCATCCTACTGCAGTTGAACTTCATGTTGTTTTCCTCTTTCATGGGGCAACATGCTAGACTCCTGAAACATCTTATCACGTGTTAACAACCTCAACTAAATCATGTTTGAATTTTACACCACATACTTGGAAAGCTTCAGATTCATCAACATCTTTGTGTTTGATCATTAATAATGCAAAATTTTGACTATCATTTACAAGCTTCTTCATTTGTCCAACATTCACAAATTCAACTTCTTGTGATGTGCTCTAACAATATACTCAATCCCATTTTTAAACAAATGGGACTTGTTCTCATGGTGATGAAAGATGGATTTCCTATCATATATATATGGGCTTCGCAAAACAATCTCACATATGTCAAGTGTTACTACATTAAGTTCTACCTCATCATTAAAATTTGTAGTGATAGTGAACTTAAGTATGCATTTTATTGTCACTTGCAATTTGGCATTGTCACATACCCAACCCAAACAATAAGGTTTAGGATGAGGAATGGTTTCCAAATTTAGTTTATTGACAATAGCCTCTGAAATAAGATTGGCTTGGGATCCATTATCAAAGATAGTATCTACTTTATTATGTTTTGTTATGACCCTAATATGGAAAAGCTCAATTCTTTCTTTTTAATTTTGAGTTTCAATGGGCTTTCTAGAAGAACTAGTACTTGTAATAGAATCCTTACCTCTCAATCCCATGGCTGTGATTTTTGTCTCATCTCCAAAATCAAATCCTAGATCTTGTTGAGTTATTGCAACAATATTTTCCTTCTCATTGTTGTTAAAAATTTTGGATCTCAACTTGGGCTAAAGTTTCCAACAATGGTCTTCATCATGGCATTCTTTTGAACATTGTGTACATGTGATTTTTTCTCCTTCTTTCTTGATTGAAGCATTCTTTTTATCCTTGCCTTTCAATGTCTCCTATCCTTTGTCTCCAAAATTAAATGGATTCTCACTAGTCTCCTGAGGAACATTTTTCCCTCTTGCTTCTAAATGAGTTGCCTGTACAAATACTTCATCTATCTTTGTAGGGTTAAACATAAGAATTGTATGCTTCAAGTAACTATGTAAACCACCTATGTATTTAAGGAGTGTGTCTTGAGAGGATAAAGCTACACCCAAAATAAGAGCTCTTCTTCTAAACTCTTGGGTATAACTTTGAACACTCATACCTTCTGCTTGTCTAAAATTTTTCCAGTCCATTATTGCTTTTTTGCATGTATGATAATGGATAAAATTGTCTTCTTAATGCAATGAAAAAATAATTCCAAGAGGAAATAATATTACCACTTTTCTTGAGATCCTCTTGAGTTTTGGCCTCCCACCAAATGAGTGTTGCACTTTCCAACCTTAAAGAATCAAGCTGAAATTTAGTGGAATCATCATCAATTTGTTGAATCCTGCAATAGAATTCAAGATGATGAACCCAATTATCCAATTTCTCAGCATCTACTTCCCCTTTGTACATAGGCAATTCAAATTTTACATAAAGATTTACCAAAAGAGTTTTACCATGTCCCTTTGGAGTTCCTTGAGGAGTATATGAAGGGGTTGAAGTAGTAGAAGATGAGGGTGAAGATGGTGGTGAAGAAAAAGGTGGAGGTGGAGGTTTGTCACCATATCCTCCATTACCTTTTGGAGGGTTTGAGCTCTCTCCTTGCAACCTTGTATTCCTCTCTTCATATAGAACTTTCACCATTTCCGAAAATTCAAAGAAAGATATTCTAAAATTTCTCTCATCCTCAGACATCCCTTCATGACCTTCTTCATGTGCCATGATTGGTGAAGCTTGAGATATGTGTGGCTTCCTTGAACCCACTTGAGGATTTGGCTCTACAAGCACTCCTTGTCCTCTTTTTAGCTTCAAACTTGTAAGCATTAGAAAACAATTGCAAACAAAATAAAACCTTCAAAATAACCTTGAGCTTTGATACCAAACTGATTTGTATTACAAACTTGAAGGTTTATTGAAAATTTGCAAGTAAATTTTATGTCTTTTAGGAAATGGATCAATTTGCAAAAGTACATAAATTAATGGTTTTTAAACTCAGTTTTCAACATAAAAACAGAGAAAAATATACCATACACAACAACACAAGACAACAAAATGATAAAGGAGTTCACCCCTCCTGGGCTACATCTCCTGATTCAGCTTCCAATGTTTGGCCTCTTTCATTAAGTGCTCAAATATGTGATCTCATGGATTTACAATACTCAGAATGTAAAAATAATGTCTCAAATGGCTCCAGAACAGTAAAAAACCCAAATTTGGGCTCTTGTTGGGCTCAATTTGGCTAAAATATGAGAAAGTTATGCTCTAGAGAAGTTTTGCTGCTGACTGCCCTACAAACTGGAATTTCCTGCTAACTGTTCTACGAATTCTGCCTTTTCAAGAACCACTAAGCGACATTTTCGCATTGTTTCGGGTGCAACATGTTGAATGCTTTAAAAGCCCAATTACCCCTATGGCAGAAAATTTGGGCCCCATGGGCCATACACCCGAGGATTGCGTCCAACCGCCCGCCCTCGTTGGCATAACTCCCGATAGGGGCAGGCGGTTGGTCCCATATATTTTTATATGCAAGCATTATTTTCTAATATTCCTACATTTTAATTTATATTATTGCTTTGCAAACCTTTTCTTAACAAAATAATATTCTTGTCATGTTTTATTTAATAAATAATTTTAATCCTTGAAATTCTTCATTTAATTTTTAGTTATTTAACTCATCTTTTTCAATTAAATAATTTAATGATGGATCCTCTTTATCTAATTTTTAGTTTATTTTATTTTATTTTATTTCTTTATAGTTTTTTATTGTTACAAATATGCTTTTGTAACATGAACATGTTTTTTTATATATTTTGAAATTTGCTAGCAACTTTTAAGTAGGTTCATTATTTGAATGGAGATTTTGTTTTTATTAGTATTTGCTAGAATTTATGAACTTTCTTGATTTGCATGCAAATTTTCTATATATTTTCCTTCTCCATAAGCATTTTTTTTTTCCCTTTTCATGTATGGACTACTTAATTTAATTTAATTTGCAAGCAATTTTTAATTTTCTTTAGATGTAAAAGAATTTTCTCATCATTAAAGTGTTTCTATGAAAAACATTTATTGTTTGTAGTTTGCTACATATGGTAAATTTTATATGGATGATATATCTAGCAAAACAGGTTTCTTTAGACCACGGGGGGCTTCATTGACAAAGCAATACCATATCATGTGCATTCATATTGGGGCATAAAAAATGAAGAAAAAGTGAAATAATATATTGAGCATATAATAGGGGGGTAAAGGGTTTTTATATGTTGTATGACAATATGTGCATTATAAGGTATTGTTTATAGAATACATTGGGCACGCAGAGGAAAAAAACAAGTGGGTTGGAGAAATAGAGGTTCAGGAGTGTTGTGGGAGTATCGAGAGTGGGAAGGAGAAAGAAAAAACTATGGTAATATTAGGTCCGTAGTAGATTAATATTAAAACCTATGGCCCTAGTGTTGACATGCAATTCATGGTAATGTTAAATTCTTAAAATTAAAAGTGACATTCTCCTTTATTTTTCATTTTCATAATTTTACTTAAATTTTTAACATTACCATAAATGACTCACGGTGTTTGAGAGTGGTTCAGACCTCATTAGATTTCATATGGATAAAGTAGAATTTTATATCTCACTCAAAATCCAATAGACTTATTAGTTTTTCAAGATTTCAGGATTGGGGGGCATTGAAATGTTTCCATTAGATTTTGTCATGTACTAGGGTATGGAACTTTTATTTATTCAAGAGAACCAAGGCCTCTGTTTACCTTGATGTTAGTGAAATTAGTTGTCAAATTCCTCTATCATGACCCTACTAAAAATGTACCCGTCACTCAAACAAAATCTTGACTTGACATGCTACATTTTTTCTATCTTATGTTAATTCTTAGAGGGTGATATTAATGACAAAGATCTCAAGATAGGAAATGATTTTGATGATATGTAGGTATTTATTGTAGCATGAAATTTTTGAATGTTAGAGGCCATCGAGAGCCTATTTTTTGATGTATTTTTGGTTCAGAGATGGATTGCACTCTATGTTATTTTGGTTATGTGCACCCTTACATGCTATATATATGAGAACTTGTAATTTGTGGACTTATGGTTGATGAAGATTATAACTACTAGATGAATGATGTTATATGGTTTAGTCCATGTTTTTATGTTTTTTTATCACAAATTCATCATTCTACATGCTTTTGTTGACATATATGCATCAAAATATATATTATATAAAATTTACTCCCAAAATCACTCCCATCCTGGGAGCTTTTGAAACTCTCACTCCCGCTCCTGCTTTAACTCCCACTTCTCGTTTCTACTCCCACTTTCTACTCCCACTCCTTCTCCAAGTAGCCTTGCTCTAGAATAAACATGCATCACATTACTAACACCTCTATGATCTATGCCTAATGTGTGTTTTAATATTTTTGACCTATTGCTCAGTTATTGATGCTCCCAATGATGAGGCAATAGAGAAGACAACAAATAAGGCACCTTCACCCTTTCCTTAGATTAGTGATGAATAAGTTGAATGAAAGTGAAGGAGATAGTGATACCGCCTAGTGCTTGGTAGAGGGTACATGCATGCCACAGGATATAGTGAAATAAACTATTGTTTGGAATAGGGTGCATGCATGCTAAGGGCACACATGTCACACATTCAATTAATTCCAGTTTAGATGTTGTTTCAAATTTAGTAATTTCAGTTTTGGATAGAGTTTTTCTATTATTAGAGATTTTATTTTGTTATTTTTAGCATGCATGATCTATTCTTACTAAGAGGGTGCAGATCCTTAGTCAATTAGAATACTTATGCATGAGAAATTCCCATCTTAGGTAGAAGACATAAATCTCAAGGAAGGGATGCATGCTTGCATGCTCCAGTTCGTCTTTTGATGGATACACACTTACTTGGCACTATTACCATGCAACTATGGTACACTATGTGATCATATTAGGGATATGATTTGACAAAGTCCAAGTAGATAGGATTTTGCATGTGTCCATATTCATTGTATTTTCTCTCCTCTTCTTATTCTATAAGTGAGATGAAAGGTGTGCCATTGTGTTGATTATCAAGGTTTTGTTTTGAACTGTTCTAGTGTACCGTTTTCAGTATTAAATAGAAGATATATGCAATTGAGAGTTCAAATCTATGTATTTTCCATTCAAAATTTCCACAGTATGTAATTGTAAATCAACTAACTTATATCCACCTCTTTTTTATTGAAATTTTCAAGTTTTCAGCTACATAGTATTTAGGTTATTCTTTCTAGGTGCAGAATCTCCTTACCATTATTAATGAAAATAAAGAGATATGAATATGAAGGGGTATAAAAATGTTAATGAAAAAATGGATATCTACAATATCTAGTGAAATTAGGGGCTTTTTAAATTGGGAAGGCGTTTTGGGTTTGTATTGGTAGGGGGTTAAATAATGTTATTTTTAGAGGTATTTTCCAATATGTAGTAAAATTAAGGGTATTGTTTAGTATGCCACGAACGCACGTGCTATGTTAGAGTTTCATTAAGTGAAACTCCTGTGCCTTAGACCTTCTGTGCTTGTCACTCTAGAACGGGTGTTGGAAAAATACACTCTCGAGACTAGAATGAACGCAACATCTATTGTGGAAAATTTGGAAAATGATAGAAACTATGCTAGAGTAATTAGATCAAGAGAAGGAATCACAAATGGATTACTAAAGTTGTTTCAAGATGAAGGAATTATTTCCTCTATGTACCATGCATAAAAATAGAGCCAAGATGGCCAAAGTAGGTCTTGTCCCTCATTTGATTGAGATTCTTCCAAGTGTGGACACAAACATGGTAGAGTAATCTTTGGTGTTTTTGGAGGCACTATCCATCATTTCAGAAGGCTAGTCTTCCATATTTGGCCATGCTCTAACCATACCCATTATTGTTAGAAGTTTGTCAGTTGTGTCTGATATTGCAATGGATTATGCAATTGGGTTTATATAGGGAATCTGCTTCAATTCTGTAGATGAAGAACTCCTAAGAAAAGTTTTGAAGATGGGCACCCTTGAGAGACTTATTTTTTTTGTTGTAGATGGAGTGTTCACCAAGGATAAAGTAGAAAGCTAACGAGCTCATTGGGATCCTTTATTGCCCCAAACTAGAATAGTTATTGCCATGATTTTAGCTAGAATTATTCCTACAACATTCTTTCTTATAATTTTCTTACAATAATCGTTATATTAAAACACAATAGCTTAAGCAACATTGTAACCCCAATTTGGGATATGTTTAGAGAGGAGTTCTTCGAGTTCTATATATCTTAAACATTAATAATATAATGTAAATAATGTAAAATACTATATTTTTATCATTGCATCATTGTTTCTAGTAGCTAAGCTTTGGTTTTAACAACCATGTTTGTAGAGTGCATGGAATATCTAGCTTGACATTATTATAAGTGATACAATTTCATTAGGTGGTCTATTCTTTTTTGGGAATTTACATTTTTTTTTAAATAAAAAAATAAGGATAGTTTAGATTTATCTAAGAGTATTGTTAGTTGTGTATATAAATCAAGGATTTCTAAATTTCTATTTTCATTCTTCAAGTTACACATTTTTAGATTTACAAATGGTAAATAAGTATTTTGGTGACTATCTACCTTTTTTAACCATTTAAAATATCACTTCTATTAGATACAAATTTAAATTTAAGATATGACTTGTATTAGATGCAAATTTATGCGTTCCATTATTCTCTTAATGGTCACATGATTTCCTCGAAAAAAAATTATGTACAATAATGTTGAAAATTGAAAATTAGGTTGTTGGAAATAGAAATAGTACAACTAAATAAATAATAATGTTTCTACTAGTATCAAAATTGATAATTTTTATTTCACTTTAATTTTTTCATTTATATAAACTTTAGCCTTTTCATTTATATAAAATTAACGAGCATGGTGTTTGTTTCATCTAGCATCACTTCTTCCTTTCTTTCCAAAAGATCTAGCTTTTTTTTATAGCATATATCCACATTTAATGTTTTGATAATTACCTTTATTTATTATTTTCATAAATTTATTTTTTTTCAATTTAATTTATTATCTATTTTTATTATGTTGTAGATATATTTAGTTATTATGTTGTAGATATATTTAGTTATTATAGATGTGATAAAAGATGTAAATAAATAAAGATAATTATTATTTTCATTTGCTAAAATTAAATTTGTGTAAGGAAGATAACCATTATACCTTTTGATATTATAAGTGTAATAAAAGATATATAAATAAATAAAAATAATTATTATTTTCATTTGCCAAAACTAAATTTGTGCAGGAAAGATGACCATTATTCCTATATTGATCTTCCTAACAACACAAAAAAGTTCAACATTTTGAAACTACTCGTGCCAGCCAGACCAAAGCTTCTGCTTTTTGAAAGGGACTGGCGCCTTAAAATCAACAGAAGCAATTGGCTTTACAACCTAATAATCACATTCCTGCCCGAACGAACGAAAACTTGCAGACTGGATTTGGGCTGTAACATCGTTTTACGATAAATTACGGACGAGACAAATCTAAATTAATGTAACGCATGCGTTTGCGGACATATAAATCTTTATTAGGAAATTTTATTTAATAGTATGTTGCAGACTAAGCAGGGTGTTATAGAGCCATTATCAACACTGGTGGGGAGCGAAACCAATGAGAGATTTGGCGGAATCGAAGGAAACACGAACGCCCTGCTGCTGAATATTCCCCATGATGGAGAGATCTGAGGTGGCTGGCGCAAAGGCAAAGCAAAATGTGCCCGTGAGATCCACGGGTATCATATAGTTTTTAGCCGGAAGAATTAAAGTCGCCCCGTCGGAAAAATGGAACCCCACGGTTGGAACCATCACGTATGCTCGGCCCGACAGATCGTAGCAGGTGTCGAGGATGGAGACGCCGTCGGCTCTCGGAAGTTGTCGAGTGCCCGCGACGAAGGCGTCCCTCGCGGCATCGTAGGCGGCTGTCGGAAGGCGCGTGACGGCGGTGCCGGAGTCGATGATGAACCCTCCGCGACCCGATGCTTCGTCGATGCGGAAGACTTCAGGTGGAACGGAGTCGAGGAGCGCGCCACCGACACTGATCGTCACGAGGGAGACATAGTAGAAAGTTGGAAGAACGGGATTCGTCAGCAGGGTCGTAAAAATCGACTCGACCGGAACGGATTCCGGGCCGAATTCGAGAGTACTCGAGGATTCTGACGACCGGTCGACAAGGCAGTAGGAGAAGGCGCGTCCCGTCTGGGTGCCAAGCTGCCAGGGGAAGGAGAGCGGCCCCGCTCCTAGGCCGAGCAACCCGGCGGCCCCAGTGAAGAGACCGACGTTGTCGTGGCCGCAGCCAATGGCGACATTGCGGACAGACGTGGCGCCGAATGTCAACATTTCGGTGGCGAAGCTGCCGATGGTGTAAGAGCCGTCGCCGTAAGAGACCTTGTATTTGCAGCCGCCACCATGGCAATTGTAGGCACCGAGTTGGCTACAGACGGCGGAGTCACAGCCGACTGTGGAGAAGGTAGCGGAGAAAGCGGGGTTGAATATGGGATCCACCTGCGAGTAGCACTGGCTGCACGGTTCGCACTGAATCCAGATCACGTCGCTGCCCGTGTCGAGCACCATGAATTGCTCCCTTATCGGCGTCCCAACACCTATACGAGTAAAGTATTCACCGCTCCCCTGCGTCAACCCCGACACGACCTCGCTCCCGAACTCGGCAGTGATCTCAGCCACGTTCTCATAGCTCCCCGCCGGGTTCTTCTTCAATCTGAGTTTCCTCTCTATCCGTTGCTCAATCGCACGGACCCGTCTGGCGTCCCGCCTCAGCTTTTCCTCCAACCGGCGCTCGTAGGACGCTGTAACGTTGGCGGCGTCCTTGACCAAAAGACTATCCCTGTGCACCACATGTACGCTCCAGGCTGTCCCTCTCCGCTTCGTCTCTCCTTTTTCATCTTCAACTCCGCCCGGCGCGGGCGCCATCTTGGTCTCAATGAGCCAAGCCGCGACATCCAGAGAATGATACTCCGGCAGCTCCGCGGCAGAAATCGGTGTCGACTCTGCAGATTGGAGGAACAAAAGCAACCGTATACACAACAGGAACAAATACGGAACTAAAGAGACTGGAATTCGAGGCAACTCCATCTCCTCAGGGAGTGTGTCAGATCTGTGACAGATAATAAACGAATTACGAGAATGTGGATCTTTTTAATGCGGTGATCAGGGACCCGAGATATGAGGAATTACATTAGAAAGGAGTTCGTTCCTTTCTGCACTTCAATTGCAATTCCTTTCTTTATCCTCCCACTCCTTGGCCTGGAATTAATGGTTGATTATCCCTGGAATTTATCGTTGTCACCTCCTGAATTCGGGTCCTTACCTTCCACTTTCCGAACCCAGCCATTCCTTTGTCGTTTCTTTTGCAAATTATAATTATCGGTCTATGTCATTGCCACCCCATGTTTGTAGCTAACACATTCACCTAACATTGGGAGAAAAAAACGTTTAAACGACTAAGTTGATTCGGAAAAATAAATAAGACAGAATTAAATGGTCTGATGGGACAAATAATAACTATTGCTCAACTCAATGTGATATCTGGAATGTTCAATGTGTTTCACAGTGGTGCTACATTTAATGATACAAATTTATTGGGCGAAGGCCGTAATCACTTCACAAGTCGAGACAAATATTTCTGTCTCGCATTAAGTAGTGGTTTGAAAAAGCGTAATAGGTTGGGCTAAAAAATATTTGGTGAGAGATACATATTTTCCTGTAGCGACGTCAACCACACGATGTGGCTTCCCTCGTCTGGTTAATTCAGACACATTCTTAATCAGGTGCTTTGCGTACTCAATTCTCAATGATTTGCCATGCGTATGAATAACGTACATCAATAACTAATCATTTATATAATAAATTATAGAAAAAATAACGTGCATCACTTGCTAATCTTTTACGTATCTAATTGGATTAACAAAATTCGAGAAGTTTATGAGTTTTTGTTTAAGTTGTAGATTGGCTTAAAATATTATTATTTTTATTATATGAAATTACTCATAGGAAATATTTTTTATTAATAATTTGAATTTAAAATAAAATTATCTTAGAATAAGAATAAAAATGTTATCGGCCTGGAGTATGCCGTAAAACTGCTTCTGCTTGGCTAAGAGTGGAGTATGCCGTAAAACTGCTTCTGCTTGGCTAAGAGCTCGTCTTCCTCGGACGTAAGGAAACAGGTTAACGGCCCAAGACCCAGAGGCATCTGGCAGGAGTGAGAGCCTGCTCCCGATTACGGACCACCAGCAGGGTTATGCCAGGTGGCGTGGTTTTCCTATTTAACAGTGATGAGTCAAACCCAGCATTCGCGGATAGCAGCCAGAGATGGCTGTCCTCACTGTTGGTTTGACACCTGAGTTGATAGGTTTTACCACCTTCGGAAAAAAAAGAATAAAAATGTTAAGGGATAGTTTAATTGGTGGATTTTTTGGGGTTAAGTCTCACCATATAAGTTTACGGGTAGGTTAGGCTCAACCAAATAAGTTGGATAAACCAACGGGTAGGTTAGCCTAACCAGAGGATAAATTTGTAGATTTCTTTGAGTGGATCTGCTCTTGATTATTACCTATAAAAGGGAACCACAATTGAAAAAAACAATAAAAATGATAAAGATAAGATTGATTCACATATTAACATAATATAGTTTCATCTTTTTATACTTTGAATTATTGAATTTCACTTTTTTATGCTTTCAAATATTGAGTTTTAAATATTAAAGGGAAAGCTCTTAAAATTCAGATGAAAATTATTAGGGAAAAAATAATACGATAAATAAATACTAATTTTAATTTTAATATTAAAAAGAGTGTCATATTTTTTCCAACCCTTCTATATATTTATAGAAATAAAATATAATAATATTTAGAAAGAAGAATTATACGTTAATATGGATATGACAGGATTCATTATTGGTGTTATTATTTTCATTATAATTTTTTTTTTTTTCATAAAAGATTTAATTTTTTTTACTGAATCAATATGTTATAAATTTTCACTTTTCCACTTTTAGAGTTATTGGACGTTAGAGATAGAAAGGAAAATTTAGTTTATTTTTTAAATTTTAGGGAAAATGTTATGGATAAAAGGAAATTTAGCATAGTATGGAAAATGAATACTAATTATAGTATATGTGTGAGAATGAGTGGCATATTTCATCTATTTTTCTGAATATTTATACAAATAAAGTATACCAAATTTTAGATATAAACACATACATTGAGATGCATACAATAGAATTCATGATTTTTTTTCTTATAATGGATGATATCATTTTCTTTAAAAAAATTATTATTGAAGTTTTTCCTAAGATATTTAAAGATTTCATTACCATTATTATTAACTAAACTAAATAAAAATGATGATACTTAGATTTTTGAAAAACAATTGTCCTCCAATTAGCTATGATGATAATGCCCTTGTATAGACGTTGTCTCAGTACTTATATGTTGGTTTCAATTGTTATTTAAAGTAGGATCATAATGTTACAAAGAGAATAGTGGATTGTTAGAAAACTTATTAGGCTCTCCAAAGTAAATATAAAAACAATCAACTATTTAATATATGAAAAAATTACTTAATACATATTTATCATAGAATTTTCATTGTTGTCAAGTTTGGAGTTGTAATATTCTTTATGAGATTAAAACAAGATTAGTAGATTGAAAAATATTTCCAACCTTATCATTTTAAATTAAAATTTAACGGGGCATACCTCATTTCTTTACTTAAAAGTAGATGCACTTTCATAAAGTGTAAAAGCCTAATTAAATGTTTATTATAATATAAAATCCTCTAATTCAACAAAGATAGGGTGGATAGTAGTTTTTTCATAATGACCTACCATATATTTAAAAGTATGTGAATTAGAGATATTGAGGTTTTTCTTAACTATTGAAAGATAAAAAAAACCAAATTTTTTATATTTACAATATTAAATCTCCAATTAATATGATGTAGAAATACTATACGCATAAATATTATTTGAATAGTCATGACTATTTTTTGAACATCATAATTTTTTCAAAATAAAACTTGTTTAACTTCAAAAGTCTTTTGAGGTTAATGAATTTATTTGTGATAAAAAAAGGTTGATGAAGAAAATTATTTCCCTTTAAATTTTGATTCCTCTAATAATCTGAAACATAACTTTACTCGATTTTATAAATTATTTGGTTTTAAAATTTTTCTTACTTATAAAAGTCTAAATGACTTCACTAAGGTTGAAAACCTTGCTCTTGGAAAAAATATCATTGATGTAATCATAATGAAAGAATCTGTGACTTATATGAATATTAATAATTGCGGTACTTTCATTTTCTCTGTTAAATCCATAGTTGCGTAATAAACACTCCTATCCATAAACTCATTTCAAAGTGTTCTATCATTGTAAAGAGTATAGGAGGCAAAGTGGAACATTCTAAATTGTGGTGATAAGCATAGGAAATGGTTTCGGAGCAGCCATAGTGAGAAATCATTAGTTTGGGAATCAATCCCCAAAAGTGGGACACTATACAAGCTCCCTCATTACTAGGGAGATTTCACATGGCACATATTCCCAAGTATGCAGGGATATAATCTAACAATTGTTTATTACTTTTGACATCAAAACGACAACTAAAACCATGAATAATATACAATTAAGTTATTTTGGTATGTTTGATGATCCATGTTATGTGAGTGACCTCTGTGAGCGTAGGTGTTCTATGCTAAGAGATGATTTATAGGCCTCCAATTTGACTAGAGGGATACATAAAAGTTTGTTACGTATTTTTGATAGTGTGCATCCACATCTAGTGTTAAAAAATATTGTTATGATGGTTAATTTTATTTTTCATTTTCATATATTTTATTTTTCAATTTAGTTTATTATGTCTTTATATTATGCTGTAAATGTATTTGGCTATTGTATATGTGATAAAAAAACACATAAATAAATATAGTTAATTATTATTTTTATTTGTCAAAATTGAACTTGTGTAGGGAGGATAATTATCATTCCTCCCAATAAACATAGTTATAATTGGACTTATTTAATTGAATTATTCAAATCACATGTTATATTTAAGGATTCTACATGTCTTTTATTCCTTTCCTGCGAAAAGATCTAGATGGGTATTTTCGATAGTGTGCATCCAAATATAATGTTAAAAAATATTGTTATGATGATTAACTTTATTTTTCATTTTCATAAATTTAAATTTTTTAATTTAGTTTATTGTCTATTTCTATTATGTTGTAAACACATTTGGTTACTATAAGTGCGATAAAAGATACATAAATAAATATATATTATTATTATTTTCATTTGTCAAAATTGAACTTGTGAAGGGAGGATAACAATCATTCCTCCCAACAAACATAGTTATATTGGAATTTTTTTATTTGAAATGTTCGAATAATATGTTATATTCATGGATTTTACATGTTTTATTTTCATTTCTTCTGAAAAATATAGATCTTGGCTATATATCTTGGTTTTTTTCATTAGCTTAATGGGTTCATAGTTGTAGGTTAGTTGTGGATTCTCAATGAGGTTGAGGTGAGAATTGTGTTGAGGGTTAGTAGACTCCTTTCCATTGATGGGAGGGTGGTTCTACATAAATTGGATCTTGAGAGGATTTTGATCTTTTAGACCTCCATCGTCTCAAATATAATAAGTATTTTGTCCGAGGTCAGGCTCACATAATATGGGGCTTAATTTTGTTAAGTCGATTCAGTTGGATACTCCAAAATTTTAGGGGGATTGGGGTATAAAGATATCTTTATTTTTGTGACGATGTTAGCTAGAAGTTTGTGGAGGCTTACTCATAATGAAGCCCCATCAAGAAATGTGATGAAACCCAAGTGTTCACAAAATTAGTCAATCAAATATTGGTAGAGGTGTTCTAGGAATCCATCAAAAGGTTCTATCATGTTGAAGGATTTGGCCAAATATTTTCCTATTGTTCATGAATAGGTGTTTTGAAGTATTGGTAATGGAAAAATAGTTAAGATCAAGTAGGATCCTTGGATAGGAGTTAAGGAAATTTTCAGGCTCTTTGGGGTTTTGATATAATCTCTAAATGAAGGTCGGATTCATTGTTTAGAATATGCTAAAGTCTAGTACCGTCAAGTGAGTGGTCATGTAGGTTGGAAGTTGGTGGAGATATTTGGCTTGATTGGAAGAGAATGTGACAATCCCTATAGCTAACCCTATGGTAAATATCATTATGAATTTTAATTCACATAAATTATGTGGAATTGTAACACGTTGATAGGCTGAGAAGTAGACACAGATTCAGAGGATTGAGGAAGAGGATATTTATTGTAAACCCAAACCTTACATTTATTTCATCACCTAAATATTTGTTGGTTTAATGAAACTATTATGAAATCATTGAAAGGAGGAGATGGGCCTCCTGAGCGGAGGAAGAGTCAACATACTTACTCCCCTGAATCTTGCTAATAGGGTCAACATGCAAGAAAAAATTTGGGCAAGAAAATCTTGGTGTGGAGATAAGAGGGGATCATTTGTTGATCATTATCATCATGAGTTGATCATTGGAGGTCGAGCATTTGAGGATGGGGGCGAGTTATTGGATGGATGATCATGTATTGAGAAAGAGTGACCAAAAATAGTAGGAAGAAAACAAAGTGACTCTAGTAGTTGGTGTGGCTACATAGAAGACTCAGACTCTTTGAGAACCTGTGTTCTACACTCATGAAATAAATTCCCTGAGTTTACAAAGGCCTATGTTATACTTGTGTATGTCGTTATCTATTTTTTTACTATGGCCAATGCAGGTGCATGTCTGAGGTGTGTCACAGAGAGTTCAATGGATTAGTGAATCTTAGGTTCTTGTTGAGTTGGTAAACCCATAAGGGATCACTAATAGACCACCTGAATAATGGTTTTCCTTAGGGATGATAAACCACTGGGAAATTGTTTGGTTGCAAAACAACTGGCTAGGTTGAGGCACTTTGGCACTAGATGGGGCTAATAAACACCAGGTGTAGCCTTGGGGTTGATAGTGCTTAGGTTACAACCCACTGATAAACTACCTAGATGAGTATGCTCTTTAGTCATACCATAGCTAATCCAATTAATAAACCTCCCATTGTGCTTATGTCACCCATCTCCAAATATAAAATGCGATGATTTGTGTCTTTATTGATACCTATTAGTTGTTGCGTGATTAGTTGAGGTCACTATGGTGTTTTAGTGGGGAGTTGTAGAGAGATATCACATGATAAATAGACCCTTTCCATGTATGAATAGTTGAGAAATCCTGAAAATTTACCTCCTCAAACTCTGAATCCAACTCAAGGGTGGTCGAGTGTAAGAAAGATTGTAGTGAAATTAGTCTATGGTTGGGTGGAGAGTTGACGTCCACTCTTATTTACTATTCATTTGAAGATAATAAGATAAGTTGTTTACTTGTGTACTTGGTGCATTGAAAACATGAGTATTATTATGCTGCCATATATATGTGTGTGTGTGTGCGTGTTTGTAACATAGAGGACTATGTTATTCTTGTCTATCTATGGTCAGATGCTTTATGTATATGTATAACTCTCATGATTAAGAGGGGCCTGGGAGGAATTTTTGTTAGTTATTACATTCATGAAGAATAAATCTATTCTTTTAATCATGTCTAACCGCATAATGTTGTTGACTAATCTATTATAATGTGTGAATTCAATTAGTTGGAGAGCTATAAATATTTCAGCTCTCGTCATTTTTGAGACCGTGAATGTCTTTTCTGAGTAGGACTGAGTATAATGCATCACATGGTATATTAGTCAAATCTCATCAATAGGGATCCATTCAATGAGAAAGTGAAGTCAACGTTTGGTTGAGGGGGTTGGTTGTTACACTACCAGATGTTCATGGAAAGAGGCTAGGCACAAGTTGACATTGGGGAAAGCTAACATAGTTTCACTTTAATTCTACTAAATGGAACTCGAATTTTATGGTCAATTGAGGTTCAAGTTGAGTCGATGAGTGTAACACCCTGGGATCAAAAGTTCATGTAATAAAGTTAATAAATGAAAAAATAATACCAAGGTCATGGGACACGTATTCCAAGATGAATGTTGGGTAAAACATAGTGATGGGGTATCATTGGTGATTAATTAATGGCTAAGGAAATTGGAAAAAGGTAAAGTGGAATTAATTGGAATTTACTATGAAAATAATGTAAAATAAGAGAAAGGAGGGTGAAAGGTCACATAATTTCATGTGAGGGAAATTTAAGGAGAAATTGATGAAATTGAAGAAAATAGAGACCTCAATGATAAAAAGGCTTTTGAGGATTAGTTCGTAACTTTTGTTTGTTTAGATTTTGTCAGTTCAGTTTTGGATCTCTCTCTCTATTCCCTCATTCTCTCATACTCTTGCACACTTATAGTTTTCTTGGAGCACTCTTGGAGCATTTTGGAATACTTTGGATTTAAAGAAAGAAGGAAATGAAAATCAGGAAAGCACGAGGGAACAAGTGGATCAACAACTACAACTAGATTGCTTTGCGGGTAACAGGTTACATGTGTAGTTTCCTTGCTGATTTATGGATGCATTGTATATGCATGTGATTATTTGGTTATGGTCCATCATACAGGCATGGAGGATTGCCTAGATTGACAATGGCTTTAGCTTGCCTTGTCATTTCCTGGATAGCCATGGTCTGTGGGTTTTTCCACTTGATTATTTTCTGGTTGGTTCTCATAATTCCTTATGGTTGTGGGTTGGAAAAAATTCTCTGGAGCCCTCAAAAATCTTGGGTTCAATTACTAGTCCTAGAGCCTAGATTGGACAAAAGCTCTGAAGCCCTTCGTGGGTTAAGTCACTAGCACTAGATATGGGTTGGACAAATGATTTGGAGCCCTGGAAGGTTGTGGGTTGAGTTACTAGTTCCTAAAGCCTTGGACAACTTGGGTAGAGACCGATCTGGTTGGAGTTGGTGATGTCTGGCCGTGAGGTGGAATCATTGGTTACAGGTTGAGGTGGTTTGGCCTCTGGAATCCGTAGTTTTATTCTTCTTGGTTTATTCCATGAGATACCACACTCATTCTTAGAATATGATGTGAGTGTGATTGGATGAAAGAGATATTTGTTTAAGCCCAATCCATGGTTGGGTGGTACGTGGAAGTCCCTGACTTGGTTGGCTTTTGCATATGTTAGTAAGAGCTCTTTTCCTATTGTATTTTATGAGTACTTGTACTTGAGATTATGTGGCTTTTATGGCTGTTCTATCATTCTTTATATGTTGTTCTAGTTAATATGTTGGTTATATGATGTATATTATCTATGGCTCTTGATATATTCTGATTAGTTGATAAATAGTTAATGAATGCATGAACTAATAGATGTTATTACAACCATTATGAGAGGGAACTAGACCTTATTGGTGATCCTCAAATAAGTTTCAGACCCCTATGTTTATATATGCATTCATGACCTGTAGATTACATGTTTGCTACATGTTTAATGAAATTACTATCATGGTTAGACTTGGATATGTCAAGTATTTCATCAAGTTTTGTATGAATGGATTTTTCTTGATGTCAAATATCATTCTAGGAAGTCTGACTGATTTCTTAGAAGTGGTATGGAGGCTGACCTAGAATTTAGGCTCAGAATCTAGGACCACACCCTCTGAATTAGATAAATTGGGTTGCAACCACATGGATGCAGTGTTGTGCATGCAGTTAGAGGCTCCTAATCACATGGCTGCTTTGTTGTGGTTACGGGCCCATGGCTGAGAAAGAAAGGCATAGATCAGGGTTTGGCTACTTGGGGTGGTTGTTCAACCTCTGAGTGACTTGTAGCCCTTGTAGGATGTGGTGAGTTTTCAGTTTATTGTCAATAGTCGGACCCACTTCCATAATTAGATCTAGGAAGTTGCGTCAGGTCATAGTAGCTCCTCCTTTCATCTTTACCCCGACAAGCTTGTGAATTTGGGTAAATGTGGGAGGGGTGTTTACAGGTTGGTATCACATCAGGTTATCTTCTCTTTGGGTGATATCTAATACCAAAAGTTTGGTACTAGATCTCCCAGGTTCAAGAACTTGGATTGGATGGGCAAAATGTGTTGTAATCCATGCATGTCCATTGTCTATGTGTTTGTTATGAATGCATTGTGAGAGTCATTTTTGTAGCAATTTCGTCATGTATAAGTTGGTGATGATGATGTTGATATGATGGACATGTTGATTTTATTATATATACATGTGTCATGCTAATTCATATTGATTGTGGAGACGAGATAACCTCCCCTGAATTTCACTGAGGTATCTTTGATCATGTTTATATTTGGTTATCTGACATGGTATGTTTTTAGGAAGTAGAGGATCAAAGATGACAACAAAAATGGTGGCATACAGTTCATGTGACTCTTCCTATAGATCATATGAACAACATGGTGATGATTACTCCCCTAACATAGCAGGGACATTAGGAATTTTCAAAGCATAGATCAAAATTTGTAAGGAAGATAATGACAAAATCATTCAGTCTGAGGAAAGACTTTCTAAGGCTCAGGAGAAGCAAGTAGAGGTTAATATAGTCATCCTTCAGAGTCTATCAAATTTGTAGAGACAAGGACCGCTTAGGATCAGCCATGGACATGAGCAAAGAACTAATGGGGTATATGGTAGTAGGTCTCAATCAATATACAAGTTTGATAGGGATGTTACAATCAGAGATGGTAGGTTCTTGGACACACCTGAGAGGAGTGGTAATGACCATGGATTTATTCTAGTTCTGGTTCAGAGAAACAACATCGTCATCACTATCACCATCTGTATAGGAGGAGTGAGAAGAAGTACTTGCTAGAGGAGTTCAAGAAAGAAAAGCCTCCTACATTTGATGGAGAAATGAAGAAGTCACAGGATGTAGAAGCTTGGTTACTTAGGATGAATATTTTTTTCAAATTGCATGGTTACTTGGAGAATATGAAAGTTGAGATAACTACTTTTAGTCTTAAACGAAAAACAAACATCTCGTGGGAAGATGTAAAGAATTTCAGAGGAATTTAGGAAGAGGATTTGACTTAGAGTGAGTTCAAGAGACTTTTCAGGAAGAAGTATCTCATTGAGATATATTATGATGATAGGGAAAAGGAATTCTAAGAGTTGAAGATGGGATCTATGACCGATGAAGAATATACAGGCAAATTCTTGGAGTTGTTGAGATATGTGCCTTATCTTAAAGAGGAGAAAGCAAAGATTCAAAGATTCATCAATGGGTTGTCGGTATCATTCAAAGACAAAATTGAGTTTGATGAGCCTAGATCACTGAAGGAAGCCATAAAAAATTGAAAGCATTGTTATGAACAATTGAAGAGCAAGATTGAGTCTAAGTAGGATTGGAAAGGTAATGAGAAGAATAAAGGAAAGTGGGCTGAGAAAAGAGTTCATCATTGGGTAAGATCTTGTGCATTTGAGCTGAACAGTATGTCTACATTAACGCATCTAAATGTGCTTCCATTGGGGTCATATAGTATGTTGTTGGGTATGGATTGGTTTTACATTCAAAGGACTAAGGTAGATTTCTATGATAAGGCTATTGAGTGTCTAGATGATGATGGAGAGAAGAGAATATTATAGGGTAAGAAGAAACCTACATTAGTGAGGATGGTTACAGCTATGCAGGCCAAGTGCAGTAGTAGTAAATGATGTGTATTGTTTGCAGTTCATATTTCCATTGACAAAGGTAAGGATTTTGAGGATGCTAAAGTCTTAAAGAGGTATCCGATTTTGCAACAGTTTTAGGATGTATTCGCATTAGATATTTCATAGTTACCACCTCACAGGGAACTGGGCTTTTCTATTGAGTTGATTCCAGGAGAAACACCAACATATAAGGCACCTTACAGGATGAGCACTCCGGAGTTAGTGGAACTGAAGTTACAATTGAAGGAAATGCTTGACAAGGGATACATAAGGCTAAGTGTGTCACCTTGGGGTGCACCTATGTTGTTTTTGAAAAAGAAGGATGCTACTCTCAGGTTGTGCATTAATTACAGGCAGTTGAATAAGGTGAAAATCAAGAATAGGTACCCTTTGCCACGAATTGATGACTAATTTGACCAGTTGAAGGGAGCATCAATGTTCTAGAAGATCAACTTGAGATCAAGATATCATCAAGTACACATCAAAGAAAAGGACATCTACAAGACTTTTGTCTAGACCAAGTATGGGCATTATGAGTTTATTATGGTTCCTTTTGGTTTGACTCATTCTCCAGCTACTTTCATGTGTTTGATAAATAATGTTGCATCCTTATCTAAACAAGTTTATGATTGTAGTCATTGATGGCATATTGATATATTCTAAGAATGATGAAGAAAATGTTGAACACTTAGAAACAATGTTGAGATTACTAAAAGAACATCAGTTGTATGCCAAGATATGTAAATGTAGTTTCTTTTAGAAAAAGTTACATTATTTGCGACATGTTGTTTCCAAGGAAGGCATATTAGTGGATCTAGAAAAGATCAAAGCTATCATGGAATGGGCAACTCCTAGAAATGTGGATGAGGTCAGATCATTTATGGGATTAGTAAGTTACTCATTAGAGGAATTTTGAGGTCTAAAATGGGCCTCCTAAGAAAAATGTACAACCAAAATAAACTTTACAAGAACTAATAAGATTCAAGAGGATGATGTCAACCATGGGGGATGATTAACCATTTTTGGAGTAAAAAAGTAAAAGGATTAGAAAATAATAAAACTACCTTTTCAACTTATCTCCCTAATATTTTAATCAAATTTCAAGCAGGAGTACTCGTTGGATGCATAATTTAATTCCTTGTCCAAGGAGTACCCATGCTGCATACTTTCAATGGACCCTGCTACACGAAAATGAGAAATACATGAAAAAACATGATTGCAATCATGTTTTTCATGTATTTCTCATTTTTTGTGTAGCAGGGTCCATAAAAAATATGTAATATGGGTACTCCTTAGATGAGGAATCAAATAATGCATCCAATGTGTGTTTCCACTTGAAATTTGAGTAAACACATAGGGAGATAAGTTGAAAATATGACTTGAAAAAATAGCTTTTTTCTTTTTTCCCTCTAAAATTTGATGATATAATCAAATCTTATTTTATTATTTCTACTACTATTTTATAATTTCCTTGGGAGGCCCATTTTAGACCTCAAAATTCCCCTAATGATAGGAGGTTCATTAGGAATTTCTCATGGATTTCCTATCTTATTACATCCTTGCAGAGAAAGGGAAGGAAATTTGAATGAAGAGAGGAATGTGTAGCAAGTTTTGAGAAGTTGAAACAGTTGCTTACAAATGCTTCAGTATTGAAGATTTCAAATCTAGAAAAAGAGTGTGTGGTATGTACAGATTCTTGCAAGAGAGCACTTGGTGGATTTACGATGTAGGAAGGCCAGTAATATGCTACACCTCAAAAAATCTAAATGAGCACGACCATAACTATGTGATGCATGATCTTGAGTTGGCAATGATCATCCATGCATTAAATATGTGGAGACGATATCTTCTTGGTAGGGGGTTCATTTTGATGGGTGATCACAGTGGGATAAAATACTTGTTTGACCAGTCTAATCTAAATTCTAAGAAAGATAGATGGTTGGCCACACTCAGTGAGTTTGACTTTGAGATCAGGTATATTAAGGGAAAAAGGAACAGGGTTGCAGATGCTCTTAGCAGGAGAGTGTAGGTAAATCACAATGCAGATGTGAGTTCATATGGGATAGATTTACAAGATCATATCTTGCAGGTAGGACAACGAGATGACAGGTACCAACAACTTAGGAACAAGTTACAATAGCAGGGTACAGGTGACCAGGATGTGGACTATCATCTCATGGTAGATGCTTTGGTCAGATTTAGGGACAGGATATATGTGCCAGACAAAAATGAGCTCAAGAAATATATCTTGTGAGAATTTCATGTCAAGCCATATTCAAGTCATCTGAGATATCAAAATACATTGACAACGATTAAGAGGTTCTACCATTGGTCAAATTTGAAGAAAGAGGTGGTGGATTTTGTCGCTAGGTGTTTGGATTTTCAACAAGTAAAGCATAGTGTAATCATCCACGTGGTTTATTGAAGTGGATTTTGATTCCAGAGTGGAAATGGGAGGTTATTTCCATGGATTTCATTATAGTTTTTCCGATTACATATATGAAGCATGGTTTTATGACGGTTGTGATTGACAGGTTGACAAAGGTGGCTCACTTCATTCGAGTGAAGTCTATGAATTCAACTAGTGAGGTAGCTTAGGTCTTCATCAGGGAGATAGAGAGATTGCATGGTATTCCTAGGAAGATTGTGTCAGACAGAGATGCCAAGTTCACTTCCAGGTTTTGGAAGGAATTGTTTGCAGGCTTTGGTACATAGTTAGCCTTCAATACAACTTATCATCTACAGACAGATGGACAAATAGAGAGGGTTAACAGGATTTTGGAGGACATGTTGAGGATGTATGTTATGCACCAACAAAGGAGGTGGGAGGAGTATATTCCACTGGTTGATTTTTCTTATAATAATGGGTATCAACAGTCACTAACGACGAGTTTGTTTGAGGCACTTTATGGGTGAAGTTGTAATACTCCTATCAGTTGGAGTGATCCAAAGAATTGGGTATTGATTGGACCAGACATGTCAGAATAAATGGAACATGAAATGCAGGTTATAAAGAATAATCTAAAGGTAGCACAGGACACACATAAGAGTTATGCATAACAACATAGGGAATTTAAGCAGTTTTAGGTTGGGGAACATGTGTACTTCTCAATCAAGCCTGAGAAGAACTCCTTGTTAGGTAAACTTGACTCAGGATAGAGTTAAAGTTGAACAGGTTAAACAGTGATGGTTTTGGGACACATGGTATTGTGCACCCATAGTATTCTGCCCGTGGTATTATATGTAATGAAGCTTATAAAAGGCTGGAAGGACTTCATTGTAATGCAAGACCTGGAGGTGAGCGGTGAAGGCTCACTTGGTCGGATTGGCCAGGGTTTTGGCCAATGCTAATGAGATCTTATTAGGTTGGGTTTTTCCTTGGATTTGGGGTTTTCCTGGATAAACATTTGTGTTTATGTGTTTATGGTTGTTGCTGGTTATTTTCTTATATATATTCCTCTCAGTAATTCTCAGTAATTATTTATGTTATGCAGTAAATTTCTTAACAACTGGTATCGGAGCCAGATATTGGCTTCAAAGGAATTCTTTGATGCCAGGGGTTTATAGTGCCTGATGAGATCAATGCAGCCTTTTTACAGATTTGGGTTTGAAAATAATGGCGGAACAATCGTACGCAGAAGAACCTCGAGGAGAATATGCGGAAGATAGTGCCATAACTGCCAGGGATCGTAGTGCATTTGCAATATTTACCGGTTTGGAACATGCTGACGAATTGTTCGGGATTCATGCGGCTATTTAAAGAAGGTCAGCAGAAGAAAATTGTTCATGCGACTTCGAAAATTGTTTTCTTTCTGCTATGTGAGGCCACTGGTGCTGGAATCTACGAGGTTCTCATCAGTTTTGCAGTTGGAGTGGTTTGATAGAAGTTTTTTGAGCAAATAAAATTGAGAGAGGATGGATCAGAATCGCAGCAACAACAAACAAAAAAAAAAAAATAATGAAGTCAAAATTATTGCATGTAAATGGGCATACTACTGTAAGACCTGGTAAGGCATGTGTACCCCTCGGTGATCACCGGTAAAGTTTGGGTTAGACCTAGGTGATAGGGGGGATGTCGGGTTAACAATACCCCAGGTAAAAACTCTAAGGGGGGTATGAGCTAGAGTGAGCGAGTTTGTCTCACTTAGCAGGTTTGGCTAGAGTTAGTGAAGGAACCCCAAGTCAAGTTTAAGGGGGGGAATTGTTAGGTAAACTTGACTCAGGATAGAGTCAAAGTTGACCAGGTTAAACAGTGATGGTTTTGGGGCACATGGTATTGTGCACCCATAGTATTCTGCCCGTGGTATTATATGTAATGAAGTTTATAAAAGGCTGGAAGGACTTCATTGTAATGCAAGACCTGGAGGTGAGCGATGAAGGCTCACTTGGTCGGATTGGCCAGGGTTTTGGCGAATGCTAATGAGATCTTATTAGGTTGGGTTTTTCCCTGGATTTGGGGTTTTCCCGGATAAACATTTGTGTTTATGTGTTTATGGTTGTTGTTGGTTATTTTCTTATATATATTCCTCTCAGTGATTCTCAGTAATTATTTATGTTATGCAGTAAAATTTCTTAACAACTCCTCTCAGTAATTATTTATGTTATGCAGTAAATTTCTTAACACTCCTCGAGGATTGGGTCATGTGCTAAGTTGGCACCTCGGTATTGCGGGCCTTTTGAGATCCTTGAGAGGATTGGACCAGTGGCCTATAGACTTGCATTGTCTTCGGTAGTGAAAGTAAATGATGTTTTCCATGTGTTATTGCTTAAGACATATGTGAAAGATGTTGATCATGTGATTGATTGGTTTATATTGTATATGGAGCCAGAAGGAGAATTCTAGTCAAAACCTCAATGTATTTTATAGAGAAATATGCTCATGCTCTGAAATTGAGCAATCGATCAAGTTAAAGTGCAGTGGAGGCACTTTGGGCCCAATGAAGCTACATGAGAGATGACTAATCAAATGCGGCCTATATATCCTTCATTGTTTTCCAGTTGAGGCAAAGGAGTTTTGGTATATATGTAGGGTTGTTATTGTAAATACTGCATCGAGATGTGTTATAATGATCCATGGTCACATTCAATAGGATCCCATATTAACCCAAATCCATTAACCTTGGATTATAACATAACCGTAGTTCCCTTGACCAGATATACAAAATACCATGGGAAAAAAACCATCATGCCTAAAACCATGTGTGAAAACCATGCACAAAACCATTGGTAGGTTTTTCCATCTACTATAGAGTCCAAAAAAATTTCCCTAGGGCACTACCTCTGACCCTGTAGAGGGGGGCTACCGCCTCCCTCAAACCCCCCAAAAGGGGGGGATACCACCCCCCCGCTGCACCTGGCACAATGAAGGAGAGGTTGGTCACCCCCCGACTTCAATATTGGGGCTAATCATGGGAAAAATATAACACACACCCAACATTGGATTTCCATGATGACTGCTCAATAGCCAACATGAGACCCATTACTTGTAGACCCAGGTTGTTGGGGCACCCAATTCATGCGAGGTTACCAACCAACAATGTGGTGGCTTTTTCATTACTTACGTGTATAAAGATGTCGACGTAGGGTAGGGGTGCCTAAAGAGCGTGGGACATATTCAATGTTGTTATCCTAGACCGACATTATGACGGTTTTATTCAACTATATGCATTAATATTACTGATTGTTTACCTAGACAAAGGCTTCAACTCACTGTTAGCATTAAGTTTTCATTAGCCCATACTAGGGGCTTGAATAGTCATGTCAAGTGTGTCTCAAGTAAATTACTTGTGTTATGTCAGCTAGTCATGGTAAGTTGACTCGTTGGGTTACTTCAACTAATCGTGTCTAGTCATGGTAAGTCAATTGGTTGGGACATTTCAACTGATCCTGTATGGTCATAGTAAGTTAATTGGGTGGGTCATTTTAATTGATCCTATCTAGTTATGAAAAGATGGTTGTTTGTCATAATTCCAATGGTTTTGTTTGGTTTAGTAGTTGGGTAATTTCGAAAAGAACTTGACTAGTTGAGTATGGTGGTGTAATCCAAAGTTAATTCCACAAGCTTTGAAGAAGTAGGAATTTTATAACCCCATTTCCATAATGAGACCATGGATCTTAGGTTAGGATAAAGTAACACCTCCCATTCAACCTAGAAGGAACTAGGGGGGGTGGAAGGAGGTGTTACAAAGAAGCAGAGGAATGGATGCAATATGTAGAGGTTTAAAATTTATTGACTTTGAAGATGAGGTTGATATTGTTTGTGGGTTTAGCTTGGTGCATCATAATTATTTGATTATGTGTAGTAGTAGTGAAGCTCTCTTTGGAAGTTGCATTCCCCATTGAAATGAAGCATATGTTTATGGCTTGCTTTGAACAAAAATTTTCTAGTCTAGTACAATAGTCTAAAGAGGGGATGGGTTGATCCTAGTCATCACCCATTATGCAAGTCCCATGAGAATTCCTCATCTCATCTCTTTATTTCATTTCCTTACACTGTTAATCTGTTTTGTTTGCAAGATTTCAATAAAAATTCCTTTTACTCTTAGTGAGTGTATGTTGGAATGTATTTTATATAAGGTTGTTTCTATAGTTGAATATTCCTGGGTGTTTTTTTTTGTTCTTCATTGGACGAGATAAGAACTCTATCATTTTTGTAAGCTCTGAAATTCCCCTAGAAGGTACAACAACAATTATTATATTAGCTACGAACATCTGGTTGAGCCCAAATTTAAGATGCCATGGTTCCCTATCATACATTCTTAGGTGAAGGAATTCCCTAGGAAATTTTTGATTGTCCAAGCTAGGGCCATCCTCTAATTTGTGGTGTAAGAGTGGTCCTATTTCTCTCTTAGTCTCACTATTTTCATGTAAGATATTTGTTGAGTAAGGGATCTAACAATAAGGTTAAATTTATGGCTTTTTGGACTTTCCTTGAGCTTGCACATGGTAAAGGCATCAAAAGGCTTCAAGTTCATGGTGAATTTTAACTTGTTATTTAATAAGATTATATGAGAAATTTGCTTCTTGTCTCTCCATTACAGATCATACCATGACCTTTCACGTCTTTTTATTGCCTTTATTTTAAGCATATATACAAGGAATTAAACTTGAGGGATAATGACCTTTCTAAAGAATCTTTTTTTACTTCCTTAGGTTCCTTTGGGATGATAGAATTAATCAATGGAGAATTCCATGAGTTTATGAATCTCAAGTTAAAGTCATTGCTTTTTATTTCTGTTTTGTAATAGTTTTAATGTCAAAGTTTGATTTGAAACTAATTGATCAAATTTTTCCTCCATAATGAGGGTGATGATATTATAAGTGGCCTTATTTTATTGTATGGTTAGCTTGTAGTATTTTTCTAAGGGCCTATGGTCTATTTTTATGACTAAGAACAATCGATATATCATTAGGTGAAGGTTGTAAGGCCTAGTCGGTCTTTTTATACTATAACATGTATATTCATCTTTTGAATATAATTATTTTGTTCCATGGAAAAAAATAGTTTAAAAAGTATTCACAAATTAATTGCTATTAATCTATAATTCATTAAATCAATTTATTAATAGATTCAAATGAATTAAGAAAAATTAATGATATAGGAAAAAATCCCTTACATTTTCATTGATAAATTATTATTAGAGAAATTAAGTACAATAATAAATTAAATATATTAATAAAAAAATGTAACGATAATGACAATGGAAATAATTAATGTTTACTAAGATTAAATATGATTTATCATAATATTTGGAATTCTTTAAAATTTTATTTCTATACTAAAAAAATATTAAAAAAAACATTCCAAAATCATTAAAAAAAATTCTTTAAATTCAATAATAAAGAAAATTGGTAATATAACATATGTTTAAAAAAATGAAATTAATGTGAATATCAATCGAACCATTTAAAAAAAATGTGATTTTAATTTATTTATTTGAAAATATTATAAAACTATTATAATAAAATGAAATACCAATAATAATAAATTTTAAATAAAATATTGCGAAACAAACTTTTAAATGAAACACTATAAAGTAACTATGCTTTAATATTATCATCTTAATTAACATCACGATCAATGGACCGGAAAAGCCATTCTTAATTTTAAAAACACATTTAAAAATTACTACTTGATTTTATTTAAAAATTACTATTTGATTTTATATAACATTAGTGTATTTTCTTCATTTATTAAGAAGAGTTTCGGTGTAAATTATATGAAAAAACTTATGTTGACGTGTTTCGAATCAACTAGTGTGGTTCATCGTCAGGACAAGTTGAGGAGTCAGATCATGGCTGCCAATTATATAGGGAGAGCAAATCATCCAAACGACTAGGTTGACTAGGTTGACCATCAACAGCTATCTAAAACGGCTAGATTAAAAATAATATTAAAATATTAATAAGTCAAAGGTAATAGAATAATTAACTAATTGTAATATATAAGTTATTATATTTTATTTTATTAATATATTTTTCATAGGTTAATAAATTAATTTAATTAATTTATAATTTATTTAATCATATAACCACTGGGGAAAAGTAAAGGTTTTTTTATAAATAGAATGTTATACTATTTTATTTTATTTATATATTAAATTACCTAATTCTAATTTATTTAATCAATAGAATTGTTAGGGAGGAGTAAGGGGGATTTATATATTAGAAATAAATTTACTTATTTATTTATTTATATCTATTTTTTTTTTTAATCCCAAGGGATAAGTAAAGGGTTTTTGATAAATTATGAATTAATGGAATAAATTATTTATGAGTATTGGTTAATTTTTTATTTTTATTTATTTTTATTATATGGTAAAGGTAGAAACTTAGTAACAAATAGGATTAATAATATTAATAAAATTTTTGATAAGGAAATAGTAATAAAAATTAGAACGAGTTTCAATTTCTTAATACAATAGGGACAAGAATAGGACAATAAGTAAAAAACTTAACTAAAAGGAGAAACCCTAGGAGGAAGGACAAGACAACTCTAAGGAGAAGGAACCGAGAAAATATGAGGAAACCTTGTCAAGACTAAGAAGAAAGGGCAGGGATCCAGCAACGACTGATCTTCCAGCCATCATCTCTATTGAGATTGTTAGGCCTTTTTTCAATTTCAATCGCTTCCCTGAATTTATGGTGATGGAACTGCGCAACCTTGGTAATAACCTTGGCCTCCTCAATACAAACATGATGTTGGATTTCAGAGATCTGTGGTTAGAGCTTTTTGAATTTTTGACCGGAGAATCCACAGTAATAGAGTTTTTACACCAACGTTTCAAATCCCAAATGGGATCCATCATCAGGGTAAAGAGAAAGATGATAAAAGAAGAGTCAGATGGAGGAAATAAATACTCAAGAGGGATGAATATTAGAGGCAAAGCACAGGTCGGCCAGAAAGATTTATAATGAAACCTAATTTTAATTTTAATTTTTATAAATTAATATTATTTATTTAATATCTTTAAGACAAAATCTTAAACTAAAATCTAAATTAATATTAATATCTAAAGAACTAATATGTATATTAATATTAATATCAAAAAACTTTATATAACCTAAAATCTATATTGATATTAAAAACTAAAAACTAATATATATATTAATATTGATATCATAAATCCTAATAAATAACATTAATAATTGTATAACCTAATGACTATATAACTTAATATTGATGAAACATGATTACTATATAATTTAATATTTATATAACCTAAAGTCTATACAACTTAATATATATATTAGAATTAAAATCAAAAAAGCCTAATACCTATATCAATATCTAAAAACTAATATATATATTAATATTAATATATATGACTATTTAGCCTAATGACTATATAACTTAATGACTAAATATGACTATATAACTTAATATTAATATATATGAATATATAACTAATATTAATATATATGACAATATAACTTAATATTTTATAAAACTTGACCACTATAAAACTTAAAATTTTTATATAACCTAAAATCTATATAACTTAATATATGTATTAGTAAAAGTTTAATATCTATATCAAAATCTAAATAAATTAATATTAGTATAAACTAAATTCTATATTAATTCAATATTAAAATCTAGACTATATTAGAACATACATTAATTTAGAACATATATTAATGCCTAAATCCAACCTTGTAGTTATATTAATAATTTAGAACAAACATGATGCTTGGTCTTTTCCGCATGCTCTGCTAATGCTGAAGACTTGGTTCTCCCATGTCTTAGGTCGGCTACATGTTCATTTATCCTTTGATGGATGGAGCGCCCAGTTTCCCCGATATAGGGGGTCCCACAAGAACAGGGGATCAAGTAGACACCCTTCATGTCCTTAGGGTCAATGGGATCTTTCACCGATCGGAGGGATTTACGAATGGTGTTGAGGGGCCTAAAGGTTGAGGGAATATTATACTTCTTAAGGATCTGAGCAATCTTGTCCGTGGTTCCCTGGACATAGGGAAGATGGACACCTAGCAGGCGTTCTTTAGGTTCTTTTTTAATAACCAAATTTTTAGAGGCTTTAAGGAAAGCCTTCTGACCTAGGTGCCTACTATAGCCATTCTCCACAAAGACATTAAGGAGATGGGATTTTTCCTTATCGAAGCTCTTATTATTTGAAATCCTAAGGGCACAAGTAGCGAGGGTGTTAAGAACCCCCAATTTTTGAGTGGGCAAATGACGGGAATCGGCATTAAGATACTGCTCAGTATGCATTTTCTTCCGGAACACTGAGTGGGAGAGGGAACCGTCCTTATTTATTGAGTTGCTTCCATGTTGTTGACCGACAATTTTTCCTTGTCATTTTGTAATGCACTTTCGGTGGATCGTTTTATATTGAAATTAATTAAATTAAAATTCTAATTTTTTTAAATATTTATTTTAATTTTTTTATAAAGATTTAATTTCTTTTTGGGTTGGGAGTATGTCTTAAAATTATTTTTGTTTGGTTAAGAGTTCATTTTTCTTAGACATAAGGAAACAGGTTAACGACACAAGACCCAAAGGTATCTGGCAGGAATGAGTTCTTGCCCCCTTACGGACCACCAAGAAGTTATTCCAGGTGGCATGGTTTTCCTTGAATAACGATGATGAGTTAACCTGCATTCGCAGTTAGTAACTAGAGATAGTTATCCTCACTGTTAGTTTGACAACTAAATTATGATATATTTTCCTACCTATATAAAAAGATTTAAATCTTTCGCCTGCATTTATATATATATCTATTTGGTAAAGAACATATGAATTATTATTAATAGTAGGTGACTTCATGAATAGAGGCAATGATTGTATAACATGACTCCATGAAGAGAGGTAATGATTGTATAACGTAAATTGTTATGGAAAATATTTTTTTTTTCATTAATATTCATATTCTTAAAAATATATTTAAATATATTTTTTTACCAACAAAAATCATATTAGTCTAACCAAATTGTTAATTTTTAATGGTGTTGGAAGATTGTTTTTGGCCAATAATATGTCAATTGAAATTTTTATTTTTAGTAATAAAAGTTTATATATATCAAAGTTAGTGGTGCATGTTTGCATTTTCTTTTTGGTTCCCAACAAAATCACTCTCTCCTTATTGTAGATGTTTTTTTTGTATGGATGATTTATAGTTTGTTTATTTTTGTATGTTGTGGAAAATTTTTGTTTTTCTTATCACTTTTCATTGTGGATGATTTTTTGTTTATACATATTTGACTAATTTTCTTTCCTAATGTTATTTATCTTTCCTTACTATGGATTCTGTGTCTTTTATCTTATTAGATTAGTCTATTTTTTTGCCATAATTTTTCTCTCTATGTTTGGGATGCTTTTTCATTTGTACTTGATTGACATAGATTTTCTTTAGTGTCTCTTAGCATGGTTTGTCTCCCCATATTTTTGATGCTTTGTAATTTTTACTTGTTTAACATAACTTCTTCTCTTTGTGATCTACACATATTTGTGTTGCTTCTGCATTTTTACTCAGTCTCTCCTTGCTTCCCTCGAGACTACTTCTTTGTTTTAGTTGTCCATGTTTGGGTCTCTCCTCGTTTGACATGAAATCACTTATTAATTTTTCTATGTACCCCTCTCCTTGTTTCAAGGCTCAACATTGTCTACTTAGTATGGTCACTATCTGTAAACTACTATAATTCATTCTCTATGAAAAGAAGAAGAGGAAGATTTTTTTATCATTATAATTTTAAAATAAAATATGATTATTATATGAGCACATAACAAATACCAGATAGTATATTTTGTAGGAAAAAGTTTAAAGAAAATGACATAGTTGAAAAAAAGGATGCATTTTGCATAGGCTTTATGTGCCCTAACAATATCATGTCCCCATTTTTAACCACTAATTAATTGTAATTTATTATGTTTAGCATTGTCTTATTTCAACATGAATATTTCATTACATGTGAAGTTGAACTGGACAAGTCAAAACACTGTATGTATCTAAATTTTCAATTAATGAAAAATCTAAACAATTGAATGAGTCAAAAACACTTATAGGGGTCATTTCACCATAGTGGGGAATAATGTGGGAGGAAAGAATGGGGTTCTACATGCCTATTATATCCCAAGCCACCTTTCTATATCAATTTTGTGAATTTCCCTTTATTTTTCTTTTATTGACAAGCCAAGCCGATCATTTAATGGGTCTAAGGAGGTTGGTGGAGGTTGCCACCTCCCAAAATTATGAAGGCATTGGCTGGTAGTTGAGAGAGTCCTCTCAATAAAAAATCTAATGAATGGGTTTACTACATTCCTAAGGGAATGTGGAAGACAAAAATTTCAAGGGAGAAGGAAAATTGTAATTTGGTTGGGTTGCATGTTAGAATGGTGAAGGGGAGTAGAATTTCCATGTTGGAAAGGAACCAAATGGTGAGTAATTTGACTAGTGATGGAACCTAGTCAACAACCCTTGGTTTTATACCTTAATCCATGTGGGAAAATTATGAAAAATATATTGAGTGTTAGCAATGATCAAAGCTTTGGTAAGTCTAAATGATAAGGAAAATGAAGAGGACCTTGCAGTTTTTAAGTTTATGTGGTTCAAGTTGTTTATTGATGAAGGATATCCACAAATGTGAGTATTTTCATGAATGTTTCGGAGCCACCAACTAGGTCCATTATTAATACATGAGAACGGATAAAGATTAGGAGTGAACTAAATAGTTAGCTAACCACTGAATAGTGTAGTCTGAAACCCTATAGCTAGCTAGAGATAGAATGTAGCTGAGTTAGAATGATTTCAGAGTTTATGTTGCACATGAATGCATTTGGGAATGGAACACTTGTCATTGAAGGATTTCAATAAGTAAAGATATGTAGCTCTTCTTCTCATTTTAATTCTCATATTTTCAAGTAAATGAACTTCCCAAATTTGCAGGGAAGTTCGTCTACATGAAAATTTGAGAATTAAAATTTTAAGAAGAGTTGCATATCTCAAATTCTTGAGATCCTGCAGGGACAAGCATGTCATTCCAAAATGTGTTAGCATGTAGCATTAACCTAAAATCATTATAACTCAACTGCATGTTGTCTCTAATCAACTATAAGGTTCCAAGTTATGTTGTTCTTGGTGGCTAGTTAAATATTAATTCTACCCCTGCTCTTTTTTCTTTGTCATGTTTAACAATGGACTTGGTTGGTGGCTCTAAAATTTCAATGAAAATACTCACATCTATGGATCTTCCTTCCTTAATAAATAAATTCAACCACACAAACTTAAAAATTGCAATCACATCTCGATATGCAAGGGGTATTCATGGGGAAGTTCATTTACTTGAAAATATGAGAATTAAAATTAGAAGAAGAGTTGAGGATATTGAATTCTTAAAATCCTATAGGGACAAGTGTGTCATTCTCAAATGCATTAATGTTCAACATAAACTCCAAAAAATTTCTAACTCAACTACATTCTCTCTCTAGCCAGGTATAATGTTTCAGATTGCACTATTTTTTGTGGCTAGTTAACTATCCATTATGTCCTTGCTCTTCATTCTTTCTCATGTGTTGAAAATAGACCTAGTTTTTGGATCTGAAATGTAAATACTCGCATCCATGGATATTCCTTCCTCAATAAACAATTCCAACCACAAAAACTTAAAAATTGCAATCACAACCTAATATGGAAGGTGCATTCATAAGGAAGTTCATTTACTTGAAAACACAAGAATTAAAATTAGAAGAAGAGTTGTGGATCTTTACTTCTTAAAATCCTATAGTGACAAGTGTGTCATTCCCAAATGTATTAGTGTGAAACATAAACTTTGCAATCATTCAAAACCAGTGACATTCTATCTCTAGTCAACCATAAGGTTTTCAAACTACGATATTCTTGGTGGCTAGTTAACTATTTATTCCACCCATGCTCTTCATTATTTCTCATGTATTTACAATGGAACTAGTTGGTGGATCTGAAACATCAATGAAAATAATCACATCTATGGATACTGCTTCCTAAAAAAACAACTCCAACCATAAAAACTTAAAAATTGCAACTATAGCTCGATATGGAAGAGAAATTCATAGGGAATCTTATTTACTTAAAAATATGAGAATTGAAATTAGAAGAAGAGTTGTGGATCTTTACTTCTAGAAATTTTGTAGGGACACATGTGTCATTCTCAAATGTGTTACTATGTAGCATAAACTCTGAAATTATTCTAACTTAGCTACTTTTTGTCTCTAGTCGACTATAGGGTCTCAAACTATGTTATTCTTGGTGGCTAGTTAACTATTTATTCTTCCCCATCTCTTCATTTTTTCTCATGTATTGACAATAGACCTACTTGGTATCTCCAAAACATCAATAATAATATGTGTTAATGTGGTAACAGTGGAGTTGGAGTGGTATTAACATGCAGGGGAGGAAGTGTTATGTATATAAGTATTGACTCTGCTATATGTTAGGCCACGCAATGTATGTATTACAGTGAGGATGGGTGGTTTGAGCGAGGATGGGTGATTTTGAAAGAAACTGGGGTGCAGAACAATAGAGGTGGTATGTGGTGTGGGAGGCCTGGTGGTATCTAGGTAGATTCATATAACTGTGCAATTAGAGTCGTATCAGAACGATGGTATATATGATAAAGCACAATTTTATTAACTGTGTTGTATTAACTGTGTGGCCCAATGCATGTTCGTTCTGCAAATGGAAATAAATATATGATGACATTTATTGATGACTACACCAGAATGTGTTGGGTTTATTTCTTGAAGAACAAATATGACACTTTTCAAACATTCAAGAACTTTCATGCATGTATTCAAAATGATGCACAATATCATATTGGCTCTATTCACACTGATAATGGAAAAGAATAAACTTCAAATGAATTTGAAAATTATCTTCACTAGCATGGTATCAAACATCAAACAATTATGCCTTATAACCCCTATCAGAATGGAATATTTGAAATAATGAACAAGACAATCTTAAATATGGTACATTCCATGATGTTTTTCAAGAATGTAGAATTGATGTTTTGGGTTGATGCAGTTCTATGTGTTGTGTATATAAAGAATATGTGTCCATCTAATGCTATTAGAAATGAGATTCCTTATGAAATATGGTATGGACACATTCCTTTGGTAAAGCATCTCAGGGTTTTTGGTTCCACCTGTTATGCCTTGATACATAAGAAACAAAGAAACAAACTTGGCGCAAGGAGTTGTATGTGTATCTTCTTGGGGTATTCAAATACCTCTAAAGCATACCGTCTCTATGATGAATTTAATAAGAAGTTTGTAGTGTCTAGAGATGTGTCTTTCTTGAATCTTCCAATGCTGACAATTTTGTTGAGAGGCAACTTGATTACTTAGATAGATTCGAACATGCCAAGTCTTTTCAATAATTTGATAATGAGATTCCACATCTTGAAGGGGGGATTCCTATACTGGATCAATGTATGGAATATTATTCTAAAACACTCTCTCCCCCACACTACAAGAAAAAAGGTCATTGGTGAGGGTCATGCCTATGACGGACCTTTAAGGTCCATCGTCAATGTCACATATGGTGACGGTCTTTAAAAAAGCGTTGTTGTAAGTGTATATAGTGATGGTCCTTTAAGGTTTGTCACCATAGCCATTTTCAATCACACTTTTGGTGAGGGTCATTAAAGGCTCGTCACTAATTTTCTCTATGGTGACACTTTTGGTGAGGGTCGTTAAAGGCCCATCACTAATTCTCTCTTTGGTGACACTTCTAGTGACAATCTTTTATTGACCACCACCAATGATCTTTTTGGTTACTTTTGGTGACGGTCAATAAATGTTCGTCGTCATTGATCATTTCAATGATTTTTTGATGACACTTCATGCCTGTGATAGACCTTTAAGGTCCATCACCAATGTCACATATGGTGACGGTCTTTGAAAAATTGTTGTTGTAAGTGTATATAGTGATGGTCCTTTAAGGTTTGTCACCAAAGCCATTTTCAATGACACTTTTGGTGAGGGTCGTTAATGGCTTGTCACTAATTCTCTCTTTGGTGACACTTTTGGTGAGGGTCATTAAAGGCCCATCACTAATTCTCTCTTTGGTGAAACTTCTAGTGACGATCTTTTATTGACCCTCACCAATGCTCTTTTTGGTTACTTTTAGTAACAGTAAAAAAATGTCTGTCATCATTGATCATTCCAATGAGTTTTTGATGATGCTATGTACCTATTACTATATTTTTTTGTCAAAATATAACAATTTAAGACCATTGTTGTGGAGTCTTTTTCATTATGTGTCCAAGGTCATAGTGGTTATAATAGTCAATCAATTTTTTAAGAAGTAATTAGTGTGTATCATTTCCCTCAAGTCATAAGAATATAGTCTTCCTATGAGTCAACACATGATTCATATCTATTAGGTTTATTATCTAGCAAATTTTCTTTAAATAAAGTTCCACTAGGGTGTGTAGGAACTATATTATTTAATACATAATGAAGCTCTGTCAATTCAATTAATGAGAGAGACCTAACACTCCTCAACACTCATGGCACACCTTAACATGCTTTGGAATAGTATACTAACATTCCTTGGCACCTCACATGTCTTGGAACATCTTTGTACCTAGAAAATCTTGCCATGAGTAGGACGCCCAAGAACATTTTGGCATGCCATAGCATAGCATAGCACTCCCCTATCATGTGTTGGCATTCCCTGTAATCCATAGCATGCCCTGTAATTTCTTGGCATAATATTTCATTGAAACACATTAGCACTTGGCACACATTGGTACTTGGCATGTATTGGAACATATTATTAGTGTGCCTAGCATGCCCCTTTTGAAAAAGATAAAGTCCTGACTTATTAACCCTCTTATGTGTTCATTTCCTTGAATTTTATCTTGGTTATTCCTTTTGTTGCCTTGAAACTCCTTGACACATATTGGCATACTCTGGCACCTTGCACATCCTAGCATGTCTTAGCACCTGGCATGCCTTGGCATTATTTGGCACATGTTAGCACACCTTGGAACTACCTAGCACACTCTAGCACTTCTTGACATTCACTGATATTCCCTGGCATGCCTTACCCATGCTTAGAATACCTTTTCACTCCCTCCTTGGCATGACAGCTAGCATTGTTTGACACTCCCCGACACACCCTCATATTCATTCACTTCCATGCATTTTTACCTAGTGCTCCCGTGTGTTGTCCTAGTAGTCCCTAACACTCCTCAGCATGCATTGGCACTCTCTAGCACACCTTAGCACTCATAAGTGAAGAATTAAACTTGTAACCAATGTTACCAGACTTGGAATAGATAATAAATCAGCGAGGCAAAAGAGCTAAGATTTTTAATCAGATTAGGGAAAATCGGCAAAAATTCGGCAAAAAATCAGTGAATTCAATAAATAAAAATATACACATATATTGAATTAAAAAAACATTTTGCATTGACATTCAGTAAAGCCATGTCTAAACAATTAATAATATCAATAGATGTCCAAAATATCATGAACGAATAAGCATCTCATATATGTTATGAGTCCAAACATGATCCAAAGTACCGAGTCATGACTCCTAACTAGTGACTACATAGAACTAGAAGCAACGCCTTCTAAAAGTTTACAAACAATTGCATACTAATTTGAAAAAAATTAGTAACTAAGATTCTAAGACTCTTAAGAGTGTTAGAAGCGATTCCTCCCACTCTTTCACATGCTCGACCCTTAAAGTTCTTCAAGTCATGTAGGCTTAAAAGAGGAGCCTCCTCTAATTGGACCCAATCTACTACATTTGTAGTTTGCAATTCTATCTCTTCAAGGTCTATTGGTGAATGATCCAAACATATAATTATCATGAAACATTGAAATGTGAATTTAAGTTTGACTTTGAAATTTAAAGTTTAAACTTTAAATTGCAAATCAGATTATGAAACCTTCAAATTCAAGCTCTCACCTAGTATTTGCTTGTTGCAAAGTAGTAGATTGTAATGGAAAAATACAAGGTCATTTAAGCACTTTTATGTCAATTGGTTGCACTTCTTAGAATTTATTCTCTCAAACATGCTCCAGTTGCACTCAAAACCTAAAGCACTGCATGCCTGGTTTAAGATTCGAATGGCAAATCACTTCAAATCTAGTGTATCACTACAAAAGTTTTGCCACCAAATACCTAGCAAGTGGCAAGGGTTCGTGAGTAGACGTACTAAATACTAAATAGTAAAATATTAAAAATACAACAAAATTTAATAAAACATTTAACATACAAAATAAAATTTAAACAAATATAATGAATTGATGAAACCTTCAAGCCTCAAAGGGTACCTGAAAACATCTTAGACCTTTTTCGTATAACACTAGTATAGGCAAATAATTTAGCTGGTGCTCTATAATCCTATAGTTTGGAAAAGACACGACATTGAAATTTTTGATCAGGGAAGCACCTTTCCATGCATGTCATAAGTCCTCTGCGAACCTCCCCATCCTCATTAAATTTTCTCTTATCATAAAAAATACTGTGGGTTTAAGAAGTACCTAGAAAAATGTAAGGGGGAATGCAATTTCCTATCCCAACGTGCATCAATAATGTCCCAAAGAGGAATATACTTTGCCTCCTCATCCCAATATCTTCTTTTGATGGCCTCCATTGTGAGATCCATCGCCTCATAAATGTAACCCATAGTGGGTTTGTCCCCATCAACCATCTTGAAAGTTAAAGCTTTCGAATTTATATAAATATGACACCTTGAAAATAAAAAGAAGATTGAAATGAAATTTAAAACATGAAAAAGTTAAAAGAATTGAATTACCTGAGAACTCTAACAAGGGATTCCATCACAACAATAATCTCTTTGGCATCTTTCTAGAAACCGTCATTAAACACATGTGAAACAACTTCAATGCCTTCAAGGGTCTTGGAATGTTTAGATGCCATCCACTCAGGTCCCAAGAACATCCTCTTCAGATTTATCTTTTGCTCAACCACAAATTACAAAGATACAAAATTTGTTGCAAGTCTAGTCACTGCAGGTCAAGCAATTTCTTTACCTTCAGTGTATTTTATCATGGTGTTTTGGAAAATAGTGTGGTTGTATAGGTATTTGGTTATGGATTTTTCCTTCTCCACAACCTCATGTATCCAATGAATCTTACCAATGTCCTCAAGCATTAAATCTATGCAATGGGCAACACAATAGGTCCAAAAAATAGTGGGGTGCCTAATCTCAAAAAGTCTACTAGCAGCCATATAATTAGCTGCATTGTCGGTGACAATTTGTACAACATGTTCTTCTCCCACTTCTTGAACAAATTCCTCCATCATTTCAAAAACAAGTTGTGCAGTCTTAACCTTGTTTGAGGAATCAACTGATGTGAGAAACATTGTACCTACTGGACAAGATACAAGGAGATTTATTAAAGTTCTATTCCTCTGATCTGTCCATCCATCACTCATGATGGTGCACCCTATTTCTACCCATGATGAACGAAACTCAGATAGCACAAGCATGACATCTTCAACACTTTCTAATAGCAAATTTGTCCTAATGCTCTCTAATGAAGGGGCTTTGAACCCTGGACCTGCAACAACAACTGCATCAATCATAGCTTGCCAATAAGGACTTATGGCATAGTGGAAAGGTATGTCAGAATAGTACCAAAAGTTAGCAATGGCCTTCCTTTCCTGACTATGGATATTTTTTTCCAACCAGTGGTATCCAAGGTAGGTTGGGAATCGGGTTTTGTGCGGGGAGAAAAAAAGGTGTTTATGTTTCCACCTCCAATGTTGAATGCAGGAGGATTCATTTGGCCTTGAGTTTGACTTGGACTTGGAGGCATGTGTGGGAAATTTGGGAACTGCATTGAGGATTCAATAGAGGGAGATGAAAATGGGGTAGTGGAAGAAAAATTGTCAACTCCAGGAGTTCCTATTTTTTATTTCTTTTCTTTCTTTGCATTATGCTGACTCAACATATCAATGGCCAAGGTTGCTTAGTGTTTGACATTTTCGTCAACATTTTTGCAGAGACCTATATCATGGTCGGGTATTTGTGCAAGGTGGTACTTGAATCTATAAATGCCTCCACTACATTTCGCTTTTCAAAATTTACAAAGGAGCTTGGGGTCTCCAAGAATCTTCTCATAATAAGCCCAAGAAAAGTCATTCTCCCTCGACATTGTTTTTTTTTTGGACTTGTGTTTAAATTGCGACTTTTGTTTAGATTTGGAGTTGTGCCTTCTATTTAATTTGGCTCCTGTAAAAGACAATAAAAAATTAAAATTAAACATGCCATATATAACTTCGCAAAAAAGAGGGTTGGTTTTAAAGGATATGAGGTTTTGTTAAGGATCAAAGAGGAATATGTCCAACAACACAAGCACATTTCGACCTAATATATCATTATGACCTTGAAACACAATTAGGTATATATGAGGAAATGCTACCTAAAGGAAATATTATCAAAATATATTTCATTGTAATCTTGAATTTGCAAGTTCGTTTAGCATAAGACAACTAAACCAATACATCAATAACAGATTCAGGAAGAACAAAAATACCCAAAGTTGTGAATGCATGGTTAAAGCCTTTGGAGTCGGAAAGACATCGACCAAGGAAGGAATGATTGATGACTTGGCTTGAGGTTGGTATGAAACCATTTCTTAGTGCATTTTTTAAATCTATTTAAGCCCCATTTATAGGGTTGAAAAGTCATAACCAAAGGAATACACCGAACATTCGATTGCTAAACAATGAAACTTGAAACTTGCCATTGAAAACGACATTGAAACATCAATAAAGTAATATACCTATTATTTAAGACAAGTGCCAATGTACCTCGATTGTTGAACAGTGAAGTAGCTAAGCCTGAAGGTAACACACGCTGAAGGTGACGCGCGATTGCCCGAGGGTCGATAGGGAGTATGGATAGAGCACACGCTGGCGACTACCCGATATGGAGTCTGGACTTATGCTCACACTGGCGGTTCCTTGATATGGAGTCTAGACTGTGTAATAGTGAGTAGTGATTGATTACTGAAGGTATCAATGTATGAGTTGCGGGCCTAAGAAATGGAAAATAAATTTTGGAACAACCGACGTTTAGTTTTTAGCAATGTGGCATACCTAAACTTGAAAAACTCATGCTCGTTGAGTCAAGGCCGAAAATCGAATAAATCAAAATTAATCGCAAGAATCTGCTTTAATCTAAAAGTCGCATGTCAAACTTGCATTGACCACAAGTTAAACTTGGTCAACATGAGTTTGAATCACAAAGATTTGGATCGGACCATATGGAGAGCGACCAGACTCCGACTAGTGATTAATCGCGATTGATCGGTGAGTCCTATTTCACTGCTTGTAATTAAAATCTGAACTAAAAATAGGAGATCTTACAATTGAACCTAATTGTGAATTTTCTAAACTGAAATTGGCCCATCGGCATCGTTTCTATTTGCGTCTGGGTGCGTCAACGGAAGAGATTCATTTTAAATCAGGTTCATGGAGAAAATCTTTTATGGAAGATGTTTGTTTTATGTCGAGGAAGACATAGTAATATTTTTTATTAAATTTGAATAACAATAGTATCTACTCAGTATCTCCCGTATCTCATTATTTTATCTCCTGTAACTCATATATAAAGTGGGTTAATAGTGGACATGTAGAATCAAGCTCCACTCCTTTTAATAAAAATTTCTAGATGCAAACCTTTGTGTCACTTGCGCCGCAAATCCTTTGCTGTAGAGTGTGGAGTTAACAACTACCTCTGCGTGACAAAAGCTACACATACCTTTTGACTTGGTTTTTTCAGCTTTTTTCCATTCTTTGTGTGGAGTCTGGGACAACAATCTCCACATACTTTTTTTCCATACCTCTATGTGAGTGTAAGTTTTCACATTTTCTTTGCTTCAACCAATATCAAAAGAATTTGTGAGCTTCTTTCAAGCCATGAATACATGCTTCAATCATGGAAATTAGCAAAGTTTCTAAAGAAAAAAATAACCATGGAGTTAAACTTTTCCATTTCAAATATGTTAGGATTCTATTGAGTGTTTTTTAGAGATAATTATTAACTGGCCCTGTACTTTTCTTGTTTTCTTAATATAAATTGCATCTCTTATTACATTTATAATCAAGATATTTACATCAAATACTGGATCAAAGGGCCAAGGACTTTTCATAAATGCTTCCTTGTCCAGTAGAAGAATAAATGGTCAACATGTCATCTTGGCTCCAATTTCTTATTAATAATTGTTCTGAAAAATGACTACTCTTGTTTGAATCTAGAACTATGTTTAAGCTTTGAAAATGGATTTTCCTCCAAATTGATCTTGGAAAGGTCCTTATTAATGGCTTGTATGTTGAAAAGTATAGCAGAGCTCCCTTTTGAAAATCCTGATCATCCCATTGTCACCAAGAGCTCATGCTTTTTCCCAAATTGGACCCAAAACAACATTGAGTACTTAATTATGATCCAACCTGAGAAATTTTGATTGACACTGCAACTCAAGAGCTATTCAATTTAAAGTGCGCTAATATGATTCATCATTCTTTCATTGAGTATATTCTTTTTGAATTTTTCATTTGTGCTTTTAGTATGTGGTACTGACCTTTCTTCATGTGAAAGGGTTTTTATTCTTGGACTATGACAATGCTGGTAAGATTTAGGCCTTTTGTAGTATTTGTACCACATGATCATTTTTGCAAGATGTATGTCCTGTGTGGGAAGAAATAAGAATTTAGTTATTACCTCCTAAACTAAAGCACTGTTTCTTTTATTAGGTGCCATGTAACGTCCTCTACAAATTGAGGACGAATGGGACGTAATATCTTGTCCATCCCTGTAGGCTATAGTCCTCCATAAAGGGGAAAAAGCCCCAAAATACCCATTGTTGGGCAATTTTTGGGGAAACTGGGCTTAAAAAACCCAAATTTGGGGTTTGGAGTAAGGTTTACTCAATCACTTAAGAATATGAAACCCTTCTGGAAAATCTATAAATAAAGAAGGATTGAATTCATTTGGAGCAGCAAGTTTGGATTAATTCATTTGTTTTTGAGCATTAGGTCTGATAGTTTTTTACCCCTTCTATCTCTTGTCAATTTCAGTGGTCAAAGATTCCACCCTAGTTGACATTCCCTTATTAACTCTCTAGTTGGGCACAATGGTCTTTGGCGGTGCAGTGAATTCTGTTCGATATTGGTCTCTTGTCTTTTTCTGGGCACAATATTTTTGTTAAAGGTGAATGAATTTGAAGGATAGTGTGAGATAGCTTAGTTCTGTTTGGAATACACCTCCCTTGAAGGAAGAAACAAAGTTTATGAGTCCTTAATATCTTGTTTTGGGAAAAGCACTTACCTTAGGCAGTGGATTCATTTCTGGCACCTGGAGTAGCGAAACTCTTTGCTTTATTTAGTTTTTTCATGCACAGTTAAAAGGAGCACTTCCCTAGTTATTAATTCTCAACCTTAGCTAAGGAAGCATGTTTGCATATCTCATATCGTATTCAGTAGAGGTATACTTTAATTGTCTTGTCTATCCATGCAAGGAAGGTGCATTAGGATTAGGAGTTAAGAAATTTGAGACATTATTGTACATGTTTCCAGATTCATTGTACCTTCTAGACTAAAGGAAGAGTGAATAGTAGTGTTTGAAATTTTTAGTTATTTCCTGTTTCAAAGAGTAATAAATAGTGTTGTGATTTGAGTTTCAAATCTGTGTACTTGCTGTTAGTTTCTTTAGTAGCATGTGCTTCTCTGTTCAGAACAAGGGGTTTTTCTGCAGTATCTATCCTCCAAAGCTTCTTCAATGCAAACTTAATATCAAATCATGCCCTTGTACTCTAAAGCATCTAAGGTATCACCCTAGAGAAGCTCCAAAGTAGTCTAATGAACTTTGACAGGTCAACTCCAACCCCATGTCACCATACATGTGTTGACATCACTGCTACAAAAATTATTCTGAAGTGTTGCATCCTACACCAATTCCTAAGATGGATGCCCAAAGGGGTACTAGAATGAGGCTCAACCTTCATTGCCACATTTAATACTTTTCAAAGGGACCGATCCCCTTAAACCATACCAATTTTTACACTTTCACAATTTGGCCCTGTTCCTATCAATTTTATATTTTGTATTGAAAAGTCAGCCCTATTTTACCTATTTAACTTTAGGAACAATTATAGGTCAGCTCCAACAAAATGTCAACAAATTTGTGGGTTAGGTTGGCATTTCTCCAAATACTATCACACATGTAGATATAATCACACATTTTCCTTTTTAGATCTTGATTGGTTGAAAAAAAGGGTTCGCTTCTTGCGTAATTATGTCCCATACCTCCACATCAACACTCATAGATAACAATATTCTTAATTCTTCATCTGTGTGCACAGTAAGGTCCCTTTTGGTTGCTATTTTTGATGGAGCAACCTCTGACAATACACCTTTTACCACAGATATGTTGTTGTTGTATAGAAATCTCCAGAGGAGTCTTACACTAGACATATAAATGGCTATTGTATATCACAATAATAAGCATTAACATATGAAGATGCGGAAGACACTAAACTTTGTGCATTCAATCCATTACTTTTTATTTCATGGCATATTTCGTTCTACATAGTAGATGTGTTGTGGAACTTGAGTTTGTTCGCATAAAAAATTCTAAGGCCAAACCTGGATTCTCATTTGTCATGGAAATTCAACATATGCCTTGTTCACCTAAGAACTACTTGTAAATCATATTAGGGTACTCATGTATAATCTCAACTCATCCCACTTAACAAGTTACCAATACAAGGATCATCACATCCAACGTTGGTCTAAAATAATTAAGCAACACAATTTAAATCTTGACATGCCATAGCACCTGACATGTCTTAGAATGCATTGGCACTATGTGGCATGCGTTAACATCCCCTACATTCCTTGGCATGCTTTGACACTCCCTAGCACACCATGGCACTTCCTGACATGCCTTGGTAGTTTAGCATACCTTGGCATTACCTAGCATATAACCTTGTCACTCCCTCCTTAACACACCTAGAACTCATTGAAACTCCCCCTCACACACTCTTACTCGTTCATTTCCATGCATTTTGACCTAGTGCTTCCTTATGTTTCCATGACACCCCTTAACACTCCCTAGCTCACCCTAGCACCTTACACATCTTGGCCTACCACCTGAACACTCTAGCATTCCTTGGAACTACATACTATACCTTGTCACTCTCTCCTTAGCACACCTAGAGATCACTGACACTCTTGGTCACAAACTCTTATTCATTCATTTCCAGGCATTTTTACCTAGTACTCCCTTGTGTTTCCCTAGCACTCCTTATCACTCCTTGACATGTGTTATTACACCCTAACACCTATGACACCTTGGCATGTTGCCCTAGCCTCTAGCATGCCTTAGCACACCTGGAACTCACTGAAACTTCTAATCACAAACTCTTACTTGTTCATTTCCATTCATTTTGACATAGTTCTCCCTTGTTTTTCCCTAGCGCTCCTAGCTAACACTTCCTTGCATGCGTTGGCACATCTTGGCTGCATGTCACCCTAAAACTCTAGCATTCCTTAGCATTGCCAAGCATGCCTTGTAACTCCTCCTTAACACACTTGGAACTCACTGACACTCCATGCCACACACTCTTATTCCTTCATTTCCATGCATTATGACCTAGTGCTACCTTGTGTTTCCCTAACACTCTCTAACACTCCTTGGCACACATTGGCACACCATGGCACTTGTCACACCTTAGTAGGCTTCTCATGTCCAATCTTAACTCATCCCACTTAACAAGTTAGCAAGTCAAGGCTCACATCCAACTGTGCCCATAAAGCAACTAAGCAACATAGTTTCCATCTTAACATGCCATAACATTTGGCACATATAAAAATCTATTGGCACTACATGGCACACATTATCATCCCTACATTCCTTGGCATGATTTTCCACTCCCTAACAGACCCTACCACTCCCTAACATGCCCTGACACTCTACCATGCCTTAGCACTGCCTAACATATACCCTTGTCACTCCCTCCTTAACACAATTGGAACTTTCTAACACTCCCTATCACACACTCTTATCCATTCATTTCCATGCAATTTGAACTAGTTCTCCCTTGTGTTCTCGTGGCACTCGCTGACACACATTGGCACACCCTAGGACTTGGCACATCTTGGCATGTCGCCCTGACACTCTAGCATTCCTTGGAACTACCTAGCATACATTGTCACTCCCTCCTTAGCACACCTAGAATTTGCTGACAATCCCTGTCACACACTTTTATTCATTCATTTCCATGCTTTTGAAACTAGTGCTCCCTTGTTTTTCCTTGACCCTCCATAACTCTCCATGACCTGCATTGGCACACCTTAGCACCTAGCACATCTTGTCATGTTTCCCTGGCCTCTAGAATTCCTTAGCACTGCCTAGCATACCTTGTCACTCCCTCCTTAGCACACCCTGAAATCATTGACACTTCCTGTCACAAACTCTTAATCATTCATTTGCATGCATTATTTTCACCTAGTGCTCCCTTGTGTTTCCCTAACTCTCCCTAACACTTCCTAGCACTATTTGGCACACCTTGGCACCTAGCACATATTGGTTGCATGTTGCTTTGGCACGCTAGAATGACTTAGCGCTGCTTAGCATACCATGTCACTCCCCTCTTACCACACCTGGAACTCATTGACACTCCCTGTCACACACTCTTATTCATTCATTTCCATGCATTTTGACCTAGTGCTCCCTTGTGTTTCCCTAACACTCGCTAACATTGAACGCACATTGGCACACCTAACTGTAATGAGTTTCACTAATATTCAATCCAAAAACCCTTCTTGAGTTTAGCTAGTTACTTGTTCTTCACTAAGATATTAGGGTTAAGTTTATTGTATAGTGTTCAACGTGAAAATATTACTAGGTGTTTTTATCGCATTACTTGGAAGGTGGCTAAGCCACAAGCATGGCGGTAAGGTTCCTGAATCTTGGATTGTATAACTAACCAAAAAATATATGACTATAATATCTTTGGGAAATTGTAGTTCTCTAAAGATATTCATGGTAGTGATTTTTCCATTGGGCTAGACCTGAGAACTTGATTGTTAATTAGATGCAGAGAAGTGGTGTTTGATGCCGTAAATGTCAAATGTACAGTTCAAAAACATGATGGAGGCTTACCTCTGACATCATAATTTAGTTTTTTATCTTCGTGGTGCAAACCCCATGATGTCCAAGTGTGACACTGTTATGAAGCCAACTCAAGAAAAGATAGAAAAGATAGATCAACGCCTTAGAATTCAGCCTCTTCGAGGGGGAAACCTCCTTTACATTACATAAATGAACAATTCTTTGATGATTCAAATGACAAAACCTCCTTTCTATATATAGGAGTCTAAGGAGTCACAATATAATCCAGCCGACCTAACAATAATAATATAAAGCCACAAAAATAACAATAGAGGGATTCTATGGGGCACAGTAATAACAATATGGGAGCAATAGGGGCACAACAATATTAATAAGGGTATAACTACAATAGTAATGGGGTAATCACTAGTATTATAGGGACCCAACATGCCCCTCTCCTTCAAAAAAGTGTTGTCCTCAACGCTTGAGTAGTTCTGGATACTTCTGCATAAAATTCTCATCCTCCCATGTGGAATCTTCAGCGGATAAGTTCTTCCACTTGATAAGATACTCTGAAATTGATCGATTTCGTAGCTGTCGAGTTCTTGTTTCTGTGACTGCTTCCGGTTCCAATATAATTTTTCCTTCCTCGTCAAGTTCTGGCAATATTGTTTGAACTGGGAGCTTGTCGCCTATAACCTTCTTTAAACATGAAACATGGAAAACTGGGTGCAATCGAGAAGCTGCAGGAAGCTCCAATTTGTATGCCATAGTACCAATCTTTTGCAACACCTTGTACGGACCATAATACTTTGGTGATAATTTATTATCCTTCTTAGCTTGCTTGAGGGACATTTGCTTATATGGTTGTAGCCGTAGGAATACCCAATCACCTACATCAAAACTTCTTTCACTGCGATGTTGATCTGCCTGTTGTTTCATTCTATTCTGTGCCAACACGAGGTTATCCTTTAAGAGTTGGAGGACTTGTTGTTGATGTTCGATGTGATGTTCCACTGCCTGAACCTTAGAATTTTCTCTTAAATATGATGTGATGGATGGTGGTTGATACCCATAAAGTGCCATAAATGGGGTCATTTTTGTTGTTGTATGGAAGTGTTATACCACCATTCAGCCAGAGGCAACCATTTGACCCATTGTGTCTGTTTATCAGATACAAAGCAACGAAGATATCCTTCCAAACATTTGTTTACTATCTCAGTTTGCCCATCAGATTGAGGATGATAAGATGAGCTATGAGCTAACTGAGTACCAAGACAAGAAAATAATTCTGTCCAAAAATTTCCAGTGAAAATGGGATCTCTGTCACTTACAATAATCTTTGGGTTTCCATGTAGCTTTTGAATTGTTTCCATAAATGCAGTAGAAACTGTACTGGCTTTAAATGGATGTGATAATGCACAAAAGTGTGCATACTTGGTAAGTCTGTCAACTACCACCATGATGACACTCTTTCCCTCAGACTTGGGTAAACCTGTGATAAAATCCATTGAAACCTCCTCCCAACGTTGGCTTGGAATGGATAAAGGTTGTAATAGACCCGGTGTCTTAATTGTTTCAACTTTATTTTGTTGGCAAACCAAACATTCCGCCACAAACTTTTGAATATCTGATTTAAGGCCATCCCAAAAAAATTCCTTCTTAACCCTGTGGTAAGTTTTTAAAAATCCTGAGTGCCCTCCTAAGGGAGAAGTGTGCAATTCCATAAGAATCTTTTGTTTTAGCTGGGAATTCTTACAGAGGTATAAGCGATCTTTGTACCATAACGAATCATTTTTCCAGCTAAATGTATCAGACGTACTGGAATCTTGTTGTAACTTTCGAATAAGTGCCCACACTTCTTCGTCATTCTTCCATTCCTCCCTTGCTTCGTTTATCCAATCTGGTTGGATAATAGAAATGGCGCACAACAATGCTTCCACATCCTCATCCTTTCTTGAGAGTGCATCTGCCACCACATTTTGCTTCCCTTTTTTGTAGATGATTTCAAAGTCATAACCCAACATCTTTGTGACCCACTTTTGTTGCTCTTCAGAGGATAATCTTTGTTCTAAAAAGTATTTAAGGCTATCATGATCCGTTTTTACCTTGAAGTGTCTTCCCATTAGGTAGGGTCGCCATTTCTTAAGTGCATGGAGTATTGCCAACATTTCCTTCTCATAAATAGCTTTGCTTAAAAACTTTCCCTTGATTGGACGACTTTCAAAAGCAATGGGTCTTTCATCTTGCATTAGAACAGCACCAATTCCATTTCCTGAAGCATCACATTCCACAATAAAGGTTTTTGTGAAGTCCGGTGTAGCTAAGACCGGTGCTTGGCACATTGCCTCTTTAAGATGTTCAAAGGCCTTTGTTGCTTCCGGAGTCCATGAAAATGCATCTTTCTTCAATAATGTTGTTAGAGGTGCTGCTATTCTCCCATAATTCTTAACAAACTTGCGATAATACCCTGTCAACCCAAGAAATCCTCGCAGATGCTTTATGGATGTGGGGATTTTCCATTCCTTAATGGCTTTAATTTTGCTAGGGTCTACCTTAACTCCTTCATGAGATACAATATGACCCAAATATTCCACCTCCTGGACTCCAAAGAAACATTTGGATCTTTTTGCATATAATTGTTTCTCCTCCAATAGTTGTAGCACCCTGTCAACATGTTCAACATGATCCTTCCAAGACTTGTTGTAGATTAGTATATCATCAAAAAATACTAACACAAATTTTCTAAGGAATGGTTTGAAAATTGAATTCATCAAACCTTGAAATGTTGAAGGTGCATTGGTAAGGCCAAAAGGCATGACCAAAAATTCATAATGACCCTCATGAGTTCTAAATGTTGTTTTCGGAATGTCTTCAATCTTCATTCTGATTTGATGATATCCTGAACGAAGATCCAACTTGGTGAAGTAAATTGATCCATGCAATTCATCCAGTAATTCATCAATGACAGGAATGGGGAACTTATCTTTAATAGTGAGCTTGTTGAGCTCCCTATAATCTGGACACATGCGCCATGATCCATCCTTCTTGTGCACCAATACTACTGGAGCAGAGAAAGAACTTTGACTCGGTTGAATTATACCAGCCTCTAGCATTTCTGCAACCATACGTTCAATTTCACTTTTTTGGACATAGGGATATCTGTACGGCCTGATGTTTGGAGGAACACTTCCTGGAATCAGATGAATAGCATGATCATGATCACGCATAGGTGGGAGACCTTTGGGAGTCTCAAATACCTTGGAATGATTGTCCAGGACTTTTTGGAGATCTGGAGAAATAGATGATTCCAATGTGGAAACATCTAGCGAACATAATTGTGCAATTACACCTCTTTGCTCCTTTTTTAGAAGCTTTGTCATACCATTAGAGCTGATTATCTTTCCTGGTTTCCCTGCAATACCCCTTAATTCAACTTCCTTTCCTTCCATAGAAAATTTGATGAAAAGTTCTTGAAAATTAAAAGCTATTGTACCCAAGGATTGTAGCCATTGGACTCCTAGTACAACATCAGCACCTCCCATTGGAATGGAAAGCATTGGGCTAGTCAATACATATTCTCCCATGGATAGCTTGATATTATGGCACTTTCCAGAGCAATTTATTGTTCCTCCATTTGCAATCATCACTTGACACTCTGGTGCTGGATATAGGAAGCAATTCAATTCTTTTGCTACCCTACAATGAATAAAATTGTGGGTGCTTCCTGAATCAATCAACACTATTACCTTTTTCTTCTTGATTTGTCCTTCTATCTTGATGGTTTGAGGAGTGGTAATTCCCGCCAATGCATTACAAGATATGGTCGGATTTATTTTTCTTCATCTAGGCTTTGTTCCTGGAGTATATCCTCTTCTTTTGACCTTTCTTGCTCCTTTTCTTCTTCCTCTTCACAATCTATGTAGAATAATTTCTTCTCAGCACACTTATGACCTTTAGTGTATTTGCTATCACAACTGTAACAAAGCCCTTTTGCTCTTTTTTCTTCCAATTGTTGTGGTGTCAACCTTATAGGTTGTGGAAGACTAGGGGCAACAACACTTCCGTCTTTATAGTTGTGAGTGGTATGCTTCCTGGTTGCCATAATTTTGCTTTCCATTTTTCTTGCTAACCTGAATGCCTTCTCTAATGAATCAGGTTCCCAAAGGCGAACATCATGTTGGATATTATCCTTTAAAGACCCTATGAACACATCAATCCTATGCTCCTCTGGAATATCTTTTACCCTTATGTTCAATTTTTGGAACTCCTCAATGTGCTCCATTATTGAACCCTTTTGTTTGAGACTTATCAATTGGCTAAAAAAAGTGTTGCTTTTTGTATCCTCATAATGTGCTATCAATTCTTCCGTAAAAATTGCCCAAGTGATAAATTGTTTACGAGAGCAAAGCCATTGATACCATACAAACTGATTTGGTTCCAAATATAAAGTTGCCATACGTACCTTTTGTGTGTTTTGCACATTATTGAGATCGAAGAATTGCTCCATCTGTAATATCCATGTGGCGGGATCCTTGCCATCAAACTTCCTCATATCGATTTTTGGAATATGGTGAGTCTTCGATCCAACATTAGAGTCTATGGAATCATGATTAACATTTCTTTTGTTCTCATCATGAGTTTCCTTTACTACCCTTTCACCCTTAGTGACCATTTCTTGTAGCAACTTATTCATATTTATCTTCAATTCTTCCATCTTATCATCCATGCCATCATTTTTAGCGTCCATGCCATTCACCTTAGCTTCCATTCCATATATCTTAGCTTCTACGCCTTTCTTTAAACCATCCATCTTATCTTTTACATCTTTCCGTAAACCATCCATCTTAGATTCTGTTGCTTTTTGTGCAAGTGACACTTGTTGCACTTGTTCTTGTAATTTTGATATATCATGTAGCATTTCTTCCTCTTCTTCATGAGTCATGCTAGAGCTTTCAGGTTCCTTACTAGGTGTTTGCATTTTCTTTCCTCGGGGCATCAGTTACCGATAATAATGCTCTACTATGCCCTTTGAATTCCTTCAAAATAAATTTTCAAACAAAGCTTAAGCAAAAATTTAAAAAAATCTACACACCTTTTTTCACTTTGTAGGAGCTCGATATTGCCTCTGATGTATCTCTGTACTTTTCAATCATCTAGTTCTGAATTTGTGACCTGTAGTAGCCCTCTGTGTCCTCTTTCCAATGCCACAAGTCTGACCCAAATTGGATTCTCCAAGGAAGAGTTATGCGAAATCTCCCACAGTGACTTGATTATAGACTAGTTCAGTAGAGCGAACTTGTACGACGTGCCACGAGTCACTGTTTCGACCTTTGGATCTGAAAAATGCATACAAGAAACTACAGTCCGTCCTCTTTCTGTACCTTCTTACGAAATTTCAATCCGATCCCCAGAGAGAAAGTTATGACGATTTTCCCCAGGTCACCTGTTTGGAATGTAATTCAGGAGTCTGCAAAAAGACCAACTTCCTCAGATCATATCTCCGCAAATATAGCGCGAAAAGCTCTGAAATTCGGACCCAAGGTTCAGACGATTTCTTCTCAAATGGGTTTTTTTTTAACTTCTGAAACGTCACAGAAAAAAAGTTATAGCGAAAATGCCACGATGACCTGTTTGGAGCAGCGAAACCCTAGAATCCAAAGCTCTGATACCAAATGTTATGAAACCAGCTCAAGAAAAGATAGAAAAGATAGATCAACGCCTTAGAATTCAGCCTCTTCGAGGGGGCAACCTCCTTTACATTACATAAATGAACAATATTTGATGATTCAAATGACAAAACCTCCTTTCTATATATAGGAGTCTAAGGAGTCACAATATAATCCAGCCGACCTAACAATAATAATATAAAGCCACAAAAATAACAATAGAGGGATTCTATGGGGCACAGTAATAACAATATGGGGGCAATAGGGGCACAACAATATTAATAAGGGGTATAACTACAATAGTAATGGGGTAATCACTAGTATTATAGGGACCCAACAGACGCCGTCCTTGCAACAACACCCTTCAAGTAGTTACTCAGTGACTTCCTTGCCTTTGATTGCCCTCTCCTCATCTTTTTCACTCTCAGTTCCTTCTCTCTTACTCTCCTCTCAATGTGCTCTTTTGCTTCTTATTCTCATTATCCCAATTTATCTTCTCTTTCTACTTCTCACTCCATCCTTCTAGTTAGTTAGGGCTTGGCTAACTATATTTTCCCTTTCCTGCCATTTGGCCTCCCATTTTCTCCCCATCTATCATTTTCCCTCTTCCTAGGTCTGTTCTAAAATCGACAAGGTGTGAGGGAGGAGAAAAATCCATTCATGTGTGCTAATAGGTTGCAAAATATCTCCCTAACCTCATTGACTGCATTAAGGCTTGTAAATATTATGCCTGTGAGTGTTTGTGAGTCTCTTCTTAGGTCTTGGGTCAAATTATTTTTGCTCTTTCAACTATATGAGTCGAGTTATATGCTCTTTAACCCCCCCATTAATAGAGTTCCTTATACTTGTATCATGCCCCTCGTATAAAGACATATGTATAGGTTATTATGGTATATGTTGAACTTTCATTATTACCCTCACCTTGAAGTCATTAAGGTTCCATCTAACTCCCCCTAGTTAATACAAGGTTCATTGAGTTAGAAAAATGTGCCATCAATAATTATAAGTGGTTACCTTAAGGAAGGACCATTGGTTGAAGCCTCATCAATGGAGATTGGGTCGATGGTTAGGGTTTTGATTCAGTTAGACACTATTCACTATTATATTTGTGGGCATAGAGTAATTATGATCTTCCCCATGTACACAAGGATAACTGAGAAGTGTTTCCCATAATCATGCAAGTGGAACTTCAACATGTACATTAGGGTAACCACAAAATATTTATCATATTTATACAATGCAAGGTGATAGGAAAATATTTACATTATATACGTGAATGTACTAAGATCAGGACCATTAGCATCATATATACATATTTACCACAAGACAAAGGTCATTACAACCCATTAAAAATAGCCATAAGGCCTTCCTCTTTTGAAGCTCCTTGACCACAAGGTTTTAATTGAAAAACACATAGTTACTTTAAACATTTGTAGGTTGAGGCAGCCACTTCAAACCATTGAACTTAAAGATAATCAAATATTTGAAATTTTTTACAATAATAAGTCCATTATGAACACTCCTCATCTTAGAGTTGGGTAGAGAGGGAGAATACTTGATTGATGCCAACCTTGTAAATGAAAAACTTTGCCTACTCATTAGTTGGACTCTCCACCACTAGTTGACACCACTAACACACACCAAAAGTCCAAGATACCCATAATATGTGCCCTACACCCAAGGGCTTAGACTACACCTCCATAAAATGTACCTTGAACTTTAGATGTCCCAAAACAGTAATATCCTAAACCTAGCGTATTTGTTAGATTTTTGTAACTTTCTCCTTAATTGACATTTGTTTTTAACTATTTAATCCACTTACCATATACTCTCCCTTGTTTGCACCCATCTAGTATACAAGAACACTTATGTTTTTAATAAAACCAAGTTCAGAGGGCATGTTTCTTTCTTACACTTAAATGTTTTCAATACAACCAAGTTAAGAGCATGTGTTTCCTTTTCAAATTCCAAAAGTATAACATGTCTATCTCTATAAACTAACAACAAAATCATTGCATAAAAAAGGTAATCTTAAAATTAAATTAAAATTAGATTATATTATTATGCTAAATACACCAAATATGGAAAAAATGTTTTCAAACACAACCATAAAAAAAGTGTTAGTTTATCAAATACAACTACAAACTTATTAAGCCAGCCTAGATCCATCTTAACCCAGATCTATCTAGCACCAAGAGGGATCCAATTTCTCGATGTGAAAACCTCTTTTTTGGCACTTGATAGATCCAGGTTAAGATGGATCTAGGATGGTTATATAATACTATATAATATCTATATTTGTATCTATGTGTCTCTTTCTTATTCCCTCTCTCTATCTCACCTCCCAAACATACACACTTTCTCTCCATGTCTATCTCTCTCTCCCTCCCTCTTCCTCTCTACCTCTCTCTCTTCCCTCTCTCTCTCCTCTCTCCATCGCTCCCTTGTCACTCCCTCTCCCTCTCTACCTTTGTCCCTCTATGTCTTTCTTCTTCCTTCCCTCTCTCTCCCCTACAACTTCATCTCTCTCTCCTCTCTCTTTGTCCTCTCTCTCCCTTTCTCTCTCACCTCCCTCTGTCCCACCCCATCACTCTCTCTCTCCCCTCTCCATCTATGTACCTCCCTCTCTATCTCTTTCCCTTCTCTCGCTATCTTTATCCCCACCTATTCTCTCTCTTCCCTCCTCTCTTCTCTCCCTCTCTCTCTATCCATCTATCCCTTGTCACTCCCTCTCTCTCTCCACCTCTATCTCCCTATGCCTTAGTTCTTTCCTCCCTCTCTCTCCCCCTCCAACTCCATATCTCTCTCTCCCCCCCTCCAACTCCATATCTCTCTCCCCCCTCTCTTCTTCTCTCTCTCCCCTCTCTCTCTTCCTACCTCCTTCTCTCCGTCTCCCCCCATCACTCTCTCACTCTCTCTCTCTCCCTCCACCCTCCATCTTTGTCACTATATCCCTCCCCTCTCTTCCCTTCACTTTGCTTGCTATCATCACTTTTTAGTTAAGATAGATCTATGTTGGTTCTTACTAATATTTGTATTATATAAATTTCACATCTTTAAATACAAAAGTATTCTCATTTTTAATTTTATTAAAACCTTAATTTAATTTATATGGGAATAATTTTAGTAGTCTTGAGGATAGAGGGTTTATATATATCTCAAAACTAATTACAACCCTTTTCCTATTAGCTTCAAATAAAAAATGTTATAAAATTAAATTAAATTAAAATATTTTTATTGTGAAATAAGTTATGGTTTTTAGGCATGTGGTATTGATAAGCCATGGTATTGGCCCATGGTATTATAACAAAGCCTATTTACAAGTTAATAATATCCATGGTAAAGTGGGGGTGAATATGGATGGTTAAGAATCTTGTCATATTGTTATAAAATATTTATATTGTGAAATAAGATATGATTTTTTGGCATGTGGTATTGATAAGCCATGGTATTAGCCCATGCTATTGTAAAAACACCTATTCACAAGTTCATAATATCAATGAAAAAGCATGGGTGAATATCCATGATTAAGAATCCTGTCATATTCTTATAAAATATTTTGATTTTGAAATAAGTTATGTTTTCTGGGCATGTGATATTGATAAGCCATGGTATTGGCCCATGGTATTGTAACAAAGTATATTTCCAAGTTAATAATATCCATGTAAAGTGAGAATGAATATCCATGGTTAAGAATATTTTCATATTGTTGTAAAATATTTTGATTGTGAAATAAGTTATGTTTTTAGAGCATGTGGTATTGATAAGCCATAGTATTGGCCCATGGTATTATAACAAAACCATTTTTTACAAGTTAATAATATCCACTATAAAGTGGGGGGTGAATATCCATGGTTAAGAATCTTGTCATATTGTTATAAAATATTTTGGTTGTGAAATAAGTTATGGTTTTTGGGCTTGAGGTATTGATAAGCCGTGGTATTAGCTCATGGTATTGTAACAAAACCTATTCACAAGTTAATAACAAAATCAAAATATAATAAATTGAATTTTATTATTTTTATTATTAATTGAGCCAACATTTAGATTTTTGCACTCATCCCCATACTTTTGACTTTTATTATTATTATTACTATTATTATTTAACTAAGCCCATATTTAGAATTGTTTACATACTTACATTACACCTACACATCTACTCTATACTCTATAAATATTGTATTTATTGTTTTTAAGGGAGGGAAATTTTAACATTTTTGAAAAAATTCAGCCTTAATTTTGATGTAACAAAGCCTTCCCAAGTAATATATTTTCACTTTTAATAGGGCGTAGGGAAAATGAGTAGATATTTCACTTTTCACGGGCGGGAGGGAAAATGAGATTGAAGAGAGTTGTGAATTAAATTTTCACTTTTCATAAGGCAGAGGGAAAACGAGTAGCATATTTTCACTTTTCACAGGCGGGAGGGAAAACGAGATTGAAGAGAGTTGTGAATTAAGGTTTTACCAGTAACAGACTAATATCGAACCCCACCATTGGATCTTCAATCCATTAATAGTGACCAGGTATGTTTCATTTCTAACCTAGCTACATTTCCACCCCACTTTAGTCTTCTTCCACACAGGGAGGAGTACACACACCTCAGATCTCTAACCCCAACATTGGATCTTTAATCCATTAATGGCACCCAGGTATGTTTCATTTCTAACCTCGCTGCATTTCCACCCCACTTTTAGTCTTCTTCCACACAGGGATGAGTACACACACCTCAGATCTCTGGTTCAAAATTCACTATTTTTTCAGCCTTGCTTTTAAGTTTAAGAGTAGCATATTTTCACTTTTCATAGGGCGAGAGAGAAAACGAGATTGAATAGAGTTGTGAATTAAGGTTTTACCAGTAGAAAACTGATATCGAACCCCACCATTGGATCTTCAATCCATTAATGGTGCTCAAGTATGTTTCATTTATAACCTTGCTGCATTTCCACCCCACTTTTAGTCTTCTTCCACACAGGGAGGAGTACACACACCTCAAATCTCTTCTTCCACTATTATTGTTTTTTAGGGAGGGAAATTTTAACATTTTTGAAAAAATTCAGCCTTGATTTTGATGTAACAAAGCCCTCCCAATTCCAATCTTCATTTACATTCTAAAACAAGTAGTATATTTTCACTTTTAATAGGGAGGAGGGAAAACGAGTAGATATTTTCACTTTTCATAGGGCGGGAGGGAAAACGAGATTGAAGAGAGTTGTGAATTAAATTTTCACTTTTCATAAGGTGGAGGGAAAAAGAGTAGCATATTTTCACTTTTCACACGCGAGAGGGAAAACAGGATTGAAGAGAGTTGTGAATTAAGGTTTTACCACTAGCAGACTAATATAGAACCCCACCATTGGATCTTCATTCCATTAATGGCACCCAGGTATGTTTAATTTCTAACCTCGCTGCATTTCCACCTCACTTTAGTCTTCTTCCACACAGGGAGCAGTACACACACCTCAGATCTCTAACCCCCAACATTGGATCTTTAATCCATTAATGGCACCCAAGTATGTTTCATTTCTAACCTCGTTGCAATTCCACCCAACTTTTAGTCTTTTTCTACACAGGGAGGAGTACACACACCTCAGATCTCTGGTTCAAAATTAACTATTTTTTCAGCCTTGCTTTTAAGTTTAAGAGTACCATATTTTCACTTTTCATAGGGTGGGAGAGAAAACGAGATTGAAGAGAGTTATGAATTAAGGTTTTACCAGTAGCAGACTGATATCAAACCCCACCATTGGATCTTCAATCCATTAATGGTGCTCAGGTATGTTTCATTTATAACCTCGCTGCATTTCCACCCCACTTTTAGTCTTCTTCCACACAGGGAGGAGTACACACACCTCAGATCTCTGGTTCAAAATTCACTATTTTTTTCATCCTTGCTTTTAAGTTTATGCTTTAATCTTTGTGCCTCACTTTGTTACTGTTTGCAGGGATGGCATTGGCATTTGATGACTTTGGGAAGCCATTTATTATAATAAAGAAGGGCAGAAGACCCAAATGAGAGGCTTAGATGTTCAAAATTTCTAACATTGTGGTCACCAGGGTTGTTATGAGAATACTGCGCACCTCACTAGACTCCAATGGAATAAAAATGAAGCTCTAGAACCCCTGCGATGATGTCATCATCAGTAAGCTCCTATTCTTTTTATTCATTCTCTATTTTTGGATCAGTGAAACTGCCCTTAAATTATGAAAATTAGTAGAATTTATTTTAAAACTTGTATGATTCATAACTAAAAATTACTTAAATTTTCTGCAAAGGCTGAAATAAACGATTAAATTATGAAAATTAGTATAATTTACTTTAAAACTTATATGATTCATAACTAAAGATTACTTAAGTTTTCTATAAAGACTGAAATAAGCCAATACTCTGCGATCTACTCACTCTTTCTCACAAACTCTGAGGCCCACCGAGCTAGATGCTCTAATGTGCATTAAGGGAATTTCAGCCCCTAGATTTTGTATGTTCCATATTCCATCATGTTGGTTCCATTTATAGGTGCATGTTGATTTTCATTGTGGGTAGTTCTCCTATTTTATACATGTCAAACATAGCTACATGGTGTTGGTCCATGCATGTAATATACCCAATAACTTTTGTGCACTTTGAGGATGTGGTACTTCAGATTACCACCCAAATTTACACAAAAATTGAACCAAATTCACACAAATTTACGAAGTAACTGAACTAAATAATTCACACAAAAAGTGAACCCAAATTCACACAAATTTACGAAGTAACTGAACTGAATCGTCCTGTTATTAACTATTTACAATTGGCATGCACGAAACTATAGATTTATGCAACCTAAATACACGCAAACATTCCATTAATCATGAATCCGTAAATCACAAATGCGGCTAACACAAGCAGGGCAACCTAAAAATAGATTCAACAATGAAATAAACCATAAATAATTAGTAATAGTTCAATACAAGTCATATATACATTTAGGAATACTTATCTATATGGAATTGTTCAACAATTAGTTGCAGAAGAGGGAAGTAAGATCAAAACCATATAACCGAAGATCAATCACAGTTCATATTTTACTCGATCACTCACTTCATCATTGACATTAGCACTATTTCACTTGATCACAAGATCCATTGTTAGTAAGATCTTTGTTTGACAATAGACCACACATAAGGGTATGCAGGCGTATTGTCTTACTGTCCATAAGCATATCTGAAATATAATATCTTCATGAGTATAATTGATGGCCTTTACTATATTGGAGAATCTGTATTTTTCCTTCTTTTATGGTTTGTCTCTATAGAGTTGATTTTACTGGGTGTACAATGTATGCATCTCAAAATTTTTCTTTAGGAAATCCTATTTTTATTATTTCAAAGAAAAACTCTTTGGGGAATCCCAATGGATGTTTCCCCACATTCATGGATGGCATCCCTGGTAAACCCATTGGCATTGACTAGTGCACCTCACCCAAGGGATTTCGAACAGGACACCAGTTAGCATAGAACTAGCCAAATACCTAGTAACTTTAATGACATTCTGTTGGGCTAAACCCTTGGGCTCAATAAATCATAATCAAGTACACTATTTCCCATATTAACATATTGATCCTATTTAACATTTTGTTAGAGTAACGATAAAAATCCAAGTCTGTTCCTATTTTTATTTTGGTTTTTAATTCCTTTTTTGGTGTGGTGACAACTTTATATGACTGTATATATGTTTATTTTGTCAGAGTATGTGTTGAAAAGTATATGCTCTCTTACATTCTACCTTGTCTATTATGTATTGATGGAGTTAAATTTCATTAATTGTGACCAAAGAACTGTGTCAGGCATGTATACAAGGATTCTTGTATCACTATTTATAAATTGAACATTGTCCTTAAACAAGCAAAGTAGATCCCTAATGCTATATGTTTGCATCTTAGGGAACTTCCAATCCTAATAAATGAGGTGAAATTTAAGTGTTTCCAAAATCCCAATCTCAGGTTTTGTGAATTCACTCATATATGGTCCTGGAAAAGCTAAGTGAAATTTAATTATTTCCAAATCTTAAGTTTTGTGAGTTCACTCATATTTGGTGGATTCTTTGAGCAAACGGGAATAATTTGTTTTAGTTGCATTCAAATTTTCCAAAAATAATACTAAATTTCTCCTTGACTAAAATTCTCCCTGAAATGGCTTTGGGATTGAAAATTTTGTAAATATTTTTAGGGAAACAACCCAAAATACTTTTTCCAGATTAGAGTTTTATAACACTAGGTACTAAAATAGTCTTCTATTTTCTGCTGCAAATGTCTGATAGAGTATGCTCAAAAATTGATCAGAAAATAAGGTAGATGGGGTGGATGGACTAAATAATTTTGAATGAATAATCACTTAACATAAATGATATATTAGGTTCCATAAATATATAACTTAGAAGCATGAACTGAAGAATAAATCTCAACGAGATTGACATATTCTTAATTGAGTTGAATGAGGCCAAGAATAACTTTGACTAGAGGGTGTTGAAAATGGCAGAATTTTGTTCTGGTTGGATAGATTTAGAACTAAAAGTGAGCAGTTTTCTTTCTTGCATAACTTGGGAAGATTTTTGTATCTCAAGTCTCAATCTTACTGAATAGTATGATTTATTCCTTGCAATGTTGAGATATGATGTGATACCACTTGCTAGTAACATAAACACTTAGGATGAAAATTTAGTTGTGAATTTTACTTGCAAAAGATATAACTGAAAATATAGATTAATTGTCCCTTGTGTAGAATTTCCTTGAAATTTGGCTACTGCTTGAATGAATAAATCTGAAACTAATTGTTGCACCAAGATAAAAAATATCTCTACCAATTTTTAGTGGAATAGAACATAAATAAAACATAGTCACACTAAAAAAAATAAAAAAAAAATAATAATAATTTCTAGGGAACCCAACTGGGAAAACCCTCTGCTAGATATAGAAATTTAAAATACTATCCATATTAGACTTTGAGAAACCTTCTTCAAGACCAGGTTCATCGATGCTTATTGATTTCCATATTCATTTTCATAAGAATTAGGGTTGTTGTCCATCAAATCAGAGTAGCTAGAAAGTGTCCCTTTAATTTCAGAAAGCAGATCAAGATCAACTTCATCCAAGAATCCCCTAGAAGGCTCATCAGTAGCAAGAAGAAAGGTCTTTTTTTATTTTATTTCATCACATGCATCCGTCATAATCATTGATTTGTCTTCATTTCTTTCACAACCATTTTCAATGTTAGATGCAAAAGGTAATTTAGTATGATATAATCCTTAGGTTGTTGGTTAATTTATGTTGTTTGAAGTTTATTGAGTTTGAGTTTTATCATGAAACTACTAGAAGTGTACTAGGATGGGTGAGTTGATTATCTTGATAACAATGTTATGGTTTGATCTAATCCTTAAAAGTAAATTATAGTTGATGGTCAAAATTTCACATTCCTTTCATTTTTTTTATCTTCACATATAACAAATATCTTTATGTTATAGCCTCTAGCTAGATATATACAGTAATTGCCACTCAGAAGTTGGATGCCATCATTTTGGACCTTGAGCTTAATCAACTTACCTTTATTTGAGTTGAAAATGTCATTAGATCTCATTATATTGTCTATTGCAGAGCATGAATCCAATTTACCTTTGTTTCAGTTTAAAATGTAATTAGATCTCGCTATATCATCTTTTGTAGAGAATGAATGCAATTTCTCATAGCCCATTTGCTTGAGGTATAACAAAGCTACTTTAATTCATTAAACTTACTTTTCATATTCTATTTATTGATTGTGATTCTATAGGCCACATCTGCATTGGAAAAGGGGCATATTTAATGAAGTGTGGAAGGAGAGGGAAGCTTCAGTTATGTCCTTTCAAACTTTCTAAGGTATGTAATACATTTTTTAAAAAATTCTCCATATAATGTTGTGCTTTAACTTTTTCTTTTGATAATGGATTATTTATGTGATCTACCCTCTCTTACACACAACCAGAGTCTAGACATACATGGTTTTTTGGGATATGTGGACAATGGACAGATTTAGGCTAGCTATTTATCTAGAAATTTACACTGTAGAAGATCAAGCATTTACAGTTGAATATTTCCTTGCCACTAAATTAGAGTTTAAGAGTCGGACTCCTATTTTTCAGGAATATACCTCACTTTTAAATCAATTTATTGTTGACTCTGTATAGACCTTCCATGGGAGGGCAAAGAGTGATCACTACCATTGCTTAATCTCTCTGCAAACCAAGTAAAGATTCCAAATGTGTATAAACTAGTGGCTCCTTGGAGAACCCCAAGAGTGGCACTATTGTAGCAACAATAAATTTGTTTATTTTGAGTTCTTCATTAGTGCATTGATAGTATATTGTTTATTGCATACAATACCTCAACAGTGTATGATCAAATTACAGTTAAGGTTGTCATAATATTTTGACTTACCCTCTTTTAGAGGGAAACTAGAGTGTGTGTCAAGCTTGCACGTCACAATTGTATCATGGAAAGTTTACCTGGGACAAGTTTTGTGGATCTAAGCAGCAAGATACCTGTTGGAATTCAAGAGGCAACAATACTATAAAGTGGGAAAGAGGTTTCATAGTTAACCTGGATTTCACATTATGGTTGGAGTCGGTTTGTTAGCAAGATGCTGGATACCCCAACTTTCTTTTTATGGCTGATTGCAAGATTGAATCCTTCGATATATTCCTCACTCAATTGTCATTAATTGATGGGTTTTCTCAGAAGTGATTCATAGCTATAAACTTTACTAGAGTTGTTCTTGAGTCTTTGGAGGTGGTTAGCTTTTCAAAGCACACACGTACAAGAAGAGGAGAAATAATATGCCTGGCTAATTTGAAGTTATCTACCTATGAATAGGGTGTTCCCATTCATAAACCTGACGACTCTCTCTACTTATTTCTACTGAACAACTTTGGGACTTTCCATGAATTGTGAGACAATTCCAACCCCATAACTATAATTTTTTTATTTAAATCTATACCCAATATATTAGAATCTACACAAGGAGAACTCTATTCTTATTTCGAAAGAACCTGCAATCGACTTGTACCATGCTATTTAATCTTTTCTATATTTATTTGCATCCTTGGTCTATGACATAAAGATGCAATAGACCACCTTGCATTTTCTATACTAACACTCCTAAAAAATAATAAAGTATGTCCAAATCTATCATTTCAAATGATCTATGTAGCTCACCTTTTGGTTTTTCAATTATCGAAGTTGTTACCTATATTGATGAGATATTATACAACCGATACCACAGTGACAATATATGTTATAGTTTTATCCATTTTTCTCTGAAGGTGTTTCTCCTTCAGTAGAGTAGTAATACACTGCAGTTTCCATTTAGGGGAGAAGTGTACCCAGTAGCAACCTTGGCCTGTTTGCAGATGGGTTGAATGCACATTAGTCTCTATCTATTGTTTGGAAGGTGTTTCTCCTTCAACAATATTTCATCTCAGTAGATTCTTTCGATCTGCACCTTTAGTAGATGCATGCAGCCTTGGGATACATGTTGTAGATTATAGTTTTCCTATGAGGTTGTAGCAGCAATGAAAGAAGTGCATCGATTTTAAGCATCTTGTGGTTGTTGTATGAAAGCATGTTTGTTTAGTGTTTCCCAAACTTAGATACAACCATATTTAGTATGCTTTTATAGTTTGACTTAGATGCTCACTTTTTTTAATTTAGGTGTTTTTCTTAGTTCTGTTTTATGCACAGATTTATCTTTAAGAAAAGTGCACAATAGAGAAGGGTTCTATATTTTGAGCAGGGGACACACTTCTAGGTAGGAGGTACCCTATTCTAGGAAAATTTTTCCATGCAGGTTTGGTGCTTTATCCAAGAATCCCAAGAGGCGGTATTGTAGCAATAATAAATTCATTTATTTTGAATTCTTCATTAGTGCATTGATAGTATATTGTTTATTCCATGCAATACCTCAATAGTATATGATCAAATTATAGCTAATATTGTCATAATATTTTGACTTACTGTTATATGCCTAGGGGGGATAATATGGGGTACTAAGGGAGGTACCCAAGGTAATAATGTAATAATGGGATGGGCCATAGTAATAAATAAGGTGGTTAACCCATGTCATGTAAGGGACCACAAGTAGTTAATAATAATGTAATGGGCCCATGGTATTAGTTGATGGTATGAGGGAACCATGGTAATGACCCATGGTATTGTATGTATGAGGCCTATATAGAGGCTAGAGACTCCATGTGGAGATATAGTGAAGGATTATTGTATGAACAGGCACTTGGAGTGATCAATAAAGAATCATTTCATATTATTTCCGGGTTAGATCCATAACAAGTGGTATCTGGGTTAGATCTATAATATTCCTGGGTTAGATCTACAACAAGTGGTATTGGAGCTCTTTCTTGGGCACAAAAGTGGAGATTTTTTTTTTTATTTTTTGTAAGGTTTCGGGGGCGGCGACTTTGCAGGTCAGATCTGTATATTTTGGTGCAAGATCTGTAAAATATAATTACAGATCTGGATTCTTTGTGCAAAAATAGTCGAATTCAAAAAAAAAATCAATTGAATCGGAGTCCGGATGAAGGAGATATCACTAATCTAAAAATCAGTGGGGTTGCAGACAATTTACAGGGCAGCGATTTTGCGGCGGAGATCTAGACATCCTGATACAAGATCTACAAAATATAATTGCATATCTAGATTCTTTGGGAAAAAAATACCCAATTTCAAAAAAAAAATCAGTCGAATCGGAGTCTGGATGAGGGAGATATCGCTGATTTATAATCAGCTCTTTTTGCAGAAATTTTGGTGACAACAGGAGAGTAGCAGCACAGATCTGAAATTTCAAGTGCCTGGATCAAGATTTCTACCACATGGGCAGATGCAGAAGGATTGTTCCATTTCTAAAAACAGGTTATAATAGAGATTCTGAGCAATATTGACGAAACTGTGACAATTTCAAATTTTCGCCAAAGTAAGTGAATTTTTTTTTCAAACCCTCTTCATGGAAAATTTTACTGGAAAAGATGATAGCCCTACTATTGAAGAATTCATACAAAACCTAAAGAAAATATTTGAGGAGAGATGGAAGTTTATGGTACCACTTTTCTTGAAAGAAGAGGCCACCATATGGTGGAACTCACTGGGCCATATAGCCTTGTCCAAATTCTCGAATGAAGAAATGGAAAAACTCCTTATGGACAAATGGTCTTAGACTAGAAAACAAGATAAGGGGAAACATGTGGGGTTATTTCCTACTGGTATATCTTTATTGCAGGTTCATGGATTGATTCAGAAAGAGAAAATCATTGTTTCTATAAATCCTAGTTGCAAGCATAATTTCATCAATGTTAATTTGGCAAACAAATTGCAAGTTTGAGCTAAACAAATTAAAAATACACAGGTTGATGATGAGGATGTTCAAATTTATAAGGATTTGAAGCTTTCTATGGATAAGTATGTGTTGCATGGTGATTTTTATACTTCAGAGATGGATAATATGGATGTTGTTTTGGGATATCCTTGGATGGAATCTACGGGTACTCTCAATATTAATGTGCAGAAGAAATTCCTAAAGCTCTGGTATAAAAAGAAGAAAATTACATTATAGGATATTTCCATTAATAAGCAGGTAGAGTCCAAGGAGATTGACGCAGAAGATGTTCCAGGGAGTGACATATCAGATGATGAGCAGTTGATGGTCGACAATCAAACACAAACAGAGGCTGAAGCAGAACAGGTTACAGGTACTGACACATCTGATGAGGGTTCAGTGGTTGAAGTCATATTGGAAAAGAAGACACCACAACGGGCACCACAGCAGGGTGAATTAAAGAAAAAGACATCGTGGGTTAAAACTTCAACATATCATCACCCACATCACCCCGCAAGACAACCATCAAGATGGAAACCAAGTAGTCACATAACGGATAGCGAGGAGAGAAGATCCACCCATTACACATCAACACAGAAGAGCTGCCACGGTCAACTTCCATCTCAAGCGAGCGAGGCACCAGCGAGATCGACGGTTCACCTTTCTCTTGGATGGCTAGATGCACGTGCATGGTACCAGTGGACTACTCTTTTGAGTAGATCTTATTATTTGTGTTCTTCGCATGTTTCGGGAACGAAACATGCTTAGGGGGGTGGAATGTTATATACCTAGGGGGGATAATATGGGGTACCAAGGGAGGTACCCAAGGTAATAATGGGATGGGCCATAGTAATAAATAAGGTGGTTAACCCATATCATGTAAGGGACCACAAGTAGTTAATAATAATGTAATGGGCCCATGGTATTAGTTGATGGTATGAGGGAACCATGGTAATGACCCATGGTATTGTATGTATGAGGCCTATATAGAGGCTAGAGACTCCACTTGGAGGAGAGTGAAGGATTATTGTATGAACAGGCATATGGCTTGTGGAGTGTTCTCCTTCCTTAAGGAGTGAATGTATGGTGTTGCCCTACCTTAAGGGTTTGATAATAAAGAAGCATTTCTATCTATTTCTATCTTGTTATTTCTTGGGTTTATTTCTATTATCATATACTTTTGGGTTAGATCTATAACACTTACCCTCTTTTAGAGGGAAACTAGAGCGTGTGTCAAACTTTCACGTCACAATTGTATCATGCAGAGTTTACCTGGTACGAGCTTTATGGATCTAAGTAGCCAGATACCTATTGGAATTCAAGAGGGAACAATACTACAAATTGGGAAAGAGGTTTCGCAGTTAACCTACCTTTCACATTATGGTTGGAGTCAGTTTGTTGGCAAGATGCTGGATACCCCAACTTCTTTTTTATGACTGAGTGCAAGATTGAATCCTTCGACATATTCCTCTCTCAATTGTCATTAAGCGATGGATTTTATCATAAGTGCTTTACATCCATAAATTTTACCAAAGTTGTTATTGAGTCTTTGGATGTGGTTATCTTTTGGAAGCACACACGTACAAGAAGACGAGAAATAATATGCCCAACTGATTTCAAGTTATCTTCCTACGAATAGGGTGTTCCCTTCCATAAACCTGACGACTCGCTCTGCTTCTTTCTAGTGAACCAATTTGGGACTTTTCATGAATTGTGAGACAATTTCAACCCATAACTATTAGTTTCTTATTTAAAGTTATACCCAATAGATTAGAACCCGTACAAGGAGAATTCCATTCCCGTTTCAAAAGAACCTGCAATTGAATTATACCATGCTATTTAATATTTTATGTATTTCTTCGCATCCTTGGCCTGTGACATTAAGATGAAATAGGCTACCTTGCATTTTATATACTAACACTCCTAAACAATAATAAAGTATGCCCAAATCTATCATTTCAATTGATCTATGCATCTCACCTTTTGGTTTTTCAATTATCAAAGTTGTTACCTATATTGATGATATCATCGATAACCAAGGCCACAGTGACAATATCTGTTAGAGTTTTATCCATGTTGCATTAAAGGTGTTTTTTCTTTAGCAACACTACAATACATTGCAATTTCCATTCAGTGGAGAAGTGTACCCAGTAGCATCCTTGGTATGTGTGGAAATGGGCTGAATTCACAATAGACTTTATATATTGTTTTGAAGGCATTTCTCCTTCAATAGTACTTCATCTCAATAGATCCTTTCAATCTATACCTTCAGTAGATGCACATAGCCTTGGGGTACATGCTATAGATTCCAGTTTTGTTGTGAGGTTATAGCAACGTTGAAAGAATCACATCGATTTTAGGCATCTTATTGTTGTTTTATGAAATCATGCTTGTCTAGTATTTCCCAAAATTATATAAATCCATATTTATTATACTTTTATAGTTTGACTTAGATGCTCACTTTTCTTAATTTAGGTGTTTTTCTTAGTACTATTTTATGCACAAATTTATCTTTAAGAAAAGTGCACAGTAGAGAAGGGTTCTATATTTTGAGCAGGGGACACTCTTCTAGGAAGGAGGTACTCTATTCTATGGAGCTTTTGTCATGCATGTTAGTTGCTTTATCCTAGACAGAGTTCCAAGTCCTTGCCTCCTTGTCAAAGTCCCTACTAGACAAGACGCCAGTGGATAGAGTTCTAAGTCCATAAATTTTCCAAAAACCCACCTGAGCCTAGCTATCTAGCCTAAAATCCTTTACATTCCAGTCATCTCTTGGTTGTGATTTCATAGAGAGCGCCCTCTCTAGTTTGCTAGGGCTAACTACCAAACTAAAAGCTTGTTCCGTGGTTACCTTCATCGATCTCCTCATTAGCCTGGGACATTATGGAGGATAACAAAGGTCATGACAACTAGGGAGTGCTAAGGTGTTCTAATGAATGTAAGGTTCCTAAGTCATGGAAAAATGAAATGCTAGTTGTGAGGTCATGACTACCAAGGTGTGTTAGGAAATGCTAGGGCATGCTAAGATGTGCCGGAGAGTACGAAGACATGTCAAACAAGCTAAGATGTGCCAAGTGCTAAGGCATGCCAAGATGTAAAAGGGTTCCAAGTCCCTGCCTCCTCTTCTTCCATATGTTATCCACTTATGACATTTCCTTTGCAATCTTTGGTGCATTTCATAGTTATAGGTCATTTATAGGTTATAAATGTCTTGAGAATTTCACTTCTAATTGAGTATTCAATTGAACATATTGATTCTCTTATACATAACCATTTTTCCCTCCACCCAATTTTCATAACTTCAATAACCATTAGGTAGGGACCTACAACTTCGATGTTTCTTTGCTTGTTTAGTAAAATATTTCCTAGACTTTAATTTATTGAAAGTAGTAGAATTTACAATTTATGAAGTTTCAAGGTCTAATTTTTAAAAATATAATTCTTTAAAGGGTGCTAGCTCAATGGAAGAGCACTTGCTTTACAAGTAGGAGGTTGGTGGTTCAATTCCATCGTGCCTTGACATCCATATGGAATGGCGATGATCAATTTTTGGTGACAGAGGCTCTTTTGACCATCACCAATGAGCTTTGGTGACATTTTTCGACCCTCACCAAAAATATGAAATGGTGACGGTCAACGAATGCCACCATATATACGCATCAATAATGACGACCCTCAAAGGTCCGTAACCATAAATCATTGTTGTTGATATGAAATGGTGACGGTCGTTGTCCATCATTATAGTCATTATTCGTGACAGACCTTGAATGTCACCACAAAACCAATACTTCTAGCAATGCAGCTTTTGGTGACGGCCAGTGAACGTCACCATATATATGCACCAATAGTGACATTCATTAAAGATCCATCACAATAAATCATTATGGTTCATATGAAATGGTGACGGTCACTATCCGTAATTGTGATGGACCTTGAATGTCACCATAACACCTATACTTTTGGTGATGCCACCTTTGGTGATGTTCAATTTTTGGTGACCGAGGCTATGGTCCGTCACCATTTCTCATATGCAATGCTGACGGTCGCTATCTGTAATTATAAATCATTATTGGTGACGAACTTTGAACGTCACTACAACATCTATACTTTTGGCGATGCCACCTTGGGTGACGTTCAGTTTTTGGTGATGGAGGCTATGGTCCATCACCATTTCTCATATGAAATGGTGACGGTCGCTATCGGTCGTTATAAATCATTATTGGTGACGGACTTTATATGTCACTACAACACCTATACTTTTGGTGACGCCACCTTTGGTGACGTTCAGTTTTTGGTGACGAATGCTCTTTTGATAGTCACTAATGATCTTATGGTGACATTTTTCGCCCCTCACCAATATCATTTTTTCTTGTAGTGCCACATGAATCTCCAACCACTAATTACACTTTGAGTGATGTGATTGACAGAATTGGGAGACTCAATATTGATTCAACCCCAACTAAGTCAACAGAGAAGCCTGAGCCATCTCAAAAAGGTCCTCCAAAATGGCTGACATAGGCACTTGAAAGTGTTCATCCTGATGAGGTTGGAAAGACAGGAACAAGGAGCTTTACTAGAAAGAATGGAGATGATGAAAATTATTCTCATTCACCTGTTGATATGGATGTTTCTTATGATTGTGAACTAAATTTATCTTCAGATTTTGAACCAAATTCCTTCAAAGAAGTCGCTTATCATGATGAATGGAAAGAAGCGATGCAAAAAGAGTATGATGCCTTGATAAAGAATAACACTTGGAAGCTGGTTGATCCTCCATTGGGAACCAAACCAATAGGTTGCAAGTGGGTATACAAGAACAAGTATAAAGCTGATGGCTCAGAGGCTCACTTGAAAAGCACAAAGCCGGGTTTGTGGAAAAAGGTTTTGCATAGAAGGAAGGGGGCGACTATTTCCCCCACAACAAAATAGGATACCATCTGAACACTCTTTGCCTTGGCATCTCAGAATGGTTGGAAGTCCATCAAATGGATGTAACAAATTCTTTCTTGAATGGAGATCTGAAAGAGAATGTGTTTATGTCCTAGCCAGAAGTATTTTTTGTGAAGGGTTAAGAACATAAAGTATGCAAGATTGTAAAATCCTTTTATTGCCTCAAGCAAGCACCGCGAGCCTGGTATGAGAAGTTAACTGAGCATCTTCTGAAACTAAAATTCAAACATTATGATCTTGATGATGAAATTTTTTTTGCCAATAAAGTTGGCAAAACAGTTGTATATATTATGGTGTATGTAGAAGATATTTTGATGATAGGGAACAATGAGAACTATATTGCATCCATAAAGAAGGAATTGAGGAAAGGTTTTCGAATGACAGGGTTGGGGTATGCTCACTACTATCTTGGTATTGAAGTAACTCAACATCCGAAGCTTATATTCCTCTCTCAGAAGAAGTACATTGGAGATTTGTTAAACAAGTTTGGCATGGCTGAGTGCAATCCTTTGACTACTCCAATGGAACATAACTTAAAGCTCACATCCATTGAAGGAAAATAATTTGAGGATGCAAAAAAGTATAAACAGCTTGTAGGAAGTCTCAACTACCTGACTACTACCAGACTAGACATTTCATTTGTTGTTGGAATCCTCTCCAGGTTTATGCAAAATCCTTGTGAGGGACATTGGTCTACTGTGAAAAGAGTTCTAAAGTACTTGAAGGGAACTCAAGTCTTTGGACTTAAGTATAAACTGGTAGGTGACTTCAGCTTGATTGGATACTCTGATTCAAACTTCGATGGAGATAAATAAATTGGGGTATCTTCTTCAGGTTATGCTATGAGTCTTGTATCAATATTTGTCTCCTGGAGGTCACAGAAACAATCAGTTCCAACAGATTCCACAACTGAGGCAAAATATGTGGTAGTAGCTCAAGAAACAAAGGAAATTTTGTGGCTCAGGATAATTCTGGAAGATTTGTAGGTGAAACAAGTGCATTCAACTCCACTCATGATTGAAAACTGATTTGAAAATCACCCTTTAGTGACCTCAGTTAAATAATTTATGAATGAAGGTATTACAAACTCCTGTGCTGGTGTGTGTCTATGTTATTTTAGGCAATGGATTGATCATATTGAAAAATACACAGACACTAGAAATATGGAAAACAACAAGAGAAACACACTAAGAAAATACAAGAACAAAACAAATTAATAAGGAGTTCACCCTATCCTCTAGGGCTACGTCTTCAGTCCAGCTTTCAGTGATGGCCTTCTTTTATTGTGTCTTTAAAGCAGAGATTTAAAATGAGGATCTCGATTTGAGTCTCCTGAAACAGAATTTCTTGGTAAGGTGGTCGTTGGATTCCCCAAGCCACTAGAGTGCACAGACTCTTTTCCTTACTAGCTCTTGACCTCTCTAGTCTTCAATGGGAGGAGCCCAATGTGGTGCTCAATTCTCGACAGATCCTCTTAGGGATTGCTCGATGTTGCCTTATGCTGTAGGTTAGCTCGACCCTCTGTCTTTCTGCTTCTTGCTTCACTATCTTTTCTTCGCTCTCACTTTTCTTCCTTCTCTCCGTGTTTTGTTCTTTGTCTGTACATGGTTAAAAGCCAGTCTGTCTCATAACTGCTCACTTCCTCTTCCACCCCCGTCGGATCGCCTGCTGCTGCTCGCTTGGAGTTCCCTGTCTCTGCATCTTCATCAACAGCTCACAGGGAGTGGCCACTTGTCCTCTTACGAACTACGCCAACTCTTCCTCGTTGGTTTGGTTTTCCAGTTTCACCATGGAATGACTCATCCGCCACCTCAGCGGTCAAATCGGACATCAAACTTATCTCTGTTGCGGCTTAATCCCCTCTCAAATCTGGTTTCTCCATTGGGTGAGATCTCAGCCGTTAGATCTGGAGCCCCCAGATCCTACGACATTTGCTCATTTCACGCGGTTGACTTGCTCGACCGTTAGCGCGCGATGAGCGGTGGTTTTCTCTCTCCTCCACCTGCCACGCATCAGGAGTTGAGTGGAATTGCTGATTTTTCTCCAAATCCACTTACCACCCAAGGGTGCCCCCGATATACCGTCAGTTTTGGAGTGCAAGTCCCACCTTTAGCCTTCAGCGCTTCCCCCATGGTTTTCCCGTCTTTCGTGCAACTGAGCGCTCGGGGCCTTTCCTTCTCGAGGGGTTTTTCCCAGTTTAGCGTGATAGCGCTAAGCGCTAATCGCGCAACAGAAATTCTCTCTGTTTCCCGATTCGGGCTTCCCAATGGCCAGTTTTTCCTCCTGCGCGGTCTCCATGGGCCTCGGTTAGCGTGCTTTGACTAAGGTCCTCGTCGTTCCTCGCTGGCTGCAAACTGCCACTGTCAGAGGTCTTCCTGATCACTCTGTGTTCATAAATTTTGAAGTCTGTCCTATTTTGATACAGTCATGGCTCTCTGATTATTTTCATGGATCCAATTCGGATCACGGCCTTCCCACTGAAAAAGCTTTTGGACCACCAAAAGTTGGTTTTCAAGCATCGACTAAGTGAGGGTACAATTATCTCACTTGTCCAATCTCTATCCACTTTGCACTGCTCGGCTTTGAACCTTTGAGCCCAATTCTGAGGTACTCAACATCTCCTCTGCGTGTCGTCCTCACCTTCCTGTCCAAAACTGTGTCTTCTTGCAATTCATTAAGATATTTAGGTAGAAGGTCATCAATAGAAGGCAATTGACTTTTCTCTTCTAGATCTTCAATTAGAGAAGGTTCAAACAATCTCAAGCAATCTGCATTTACGACTGAGTAGATGTGCATGTAAGCTGGTAGATCAAGGCGAAAAGCATTTTCACCAATCTTCTCAAGTATTTTGAAAGGTCCATACCTGATAGGCTTTAGCTTTTTACCTTCACCTTGCATCCTGTCCTTGTTGATATACAGCCAGACTTGGTCACCAACTTGGAAACTATGCTCCATTCGATGCTTGTCATGCCTTGCCTTGTATTTGGCTTGGCTCTTTTCCAGCTATTCCTATATTTCCTGATGGATCTCCTAGATTTGTTCAATGAACCTAGTTGCCCTGTCCACATCACTGTGTCCCTCCACTATGGTATCTTTACCAAAGACAAAATCCAAAGGAGACCTTGGTGTGAAACCAAAACAGGTCTCAAAAGGAGATCTCTGTGTAGAAGAATTTTTTGCTCTGTTGTAAGCATGCTGCACATAACACGAGTGTTCATCCCAAAGCTTAGGATGTTTGCTGCAATATCCTCGAAGTAACTGGATCACTGTCCTGTTAACTACTTCTGTCTAGCCATCAGTTTGTGGATGAAAAACGATGCTTTTCTTCAGTTTGGTGTCCATCAGTTCCCACAGATTTGACCAAAACTTTCCCACAAATCGGATGTATCGATCAGATACAATGGAAGTGGGTAATCCAAAATGAACCCATACATGTTCAAAGAAAAATTTTGCAGTTTGTTCAACTATAATCTATTTATTACAAGGTATCAAAATACACATTTTGTTGAACCTATCCACAACAACATATAGATAATCATGACCTTTCCTAGATTTAGGCAGTCCTCCAACAAAATCCATGGAAACACTTTCCCAAGGGTGGAAAGGAACTGGTAATGGAGTGTACAAGCCTAGTTTTGTATTGTTGGCCTTGATTTTAGCACACATAGTACACTCTTTTACATATCTAAAAACTGTCTCATTCATTTTTCGCCAATAACAAAATCTTTGCAGTTGTTTTACTTACCCCAAAGTGACCTGATATTAGAGAAGTGTGTGCTTCTCGAATTATCTTTACTCTTTCAGTTTGTGGAATGCATAACTTCCCACAATGGTATAAGAGTTGATCCTTTACATGATAGTCCAATTCTTCTACTCTTCTGCCTTGACTTAAAGTTGCATATACATCTTTAAAGTCTATGTCTTGAGCATATTGTTCCATGTAACTTTCATGTAACACAGAATTATGCTTAAGTATAGTAGATGCACTTATAATGGGTCTTGATAACATGTCTGCAACTTTATTATGTATGCCATTTTTATATCTGATGAGTAAATGAAACTGTTTTAGAAAACCCATCCATTTGTAGTGTCTTGATTGTTGCAACTTAGTTTGGGAGTGTAGATGTTGAAGTGGTTGTTGATCAGTATGCATTACTGTCTCTTTGCCCATTAAGTAATGTTTCCACTTTTTCACACTCTGAACTAATGCATACAATTCTTTATCATATGTAGGATAATTAATTACTACAGGATTAAAAGTCTCAGAATGATAACATATGGGTTTATTGTGCTGTGTCAACACTGCTTCCATGGCATAGTCATTGGCATCTATTTGGATCTCAAATGGCCTTTGAAGATCAGGCAGTGCTAGTACAGGTGTTGTACTAATCTTTTCTTTCAAGGTGTCGAAGGCTTTCTGATGTTTGCCTCCCCACTGAAACACATTGTTCAATCCTATTAAAGCATGTAAGGGAGCTACAATTGAGGAAAAGTTAGAAATAAACTTTCTCCAATAATGTGATGCCCCTAAGAAGCTTCTCACTTCTGTAGTAGACTTGGCTTTAGGCTAGTTTACAGTGACTGCCACCTTAGAGGGATTTATCTTCAATTCACCACCCCCTACTATATGACCCAAATAATTCAGAGATGTTTTGCCAATTTCACATTTTGAGAGTTTAACATTAAGTTTTTCTCTTTTCAAAACTTCTAGTGTCTGCTTAACGTGATTTAAGTGTTCTTCCCATGTTTTGCTAAATATCAGAATGTCATCTAGATACATAATAACAAAATCATCAAGAAAAGGTCTGAGTACATCATTCATTAATCTCATGAAAGTAGCAGGAGCATTAGTTAAGCCAAAAGGCATAACCAACCACTCATACAATCCCTGCTTTGTTTTGAAACCAGTCTTTCATGCATCTTGTTCTGCAATTCTGACCTGATGGTATCCACTGTGCAAGTCTAGCTTGGAGAAATAAATAGCTTCCTTCAATTGATCCAAAATATCATCTATGCGAGGAAGGGGATAACGAATTTTTATTGTTATCTTATTCAGTGCTCGGTAATCAATGCACATTCTCCACGATCCATATTTCTTTCTCACCAAAATGATTGGTGACCCACATGGTGATGTGCTAGGTCTGATGAACTCTTTCTCGAGCAACTCCTACACCTGCTTCTTATTTCAACATTCTCTAAAGCAGACAACCTGTACATTCTAATGTTAGGAAATGGAGCATCTTGCTGCAAAATAATATCATGTACTATTTCCTTTTTGGGTGGCAGACCTTTAGGTTCTTGAAACAAGATATCATACTCTGAAACGGCCTTTTCTAAATTAGCTTGCCGTTTAGCATTACAGCCCTCAAATACATTGGTTTTTTCAGGTTTCTTTTCCTTTACAACCATCAGTAAGAATTGTTTGCATGAATTTATCATTCTTTTCATCTACCCTGAGTTTATGAGAGTATAATTATTCTTGAGCTTATGAGCTCTTACAAAGTATTAGATTCCATCTTTGACAAGCAGATACTTGTTCTTAACTCTATAGAAAATAGATTTCCTATCATACAAGTAAGGACTTCCTAAAACAATTTCACATATATCCAAAGGAATTATGTCTAACTCAACCTCATCAACAAATGCTGACCCAAAAGAAAACTTGAGTTTGCACTGTCTAGTCACTTGTAGTTGTGCTTTATCATTCAACCATCCTAATGGGTATGGTTTCTTGTGAGGTGTAGTTGCTAATCCCAACTTCTTTACAATTGCTTCACAAATTAAATTTACTTGTGAGCCACTATCAAACAAAGTATCAATATTTTGATGTTTGGAAATAACTTGAATATGGAAAAGCTCATGTCTTTTTCTCTCATTTTCTTCATCAATAATAGATTGTGCATAATTACTAGTAGATGCTTCAGAATTCTTACCTTTTATACCTATGGCTGCAATGGTTGTTTCATCTCCCGAGTCTGACCCCAAATCTTTCTGAATGGCTGCAGCAGTCTTCTTCTTCTTGCCTTCGAACTTCTTAGGTCGCTCTAGATGTAGAATCCAACAATGCTCATCATCATGCCCATCCTTTTTACAGTAAGTGCATGAAGCTTTGCTCTTCTGTGCAATGTTAGCCTACCTTGCCTTCCACTTCTGCTTTCTTTTCTCCTTGCCCTTGCTTGCAATGGGTTGGGATGGTCCCCCAACTTCTGAATTTCCATTCTTTCCTCTAGCTTCTAGATGAGTAGCTTGTACAGATACCTCATCTATACTAGCAGGATTAAACATGAGGATAGTGTGCCTCATGTAGCTGTGTAGACCACCAATGTACTTCAACAGAGTCTCAGGTGAGTCTAGTGAAATTCTTAGAATCAATGCTCTCTTTCTAAATTCTTGAGTATACCCTTGCACACTTTTCCCTTTCAACTGCCGAAGAGTTTGCCAACTCATCATGGCTTGTTGCATGTAGGCCAATGGATAGAATTGCTTTTTGATTACAGAAAAAAATTCACTCCAGACAGAGATAGTCTTACCATGTCTTTTCATGTCAACTTGGGTCCTGCCTTCCCACCAAAGTAAGGCAGTGCCTCCTAGGCGTAGGCTTGCTAGCTGAATCTTGCTCTTGTCTGAGTTGATGTTGTATACTCTGCAATAAACATTAATTTGTCTAATCCAATTGTCCAACTTTTCTGCATTCAACTCTCCATCATATATAGGTAAATCAAATTTAACATCTAGTTTGATCAAAGATGCTTTCTTTTTGTGTTCAGGGCTATTAGGAGGTGTGAGAAAGCTTTCCTCTTTCCCTTTTCCTTTTGAGTGGTCATGGAAGTGAGACTCATCTTCTCCTTTGTCTTGCTTGAAGCCTGATGAATCTTCCTCCTTATGTTTTCTAAAGTCCCTATACATTTCTTCTACCATGGACTTTATGGCTAGGAAACTATCTATGAATTGAGGGTCTGGTCCTACAGAACCTTCTTTTGACATTGTCTTCTGAGGATAGACTCTCCCAATTTCAGGATTAGTTTCAACCAACTCTCCTTCTCCTAACTTGAGCTTTGATCTAGTTAGCATTCAACAACTAAACCAACACAAGCTTGTCTAACCTTAACAACCTAGAGCTCTGATACCACTTGATCTGAAAATCACCCTTGAGTGACCTCAGTTAAATAATTTATGAATGAAGGTATTACAGACTCATGTGCTGGTGTGTGTCTATGTTATTTTAGGAAATGGATCAATCAGATTGCAAAATACATAGACACTGGAAATATGGAAAACAACAAGAGAAACACAGTAAGCAAATACAAGAACACAACAAATTAATAAGGAGTTCACCCTATCCTCTAGGGCTATGTCTCTGGTACAACTTTCAGTGGTGGCCTTCTTTTATTGTGTCTTTAAAGCAGAGATTTACAATGAGGAGCTCGATCTAAGTCTCCTGAAATAGAATTGCTTCACAGTGTGGTCCTTGGATTCCCCAAGCCACTAGAGTGCATAGACTCTTTTCCTTACTAGCTCTTGACCTCTCTAGTCTTCAATGGGAGGAGCCCAATGTGGTGCTCAATTCCCGATAGATCCTTTTAGGGATTGTTCGATGCTGCCTTATGCTGCAGGTTAGCACGACCCTCTGTCTTTCTGCTTCTTTCTTCACTATCTTTTCTTCACTCTCGCTTTCCTCCCTTCTCTCTGTGTTCTGTTATTTGTCTGTACATGGCTAAAAGCTAGTCTGTCTCATGACTGCTCTCTTCCTCTTGCGCCCCCATCAGATCGCCTACTGCTGCTCGCTTGGAGGTCCCTGTCTCTGCGTCTTCATCAACGACTCACAAGGAGTGGCCACTTGTCCTTTTACGAACTACGCCAGCTCTTCCTCGTCGGTTCAGTTTTCCAGTTTCACTATGGAATGACTCATCCACCACCTCAGCGGTCAAATCAAACATCAAACTTCTCTCTATCGCGGCTTAATCCCCTGTCAAATCTGGTTTCTCCATCGGGCGCGATCTTAGTCATTAGATCTGGAGCCCCCAGATCCTACGACATTTTCTCATTTCGCGCGGTTGACTTGCTCGACCGTTAGCGCACGATGAGTGGCGGTTTTCTCTCTCCTCCGCCTGCCACGCATCGGGCGCTGGGTGGAGTCGCTCATTTTTCTCCAAATCCGCTCACTGCCCAAGGGTGCCCCCGATATACCGCCGGTTTTGGAGCGCGGGTCCTGCCTTTAGCCTTCAGTGCTATCCCCACGGTTTTCCCGGCTTCCATGCGACCGAGCGCTCGGGGCCTTTCCTTCTCAAGGGGTTTTGCCCAGCTTAGCGCGACCAGAAATGCCGTATTTTTCCTGATCCAGGCTTCCCAATGGCCAGTTTTTCCTCTTGCGCGGTCTCTATGGGCCTCAGTCAGCGTTTTTTGACTAAGGTCCTCGTCGTTCCTCGCTGGTTGCAAACTGCCACTGTCAGAGGTCTTCTTGATCACTCTGTGTTCATAAATTTTGAATTCTGTCCTATTTTGATACAGTCATGACTCTTTGATTATTTTCATGGATCCAATTCACATCAAAAACATTTCTGCAATAAAGTTGGCCAAGAACCCAAAATTCCATGATCAAACGAAGCATATCAATAAAAAATATCGTATGATTCGACATCATGTTGAGGCCAATACAATCCATCTATGCCATTGTTCCACAACTGAGAAAATTGTAGACATATTCACCAAAGCGCTTGGAAGAGAAAATTTCAAAAGATTCAGAACAATGCTTAGACTCACAAACATCCCCTCATATTAAGGGGGGAATTTTGACACCTAATCATTGGGATTGGGTGAATATATGTAAAATAGTGTAAATAGAAAATAAGGAGAATAGGAATATGAAGAGATATTGGGAGATGAAGTCTAAGAGTCTCTCCCTCCATGTATATATCTATGATCAGCCTCAATGGAAAATCACAATCCATTTGAGGAGTTACCTCCTGGCCTGACACATTATGAGAGCTAAACCCAAATTATGTCATAAACCATGCTTATAACCAACATACTAACAATGATAAAACAACCATTAAAATCACATAGTAACAAGCACATTTACTTATAAAACTTAAGAGAAAATATGCTTATTATTCATATGCAAAAGCCAACCAAGTTAGGGACTTCCATGTACCACTCGACCATATATGGGGTTGAACCAAATATTTCTTTCAGCCAATCGCCCCCATGCCATATTCCAAGCATGAATGTGGGACTCGTAACAAAAACTACCATGCTTCTCAAGATTTACCGCATATCCTGCCAAACCGTTCAAGGAGTTATAGTCCCGGAACAAGCACCAATACAACCAAGATTTACTGTATATCCCGCTAAGGGATTCCTAAGCCCAAACAAGAAACATATGCTACCAGGATTTACAACAATCCCACCATATACGAGTCCAGGGATCACTAGGCCTACACAAGCATGGATGCCTCTGGATCTCTCTACCTAATCTATGAGGAATTTGTTCATCTCCCCCCTTAGGATTTAACATATATCCCACCATTTACTTGTGAAGGATTCCTAGGCCTAACTAGCGTATACACAACCAGTATTTACCGCAATCCCATCTTTACTGCTCTAGGGATTCCTAGGCCTTGTGATTTTTCCTGAGACCAGACTTAGTTTTGAAACCATCTAACAATTGAACTCGACCAAGTAAGAGGAAACCCCATCACACCACGTATATTCGGAAATGGAAAGGAAACGCTGAAAACCACTGTCACACCTGGAAAATCCCATGCCACTGACAGGAAGATAACCAAATACAAACATGCGCGTGCCATGCATGCCAAAACTAGCAAGGAAATCATACATGCAACTCGATACCTGCAAGTAATCCCATTGTAGCCACTTGATCCAACTATTCCTTGCTAGATCTTTGCTACCCTTTGATTTCTTGCCATCCCTTTGCCTTCCTTCCTCCAATGCTAGAGTGCTGAAAGAATTCTCTAAGTGTGCAAGAGTATGAGAGAATGGAGAGAATGCTCCAAGCTAAAAAATACAAAAGGTCATGGAGTGATCCTCAAAAGCCTTTTTATTAATGAGGTCTCTATTTTCTTCAATTTCCTTTAATTTTCCTTCATTTTTCTCCTCACATGCAACATGTGACCTTTCACATTCCTTTTCTCCTAATTTCCTTTATTTTCATAAACAAAATTCCAATTAATGCCTATTATCTTCCAAAGCCTTTGTCAATTTCCCTTAGCCATAAAAACCAAATGAACACCCACTAGGATGTTTTTCCTAACATTAAGCGTGGAATACGTGTCCCATGACCTTGGTCTTATTTTACCTTTATTAATTTTATTACATGGTTTTTTAACTCGGGGTTGTTATAAGAAATTAGCTCAAGGTTGTCGAGAAGTGGTCATAAAGAGCATTGGCAGTGAGGATTCAATGCTAATGAGAAGAGTTGACAAAATGTGAGCCAAATTTAGTCCACACATGGAGGTAGTCAACCAATTGTTGCCAGAGGATTGAAGTCCTGATGATTTCTAGAGTATCTTTATTTTTGCATTCTTCTTAACTATTGTAGAGAGACATGCATTTTTTTCCACTGTTTTTTAATTTTCAAGAACTATACCTATATTCTTAATCTTTACAAGCATTATGCATTTACAAGAATTTCTAAATAAAATATGGAAACATTTTGTGTAAATATTTGTTGAAAAGAATTATGTTTACAATTGTATCTTCAAAAATTATGTATACATTCACTTTATATCTTTATCTATGAGAATTAGTTTTTAATCTTCTTACATTTGAATTTATATTATTTCTTTACCAGCCTTTTCTTAACAAAATAATATTCCAGCCATGTTTTATTTAGTAAATAATTTTAATCCTCAAAATTCTTCGTTTAATTTTAGGTTATCTAATTCATTTTTTTAAATAAATAATTTAATGAGAGATCCTCTTTATCTAATTTTCAGTTTTTTATTTTATTTCTTAATAGTTTTTAATTGTTACAGATATTTTTTTGTAAAATGAACTGACTTTTTATATATTTTAAAATTTGCAAGCAACTTTTAAGTAGGTTCATGATTTGAATGGAGATTTTGTTTTTATTAGGATTCACTGGAATTTATGAACTTTCTTGATTCAAATTTCTATATATTTTCCTTCTCCTTGAGCACATTTTTTTTTGTTCTCTATTCATGTATGGACTACTTAATTTAATTTAAATTTCAAGAAATTTTTTATTTTCTTCGGATGTAAAAGAATTTTCTCATTGTTAAAGTGTTTCTATGAAAAACATTTCTTGTTTGTAGTTTGTAACATGTGGTAACTTTTATATGGGTGATATATCTAGCGAAATAGGGTTCTTGAGGCCTTTTGTGTTTGTCACCCTAGAAAGGGTGTTGGAAAAATACACTCTTGAGACTCGAATGGACATAATATCTATTGTAGAAAAGTTGGAAAATGATAGAAATTATGCCAGAGTAATTAGATCAAGAGAAGGAATCACAAATAGATAACCAAAGTTGTTTCAAGAGGAAGGAATTATTTCATTTGTGTACTGTGCATAAGAATAAAGCCAAGGTGGTGAAAGTAGGCATCATTCCTAATTTGATTGAGATTCTTCGAGTGTATACACAAACATGGTAGAGAAATCTTTGGTGATTTTGGAGGCACTATCCATCATTTCGTAAGGTTAGTCTTCCATAGTTGGCCATGCCCTAACCATACTCATTGTTGCTAGAAGTTTGTTGGTCGTGTCTGATATTGCAATATTATGTAGTTGGGATTTTGTTGGGAATTTTCTGATAAGAATTTTTTTGAAGATGGGCACCCTTGAAAGACTAAATTTGTTGTTGTAGATGGAGTGTTCACCAAGGACGAAGCATAAAGCTAGATGGAGTGTTTCACTTTAGCTTTTTCATTTATATAAAGTTAATGGGCACGGTGTTTGTTTCATCTAACATCACTTCTTCCTCTCTTTCCAAAAGATCTAGCTTTCTTTTGGATAGTATACATCCACATTTAATGTTCTGATAATTAATTTTATTTATTATTTTCATAATTTTTTTTTTTCAATTTAATTTATTATTTATTTTTATTATGTTGTAAATTCATTTAGTTATTATAGGTGTGATAAAAGATATATAAATAAATAAAAATAATTATTATTTTCATTTGCCAAACTTAAATTTGTGTTAGGGAAAATAACAATTATTCATTGTTATTATCGTTATTATAAGTGTGATAAAAAATATAGAAATAAATAAAGATAATTATTATTTTCATTTGAGAAAACTAAATTTGTGTAGGGAAGATAACAATTATTCATGTATTGATCGTCCTAACAAGACAAGAAAGTTCAACATTTTGAAACTACTTGTGCCAGCAAGACTAGAGCTTCTTCTTTTTGAAAGGGACTGGCACCTTAAAATCAATCGAAGTAATTGGCTTTACAAGCTAATAATCACATTCATGCCCGAATGAACGAAAACTTGCAGACTGGATTTGGACTATAACATCGTTTTACGATAAATTACGATGAGACAAATCTAAATTAATGTAATGCATGCGTTTGCGGAGATGTAAATATGCACGCTATTTTTATTACGAAATTTTATTTAATAGTATGTTGCAGACTGATGAGCCCCATAAATGGGTAATTATATGGGCTCATTTGGCTTCCTTACTTAGCTTAATCCACCATTATCATTAGTTTATTGCATGTTTTTTATTATATTTATGCTAATAGAGTGAATTGGGTTAGTCATTATGCCGTGAAGTCTAATATGTGCTTTATGTAGATTTTTGGTCAATTTTGAGACAAAGTCAAAGGTTTAATGAGCATTTGGCAGCCAATATTCAAGGAAAACAAGGGAGAGGATTTGTAGGAGGGTGTCCCGCTCATTTATGACCCCCTACCTCGAATCCTCCTTCAGAAATCTCGGAGCACAAGCAGCCACATCAATGCATCAATGGGGCAGACGAGAAAGTGAAGAGGAACTGCTGTCTATCGCTAGTCTTGGGAGTCGAGCCTCCTTGATTTTAGGAGAGCTGTTGGAGGCTCCAGTTGTATAAATAGGAGGGCTTAGGTGCTCAGTAGTTTTAGTTGGTGGTTAGTCAAATTTTTTCACTTTTGTTGCAGCTCTTGCTCAACTCATTTTCGAGCTTACTTTTGTGAACAATTTATGTAATATGACTTTTATTTTGATAATGTAGATGAAATATTTTTTAAGCCAGCACTGATTTCTTTCAGAGGACCGAAGCTCTTGGGTTAGGGCCCAACCCAAGCAGCCCAACACCTCTTGCTTTGTACTTATATGTTTTTTTTGCTTTAGTTCATGAATTAATTTCTATTAGATAGATTCATTTTTTCTTAGTAGAATAGGTTGCTTTTGGTGGTTTACATAGATGTTTCCATTTCAGTTGCTGAAGTAGGTTAAATAGTGGTAAGAGAAAGATTCAAAAGACCATCAATAGAGTCTGACCTCCTTTCCTCCTTTGGGGACCATGAGTTGAGGTCAAGATCTATTTGCTGCCATAAAAACACAGTTTTGCTTTCCCCATGCAATTTCTAGTGTTATAGTTTGATTTAGAGGTTAATGTTTTGCTTCAGATCTAGTTTTCCATGCTCATTTATGTTTCTGCAATAGGTCTCTTTACATGCTTTCCTTTTCATATAGAATTGTTCAACATTTTATGTTTCTAGGTCAGAATTTAGGCTAACATGAGTTAATTCTATCTTTTGGTACAACTAGCTCTTTTCTTGCTCAGTTTTAGTGTTTTGACTTGCAGCTCCCTTACAATACATATCTGCTCTTAATAAATCAATAAATCAGCCATCACCATCTCCTTTGCTACATGTTTCACAAGTCATTCACAACCCTTCACAAATTTGCCCTAACTTCTGCATTTTTCTCATAAGCTCTCATCTTGTCTCTTGAACAAATCCAACCATCATTTTCCTTCATAATCATCCTTGATGAACTTCAAACACCTTAACACCTCCCTCTAATCTTCAGTTACCCTTTCCCACCATTTTTCCACCTTTCAAACCTCTAATAACAGCTCTCGGCATCCTCCTGTAGATCCCTGCAGCCTCCTGTAGAATTTCCTGAAGGTGACTTTTTGAAGTCCAATTGTAGAGAAAGTATCCAGAAGGTTACCAGAGGCTTCTTGGGACTCCCCCACACCTTCCTACACCTTTGCAAACTCCAAGGTCACCTTCCATCACCACCAAATCTCTGCCACAACCACAAAACAGATAAATTGCAAGCATAACAATTCCACATAAAATACACAAAAATCCAAAAAAGATGTTTTTTTCTCATTTCCTTTCAAAAGTAGCTTAAATAGATGTAATTTACCTTCTCAGTAGTCAATGGCATTCATTTCATCAGTTTTCATCTCTCTTTCTACAAAAGTAGGGTTAGTTGGAAGAATTAGGGTTTGCTAGGGTTTGCTTTACACTCCAGTCTCATTTCTCTTTCTGAAAGTAGAATAGCCTCTTTAGAGTTAGCTTTCTTTCATCACAGCTAAAATCTTCTTCTGAGAATTCATAGAAGTTGGCTTAAGCTCCTAGTGATCTTGCGCCAGCTGACCAAGTGATAGCCTGCAGTAAGAGCTAGTACTTGTGCATACAACACCATCGCTTCCAAGTTTGTTACGAACTACCGGGTTGATAAAAGTAAAGTAGGAAGCCCCAAGAGTTGCAGCATTCTTGCTGCAATACTGGTGCTCACCACTTTTTGGCACCATTGTTGGGGAAGCGTCAGAGTATTTTGTGATTACTGCTTTTCTTCTATTTTCTACTGCAACATTCTGCTAAGTAGTTCATTTCAACAAAAGTAGAGTAGTTGTTTCTTTCAATTTCTGCATTTCCTTGCTTTCATTTCAATTTTGCAATTTCCATTTCAGCAAAAGTAGATTAGTCCTTTCAATTCTGCAATTTCCATTTCCGCAAAAATAGATTAGTCCTTTCAATTCTACAATTTTCATTCCAGATTAGTCATTTCCTTGCTTTCATTTCGATTCTGCAATTTCCTTTCAACAAGTTCATTCCAGTAGTTGTAATGTGTTTGTTCAATCAATTTCAGTTTTGCAGGTACAAGCAGAAAAAAACAAAAACCAACCAAAAAGATTTCCTTTCATGCCTCGTAGGAATAGAGATAATTCAGGAAAATTCTTGCCCAACACCCCCACTACTTCACACAACCAACCTTCTCTCTTCTTTGGTGGCTGCGATCAAGAAGAACCCTTAGGTGAATAGCAAGACATATTTGAAGAACCTATAAGGGAAGAAGAAGAAGAAAATGTTCCTCTGGAGCCAATGACTGAAAACAGAAATGTTGGGAGTAGTACCTTTTCTCCCAACTCATCCATTAAAGGTGAAATTGGAAACATGCTGGAAGACTTCAAGAGTGATATGCTGCAGATTCTTGCTTTGCATGTCAAAAGAAAACAAGAGGAATCAGAGAGGGCTTTGGCCATTTTTTGCCCTAGATGCACTAGGAGGCATCCTAGGAATGAATGCCCATTGAACTCTATAGAGGTTCGTTCAATATGTGAAGAAAATCATTCTAAAGACAAGTGCCCTTCCTTGCCCAGACTTAAAGCTGTATACCAAGGGGCCGCAGGAGTCACTGGACAAATCTATTACATAAACCAAAGGGGGCCGCATGGACCTAGACCATACCAACAAGGGATGCAAGGGACATCTTAGGCATACTACAACTCCAACCAAGTCACATCCATACCTTCTTGGGGCCTCCCTGCTCATCCTTCCTGGTCCACACCTCCTCCTAGGTCATTCACATCTCCATATCATGCACAACCAGGCATCCATTCATTTCAACACTATGCTCAACCGCAACTTCATTGGAATGCATCTCATCAGGGGTGGAGGCCCCAATACATCTCTCTTGCCGCTCTTCTACCTCCACCACCTACCCAACCACAACCCCATCCACATCCATCTCAAATATACACTCCCACTCAACTACCCGTACCACCATTTCCAAACCCACATGTTGAAGTAGCTCAACTCAATTACAATGATGAGGTACAACACTTCCAAACAACTCCTCTTGAGCTAAATGATATTCACCATAGCTCAGGGAGAGTATTGCAAAAAAGAGATTATATTGATATCATTGAAGGACCACATCCAGTAGAAGAAGATTCAAAAGAGAAGATCAAACAACACTTGATGAAGAGAAGACATCAAAATCAGAGATCAAGAGAGCTCCCTCATGGTTACCATCAAATCCTCCATGTATTCAAGAGAAAAATCAGCAAAAATAGGAAGATATGAAGGTCATGGTAGAAGAAGACATGAAGAATGATCCAGATCAGCAGAAGGGCTGAGGAAATCATAGCTATATTGAGATATGGTTCCAGGCGGTCACTAAGTTGCAGCATCACTGTCTTCCTCAACTATGCTTGATCCCTTCAAAGTCAAATCATTTGGTCTCTGAAATTCGGATAGATGTCAAAGCATACATTTCCAGCCTCCACATCATTTTGTCTATCATATCGATGTGCACATGGATCCATTGGAAGCATTTTTATACATGAAAGTGATATTGTTTTTCAAGTAGGGTAGGGTAGAAAAAAAAAATGAAAAATAAGAGAAAAAATAAAAATCTAAGGTGAAAACCTCCTTGCAGGTGCCTCAGATTAGCTCATTGATTGAAAACCTCCATGAGGTGGTCAATGGGTTGGAAAGAAGAGAAAAGGAAAAAAGAATAAGATCCCTGGGTGAAAACCTCCCTTGGAGGAGCCTAGGGCAGGAAATTAGGGTGAAAAGCTCTCTGAGGCGCCCTAGTTGTTGTAAAAAAAAAAAAAAAAAGAGAGAGAAAAAAAAAGAAAAATGAATTTCCAGTTGTATTCCAGGTTTGAAGGAGAACTTCAGGAAGCAGTAGCAGGTGCCAAGAAAGATCTGAAACCAATAATGGCACCTATCCTACATTCCCTCACCTTTCTCCATCATTCTTGACATTCTTTCCACCTCACTGTGCTTCTTTTCTGAAAACTATGTTTTCTACAAGAGGCTCCTGTAGAAATTACAGAGAGCTAGAAATGGATTTTAAAAGCAGTTTGGGGAATAGGGAAGCTTCATAAAGGGTTTATAAATCCTCCTACAGTCTTCAAACCTCTCTTCCATCATTTCCAAGTCTGCATTACAGCCCAAGCTCATTTTTTTTTACTGTCCAAAAACTGCAGGATGCTCTGATACAAAAATACATAGAGCAGAAATTTGTTTTTTCTCTAACTTGAAAACCGTGCATCCATTTAAAAAATTGTTTCATGGGGAGTTGCATATGGATGATGGTAACATGCTCAAGCAATTTCAGCAAATTCCAGTGCACGGTTACCAAGAAATTGGCCTCCATCACCTTCAGCCATTTTTGCATTTTCTCCATATCCGTGCATCCATTTAAAAAACTGTTTCATGGGGAGATGCATATGGATGATGGTAACATGCCCAAGCAATTTCAGCCAATTCTAGTGCACAGTTTCCAAGAAATCAACCTCCATCACCTTCAGCCATTTTCAATTTTTCTCGAAATCCATGCATCCATTGACCAAAATTTTTCTATGGGAGGTGCATAATGATGATGGAAACATGCTCAGAAAATTTCAGGTCAATCCAGTCTATCGTTTGGGAGATATGGACAAACCAAGTCACTGTCCCATTAAAATCTAGCATCAACAGCATGAGGGTGCAAATCTAAAGGTTGAAGCAGACTCCTGCAACTTAGATCCAGCTAGAGGATACCTACACAAGAAAAATAGGCACACATCAGACAAAAAAAAGCATACAACAGAAGGGATACAGGCATGCAGAAATTGAGTATGAGCATGCATAAGCAAAAGAACCAAGCAGCACCGCAGCACAAGCATTCAACTTGCAGGTAAGTGTCTAACCCGTTCCTCTATCACATTTGTATAATTTGAAACTTCATAAATGAATGGAATGGTTGGGATTAAACTAGAAAGGTGACCAATTAACTGGCCACCCTCGTCCAGTTCGATTGCACTCATCTGGAGATCACACTGCACTTGTGTCTAGTAAACTCACGGAAAATCTAAAAAGACAGGTAGTGGCAGATGTTTTGAACTCAAGCGCCAATGATGGGAAGTGATTACAGGCAGAAATCATAAAGTCTCATGATGACACTGTAGTGGGGACCAATGGTCTGAATAATGGTAATGTACCCTTTCTGCCACCTCACCTCGTCACCGGAAACCTCTCCCATAAGCATAAGTATGCTCTCTTGAGCTTATTTACCACCTTTGTTTCCATTTTTATCGTTGTGTCCTCGACTGCAACGAGCTTCCTACAACCTCCAGAGCCTCGAAACCATTGCTCTCTGTCATTTTCAAAACTCCTCCGCTTATTGGGTTCGACAGGAACATTATCGGGTTTTACAAGAGCAGTAACAGGTCCTAAAGGAACGCCTACAACCAGTGCTACAGGAGGGCCAGTAAGTTGTTTTGGAGAGGAAAAACACAGTTTTTAGCACAATTCTTGGGCTGCAGAGGTAGGTTCTTGGCATACCTCCATTGAATACAAAAATATGCTAATAGTGGTTTAGTTTTTGAGGAGAAAATAGAACTATTGGGTGGAGGAAATTCATAAAAAAATTGTTGCTTATTGTTAAAAAAAAAAAAAAAAAAACACAGTCTCTGTCTCTCTGTTTTTCTTCAAAAAAATTTTTCTCCATTTCCATAGTTTGTTTTCCAAGGAAGCATAAACAAAATGACAGGAGGTTTTATGAGAAGGTGAAGCAACTGATGACTTAGCAGGACAAGAAAAGGAGGAGGAAGAAACTAAGATAGAAGAGGAGGAGGATGAAGAGACAGAAAAGGGAGAAACAGAGCAAATAGAGATAAAAAAAGAAGAAGAAAAAAGAAGGTGGAAGCTACAGAGCCACAAGAACCTGATCCGCAACCCAGCACAATAGCTACTTGCAAATAATCCTCAAATTTCCCCTAGATATATAAGTGATCAAGCACAAGCCATTGCACATTTTTAGGATATGGAAAGATTACTTGGGGATAACTGTATTCATGCTTGTATGAGGAGGTGGAATACCTTACCACACAACTTGAAAATCAAGGAATATCACTCCCCAAACAGGATGAAAGAAGCATTGAGGAGAGTGCCTCTATACAAGCACTTTATGCAGAGTTTGAAGGCCAACTGGATTGGCCTCAAATTTAGTCCCCCACTACTACTAGGACTACTAGAGGGCACAAAGGAGGAAGAAGAAAGACAACAGTGGGAAGAGGTGGATAGAAAGGTTGGATTCCATGATAGGGAAGAGGATCTCACATCAGAGGCATGGGATGTCAGGGAGACCATCAGGGCCATCAAGGATGAGGAAATAGACTAGTTGCTTAGAGGATGAGCAACACATTCACTAGGGGGGTGATGATGAGCCCCATAAATGGGTAATTATATGGGATCATTTGGCCTCCTAAATTAGCTTAATCCACCATTCTCATTAGTTTATTGCATGTTTTTTATTATATTTATGCTAATAGAGTGAATTGGGTTAGTCATTATGCCATGAAGTCTAATGTGTGCTTTATGTAGACAAAGTCAAAGGTTTAATGAGCATTTGGCAGCCAATATTCTAGGAAAACAAGGGAGAGGATTTGTAGGAGGGTGTCCCCTTCATTTATGACACCCTACCTCGAATCCTCCTTCAAAAAGCTCGGAGCACAAGCAGCCACATCAATGCATCAAAGGGGCAGCCGAGCAAGTGAAGAAGAATTGTTGTCTATCTCTAGTCTTGGGAGCCAAGCCTCCTTGATTTTAGGAGAGCTGTTGGAGGCTCCAGTTGTATAAATAGGAGGGCTTAGGTGCTCAGTAGTTTAGTTGGTGGTTAGTCAAATTTCGCACTTTTGTTGCAGCGCTTGCTCAACTCATTTCGAGCTTACTTTTGTGAACAGTTTATGTAATGTGACTTTTATTTTGATAATGGAGATGAAATATTTTCTGAGCTAGCATTGATTTCTTTCAGAGGGCTGAAGCTCTTGGGTTAGGGCCCAACCCAAGTTGCCCAACACCTCTTGCTTTGTAATTATATGTTTTTTTGCTTCAGTTCATGAATTAATTTATGTTAGATAGCTTCATTTTTCCTTAGTAGAATAGGTTGCTTTTGGTGGTTTACATAGCTGTTTCCATTTCAGTTGTTGAAGTAGGTTAAATAGTGGTAAGAGAAAGATACAAAAAGGCCATCAACACAGCATGACCTCCTTTCCTCCTTTGGGGACTGTTAGAGTCGGTCTAGTAGCCCTCCACCAGAGATCAAAGCTCTTTGCATTTCATGATTAGGTGTCCCATCAGTGTGATCATGTTGCATTCCGTTAGGCATGCCATAATCTTGGTGGAGGGAGTTTGTGTCGTTATTCCCCTCTTGTTTGGCACTGCTGGATCATGTTTTCTTGAGTAAATAAAATCTTCACAAGGTCATTTCCCTATTTTAAATGTCAAGGTCTTAGGTCTAAGGTTGAGTCAAGCTTTGTCTTGAGATGTCATAAAGGACCAGCAGGCCAGAGGGATGTCCGTCATAAAGCATCATTTTAATAACTCTTATCATTGTACAGCTAATTTTTACCTTGTTTTCAAAAACCCTGTTTTTGAAGACAAAGGTCATTATCTCATTTTTGTAAAAATTTGTAAAAAGTTCAAATTCTCTGAAAGTTGGCATGCAACCTTGGTCTCCTTTGCCAAGACATCTCAGAAGCTATCCCTGCAAAAATTTTCAAGAGAAATCATCATTTCAACCAATTTATTTTGAAAAAAGGAAACCAGAAGTGAGAAGCAATTAATTCAAAAAAGTGTCATTTCAAAAACATTATAAAGTGGGTTTTGGGCAAATTAAATTCAAAAGTGAGCCTATAAAAGCCCCTCCCTCCTCTTTGGTAACTCATTTGCCTCTCAACACTTCAAGAGAATACTTGTCAAGTCGATTTCAAAGTTGGAGATGGCAAATTGGACAATTACTTATTTAGAGCAGCGCAACAAGCAATTAGAGGATGAACACTCTCTTGATGAGTTGCGGAGGATCCGAGAAGACCGGAACTTGGCTCGCAAGAGACCCGGTGATTTGACACCTAAGGAGCAAAGCTCTATGCTCATTCAGGTGAACACACATTTAGAGAGGTTAATAGCAAAGGCAAACAGGGACAAAGACATGCTCTGCCACATGAAGAACCATTATTGGGCTCGAATGCATGTGCGTAAAGCAAGAATGAAGGTACTCAAAGGACGGTTGGCCAAGGCACTAAAACGGAGAAAAAGGCCTAATCCCCTTCATATTTTGGCTGAGGCTTCCTTGAAGGAGAATGGCACTAAATGACACACCTTCAACTCAAATTTCAGAGAATTTGGAGCAATTTTGGTCATTTTTGAATTTTTTTTGGTCAAAAAACAGGTTTTTGCCCTCAACGTGTAGCGCGCCGCGCGCTACCCTGAAGATGGGCAAGTCCATTTCTCAAAAACTCAGCATTTTTGGATTTTTCATGACAAATTACACTTGCTGAGCAATTGCCAAGACATTTCATCAGGTTTTGAGCCCTCAGAAGGTCAAAAACATGCAAAAAATGACTTTCTGCCACTTTTTGGACACACAGGAAGCAGTCTTGGGAGATAGCAATTTTGGAGGGGCAAATGGACACCAAATTGAGAAATTCCACTTGGGTTGGAAAGTAGACATCCAGACCTTTCCAAAAAGCCTACTTTTTTCTCATTTGGATGCCGGGAAGTGCTTCAAAAGTTGGCTCAAAGGCGTGTTACGCGTAGAGAATTGGGGCGCTACGCATTAGGGAAATTTGCCAGATTTTCACCTACAGCTCAGCAAAACGCAGATTTGACTAGTTTTGACTTTTTTGAGTGATTTTTCATCCTCCTTGTTGTAATTGATGTAATTTTATGATGTCATGGCACTTATTTATCTCTTCTAGAAGATTCATTCATAAAAAGTCAAAAATTTAATGAATGAATTGGTTTCCTAGCTTATAGAGGCAAGTTGTTTTGACTGCCTAGATTTTAGTGCTTAGTTTAGAATTGGTTGAAATAGCTCCTAGAAGGATGAGCTCGACCCCTAGAGGCAAGGAAAGGTGTTAGCTTGCCTATATTATGTACTTTCTTAGTCATTTTCATGGTTGGACTCTTGAGGGATAAGCTTCTATTGTATTACACTTTGTATCTCTGCAATTTTGGTAAAGGAAAGACCAGGGTTTTGCAGCACTATTTGGGATTCATGTGGTTATTTGTGTTGATGGTGTGCTTCTCTCTTGTACTTGTAAGTGTGTTATGTGTATCATTTTCCAACTTCTCTTTTCTGCACATTAAGTAAATGAAGTGTTAAGGTAGAATTCATAATTTATATGCTTTGCCTTTAAGTTTGCTTAATATCTATGTTTTCCTCTGTCTAAAGAGAACACTCAAAAGTTTCTTGCTCTCTTTAGCTCCTTACTGGTCATTTCTATCCATTCACTTAATTCAAAGGCATCAAGACAATCTCCTACCTTGCCCCAAAAAGACCTCTGCAAAAACTGTGTCTCATCCCCGCACCCAAAATTGTTGTGCTCAGTTTTCCACCAAAACTCTAAAAATTTAAAATCAAACTTTCCCTATCAGTTTACTAGCCTAAAATCAGTGTTCTTAATTTGTCATCTCCACCCTTTGAAGACCTTTCGTCGAGATAGACCCGGAGAGAGCCCTCTCCTGCCCCGTAGGGCTAGCTACGAGGCTAAGTGGTTTGATGTTGCCTTGGATTTTGTCTTTTTCAGCCTGAGGCCAAATTCAAGCGCTAACATATTGGCGACCATACTGGGGAGAACATTCGACTTGTTGATTGTCTTGTCCCAGTACATGAAATCAAATTGCAGATCCGATGCTGATGGTGGATAGCAGTCAGACACCTATGCAGGTTGAACCATTCACCTGGCGACTCCAATTCGATTCAGACATTCGAACGCTTGCTGATCCATTCATGCAATGGTAGGGTATGTGGCAAACCCTACCCTGTGTGAAGCTGTAGAAGAAATAAGAAATGAGTTAGCAGATACTGAATTTGATGAAGATGTTTTCAGTGCCTTGCTTCAATGGTTGAAATCTTCAAAGTTCCCTTGGTTCAAAACTAGATTTTGCGAGTTAGTTGTCGTAAGAATCGAAAAGGAGATTCAATGTTTAGATGAGCAAATCTAGTCATATGATTTCCAAGACCCTAAAAAGTTCTTGGAAATCCTTCCTCCTTCGCAACAAGAAATCATAGAATTGCCTACAGATGTTTACATTGATAGTGTGCAGCTGGAGGTATGTATTGCAGGGTTGGGGCAGCCAACAGAGTATGGCTTTCGTGATCCAATTGCGATGTACATGGAAACGTTTTTCAGTTTGACTGACAAATCAGGCTGTCTTGTACGTGACCAGGCTCATTACGTGTATGAAGGGCTGCCAACAATTACATCTGTGTCCTGGCGGAAGCATTCTCGAGCGGCATCATTCTTAGGTTTACTTGAATGGTTGATCTGGCACTTCAGTATTACCTGATCTAGTGTTTTTACAGCAAAGCAGGGTAGATTTTGTAAATAAATAAGCAGCCAAAGGGCAGTATTTTGTTCTAGTTTTATTACAGTTCTAGTTAGAAGTTTGCCGAGTCAGTTTTTCAATCATTTCAGTCAAGTTTCAGTCCATAAATAGGTCAAAGTCTGTGTTGGTTGTTTGTTGAAATAATGGACTCCATTACCCAATGGATGGAGACACTGGTCTGCTCTCCCAGAGGTTTGCGGTTCTTGGCACCTCCAAGGAGCTACCATCCCCATTGGAGCCAATGTTAGAGTCGGTCTAGTAGCCCTCCACCAGAGATCAAAGCTCTTTGCATTTCATGATTAGGTGTCCCATCAGTGTGATCATGTTGCATTCCGTTAGGCATGCCATAATCTTGGTGGAGGGAGTTTGTGTCGTTATTCCCCTCTTGTTTGGCACTGCTGGATCATGTTTTCTTGAGTAAATAAAATCTTCACAAGGTCATTTCCCTGTTTTAAATGTCAAGGTCTTAGGTCTAGGGTTGAGTCAAGCTTTGTCTTGAGATGTCATAAAGGACCAGCAGGCCAGAGGGATGTCCGTCATAAAGCATCATTTTAATAACTCTTATCATTGTACAGCTAATTTTTACCTTGTTTTCAAAAACCCTATTTTTGAAGACAAAGGCCATTATCTCATTTTTGTAAAAATTTGTAAAAAGTTCAAATTCTCCGAAAGTTGGCATGCAGCCTTGGTCTCCTTTGCCAAGACATCTCAGAAGCTATCCCTGCAAAAATTTTCAAGAGAAATCATCATTTCAACCAATTTATTTTGAAAAAAGGAAACCAGAAGTGAGCAGTAATTAATTCAAAAAAGTGTCATTTCAAAAACATTATAAAGTGGGTTTTGGGCAAATTAAATTCAAAAGTGAGCCTATAAAAGCCCCTCCCTCCTCATTGGTAACTCATTTGCCTCTCAACACTTCAAGAGAATACTTGTCAAGTCGATTTCAAAGTTGGAGATGGCAAATTGGACAATTACTTATTTAGAGCAGTGCAACAAGCAATTAGAGGATGAACACTCTCTTGATGAGTTGCGGAGGATCCGAGAAGACCGGAACTTGGCTCGCAAGAGACCCGGTGATTTGACACCTAAGGAGCAAAGCTCTATGCTCATTCAGGTGAACACACATTTAGAGAGGTTAATAGCAAAGGCAAACAGGGACAAAGACATGCTCCGCCACATGAAGAACCATTATTGGGCTCGAATGCATGTGTGTAAAGCAAGAATGAAGGTACTCAAAGGACGGTTGGCCAAGGCACTAAAACGGAGAAAAAGGCCCGATCCCCTTCATATTTTGGCTGAGGCTTCCTTGAAGGAGCATGGCACTAAATGACACACCTTCAGCTCAAATTTCAGAGAATTTGGAGCAATTTTGGTCATTTTTGAATTTTTTTTGGTCAAAAAACAGGTTTTTGCCCTCAACGCGTAGCGCGCCGCGCGCTACCCTGAAGATGGGCAAGTCCATTTCTCAAAAACTCAGCATTTTTGGATTTTTCATGACAAATTACACTTGCTCAGCAATTGCCAAGACATTTCATCAGGTTTTGAGCCCTCAGAAGGTCAAAAAACATGCAAAAAATGACTTTCTGCCACTTTTTGGACACACAGGAAGCAGTCTTGGGAGATTGCAATTTTGGAGGGGCAAATGGACACCAAATTGAGAAATTCCACTTGGGTTGGAAAGTAGACATCCAGAACTTTCCAACAAGCCTACTTTTGCCTCATTTGGATGCCAGGAAGTGCTTCAAAAGTTGGCTCAAAGGCGCGCTACGCGTAGAGAATTGGGGCGCTACGCATTAGGGAAATTTGCCAGATTTTCACCTACAGCTCAGCAAAACGCAGATTTGACTAGTTTTGACTTTTTGGAGTGATTTTTCATCCTCCTTGTTGTAATTGATGTAATTTTATGATGTCTTGGCACTTATTTATCTCTTCTAGAAGATTCATTCATAAAAAGTCAAAAATTTAATGAATGAATTGGTTTCCTAGCTTATAGAGGCAAGTTGTTTTGACTGCCTAGATTTTAGTGCTCAGTTTAGAATTGGTTGAAACAGCTCCTAGAAGGATGAGCTCGACCCTTCGAGGCAAGGAAAGGTGTTATCTTGCCTATATCATGTACTTTCTTAGTCATTTTCATGGTTGGACTCTTGAGGGATAAGCTTCTATTGTATTACACTTTGTATCTCTGCAATTTTGGTAAAGGAAAGACCAGGGTTTTGCAGCACTATTTGGGATTCTTGTGGTTATTTGTGTTGATGGTGTGCTTCTCTCTTGTACTTGTAAGTGTTTTATGTGTATCATTTTCCAACTTCTCTTTTCTGCACATTAAGTAAATGAAGTGTTAAGGTAGAATTCATAATTTATATGCTCTGCCTTTAAGTTTGCTTAATATCTATGTTTTCCTCTGTCTAAAGAGAACACTCAAACATTTCTTGCTCTCTTTAGCTCCTCACTGGTCATTTCTATCCATTCACTTAATTCAAAGGCATCAAGACAATCTCCTACCTTGCCCCAAAAAGACCTCTGCAAAAACTGTGTCTCATCCCCGCACCCAAAATTGTTGTGCTCAATTTTCCACCAAAACTCTAAAAATTTAAAATAAAACTTTCCCTATCAGTTTACTAGCCTAAAATCAGTGTTCTTAATTGGTCATCTCCGCCCTTTGAAGACCTTTCGCCGAGATAGACCCGGAGAGAGCCCTCTCCTGCCCCGTAGGGCTAGCTACGAGGCTAAGTGGTTTGATGTTGCCTTGGATTTTGTCTTTTTCAGCCTGAGGCCAAATTCAAGCGCTAACAGGGACCATGAATTGAGGTCAAGATTGTTTGCTGCCATAAAAACACAGTTTTGCTTTCCCCATGCAATTTCTAGTGTTATAGTTTGATTTAGAGGTTAATGTTTTGCTTCAGATCTAGTTTTCCATGCTCATTTATGTTTCTGCAATAGGTATCTTTACAGGCTTTCTTGTTCATATAACACTGTTTAGCATTTTATGTTTCTAGGTTAGAATTTAGGATAACATGAGTTGATTCTGTCTTTTGGTACAACGAGCTCTTTTCTTGCTCAGTTTCAGTATTTTGACTTGCAGCTCTCTTACAGTACATATTTGCTCATGATAAATCAATAAATCAGCCATCACCATCTCCTCTACTACATGTTTCACAGGTCATTCACAGCCCTTCACAAATCTGCCCTAATTTCTGCATTTTTCTCATAATCTCTCCTCTTGTCTCTTGAAAAAATCCAACCTTAATTTTCCTTCCTAATCATTCTTTATGAACTTCAAACACCTTAACGCCTCCCTCTAATCTTTAGTTACCCTTTCCCACCATTTTTCCACCTTTCAAACCTCTAAAAATAGCTCTCGGCATCCTCCTGTAGATCCTCTTGTAGATCCCCTGCAGCCTCCTGTAGAATTTCCTGAAAGTGACTTTTTGAAGTCCGATTGTAGAGAATGTCTCCAGAAGGTTACCGGAGGCTTCTTGGGACTCCCCCAAACCTTCCTACACCTTTTCAAACCCCAAGGTCGCCTTCCATCACCACCAAACCTCTGCCACAACCACAAACAGATAAATTGCAAGCATAACAATTCCACATAAAATACACAAAAATCCAAAAAATATGTTTTTTTCTCATTTCCTTTCAGAAGTAGCTTGAATAGATGTAATTTACCTTCTTAGTAGTCAATGGCACTTATTTCATCAGTTTTCATCTCTCTTTCTGCAAAAGTAGGGTTAGTTGGAAGAATTAGGGTTTGCTAGGGTTTGCTTTACACTCCAGTCTCCTTTCTCTTTCTGCAAGTAGAATAGTCTCTTTAGAGTTAGCTTTCTTTCATCACACTTAAAAGCTTCTCTAAGAATTCATAAAATTTGGCTTAAGCTCCTTGTGATCTTGTGCCAGCTAACCAAGTGACAGCCTGCAGCCAGAGCTAGTACTTGTGCATACAACACCGTCACTTCCAAGTTTGTTACAAACTACTGGGTTAATAAAAGTAAAGTAGGAAGCCCCAGGAGTTGCAGCATTTTTGCTGCAATACTAGTGCTCACCACAGACTCTGCAGGGTGTTAGAGAGCCATTATCAACACTGGTGGGGAGCGAAACCAATGAGAGAGTCAGTGGAATCGAAGGAAACACGAACTCCCTACTGCTAAATATTCCCCATGATAGATAGATCCGAGGTGGCTGGTGCAAAGGCAAAGAAAAACGTGCCCATGAGATCCACAGGTATCATATAGTTTTTACCCGGAAGAATTAAGCTCTCTCAGTTTGAAAAATGGAACCCCAAAGTTGGAGCCATCACATACGGTCGGCCTGACAGATCGTAGCAGGTGTGGAAGATGGAGACGTCGTTGGCTCTTAGAAGTTGACAAGTGCCAGCGACGAAGGCATCCCTCGCGGCGCCATAGGTGGCTATCGGAAGGCATGTGACGGTGGTGCCGGAGTCGACTATGAACTCTCCGCGACCCGATGTTTCGTCAATGCGGAAGACGTCGAGTGGAACAGAGTCGAGGAGTGCACCACCGACACTGATCATGTCAATCCCACGAGTTGAGCGTGCCGGGCGGGCACGTTTAACCGACGGGTCGGCGGTAGTTGGTACGGGAAAACGGTGCGACGAGCCAAATGAACGAAGGAAACGTGTGACGTGAAAGTCATCTTGTGAAAATGACTAAGTATTGGGCAGTGGAAAGTTATATGTGGGGGCGGTCCCGCACATGGGCGCCCACACCATGGGCCAACATGAAGTTGGGGCGAATTGGATGAAATGGTGGGTTGGCTTGGTGAGTCGACGCCCCGAACGATGGGCAAATCACCATATAGGTAAAGCGTTGGGATGGTGGCAAAAATCATTGAAGGAAGTTTCCAAGTGTTCATGTGAGCTGGAGGGCGAGCTAACTTGGAGAAGATTGAAATTTGGCAAGGTGTAGGTGGACTCTTGGGCTGAAACAATGAGCTGGGGAAAATGCAGAAAATAGAGCCACAGGTAGTTCGAAGGCGTGCGAAGGCATTAGGCCGAACAACCATGTAAGGGCATGCGAGGGCGTCGGGCTGAATGGCCGGGCAAGGTCGTCCGAGGGTGTTTGTCTGAATGACCATGCGAGGTCGTGTGAAGGTGTTTGGGCAAGGGTGTGCAAGGGCGCCGGGCCGAACGACCAAATGAGTGAACGTTTAGGTAAAGTCATTCAAAGGCGGTTGGGCGAGGGCATGCGAGGGCGTTAGGCCGAACAAGCGAACGGGCGAGGGCATGTAAGGGCACCAGGCCAAACGAGTGAATGAGCGAGGGTGTGCAAGGACGCCGGGCCGAATGAGTGAACGGGTGAAGGTGTACGAGGCCGCAGGTAGAACGAGTGAACGGGCAAGGGCGTGCGAGGGTGCCGGGCTAAACGACTGAACGGCCGAGGTCGTCCGAATGAATGAGTTGAGGGCATTAGGCTGAACGAGCTGCAAGTGAACGATGAGCTGAACAGTGTGACGGTGAATGAGGTGCGACGGGCGGAAGTATCTATTAGCACCTAGATTTACCTTAGGCTGAAGGGAGGCAACTTCGAGGGTAACCACAAACCCAGCTTAGCCTTGTAGCTAGCCCTACAAGGCCGGGAGAGGGCTCTCTCCTTTAGAATCTCAGTCGAAATGATTAGATCAGATAAGGATTTTAGGCTAGGTATAGTAGCACGGGGGTTTTTGATTGAATTTGTTGGTGTTTTACTGGATCAGATGAAGCTGGGCAGTTTAGATCTGGGAAATTAGGTAAAAAATGCAGGGTGTTCTATGGGGAAAGGTAGGCATAGGCTTTAGCACTCTAGGCTTAATGGTGTGAGGTGTTCAAGACCGATGAGGAGCTGAGGAGGGCATGTGACAATCATGGATCCTTCTCAAACAGTAGAAAACATGAAATATTAAATGATTTCCCAAGGTAGAGCACTGTTACAATGGATTCCACCTATCTAACTTGATAACATTCAATAAGAAACAATGAAATGGATGATGGCATACATAAAACATGTAAACAAATGATTACAAAAGAAGAAACTGTGCTAAAACTCCATACCACAGGGATCCCATAAAAATAGCTGCAAATCCTATTAATCTCCTTGCCAAACTGCTTACAATGATTTACAATCAAGCTCTGAGCATCCAAGTGAGTCCAACCCTTACAAATGACTAAGAAAACACATGATATAGGCATAAAAACAACCCACTCTAGCCTCAGGGGTCGAATCCATGAGAAGAGGAGCTGATCTAACTGATACTAAACAAGGAACAGGAATATAGGCATTATCAACAACTTGCCTCCAAAAGTGAAAAACTGATTCATTTGACTTCAAACTAACTCCTAAAGAAATGAATCTACCCTCTACAACTTTTTAACCATCATATTTACAAGCCATGAAATCATTTACAATAGTAAATCATCCACCATGAGAGAGAATCTGTGATCATAGTAAAAAACTGGAAAAATAGGCATCCTGAGCAAAATTTGGTCTATGCGCAGCGCCACTGGCTCAACGCATAGCGCCACTTTCAGGTCCCTTTTGAAGGCCTTCCTGACATCCAAATTGTGCCCATGATATCTCATTGGATAGGTCTTCAAGTCTATTTTCTAGAACACCTAGAATTTCTGCATTTGGAGCTTATTTTTCCCCTCAAAACTTGATTTTCCCAAGACTGCTTCTGTGTGTCAAAAAAGTGGCAGAATTGTCATTTTTAAGGTGTTTTTGGACCTTTTGGTGGACCAGTTCTGCTCCAAAACTTTTGAAACTTGTCAGGGTGCATGTCCTCACTACCCTGAGTCCAAAAATGTAAGCCATTCCTCCATTGGATGCCCCTAGGAAAAGCGCAGCGCCACCTAAAATTCAAAATTTGCAAATGACAAAATTTGCCCAAAACTTGCCCAAAATTTGTGTGAAGCACCACCATCATGTGCTTTGATGAGCCAAGGAGGCTTTAGCCAACATCCTAAGCCTATCTTCCTCTTTCTTTCCCTTCAAGGCCCACCTTAACCTAGCTTTCAGCTTCTTGACTCTTATGTTGCAAATCCTATTGCGAGTCCTGTAATGATAGGCCATGTGTCTTAGCATCTGATTGTCTCTGTTGGCCTTCTGTAGCAGCTTCTCAAGGTGTAGATTTACTCTCTCAAGCTAAGTCTCCCTATCATTTTCAATCTCCTGCTCAATAGGAGTCAATGTGACTTGTGCCTCTTTGCCACTTTGTAGTTTCATTTTGAGCATTTCTAGCTCCATGAGGACTTGTTTGTCAGTAAATTGCTTGTTTTCCTTCTCCAAATATGTGATGACATATTTGGCCCTCTCCAAATTGTCTGCCAAAGCTTGTATTTGAGCTTCCCTTTCCTGTATGATGATGTCCTTTATTGTTTCCCTCTCTTGAGCCTCTAAGTCAATGGTCTCAATGTCATGCTGCTCAGGTTCATCATGCTCTGCCAACTCAAAGTCCCTTTCCTCCTCATCATCATCTGGAATCTTTTCTTTTCCCTTGTGCAACTATTGTACCTGTACCTGCTGTGTCGATGAAGAAGGCAAAGCCCCTTCCACATCCTGTGGAGCTAGCATTTGCCTATGGGCTGATGAAGAAGGCAAGGTCCCTTCCACATCCCGTGGAGCAAACACTTGCCTAGCAGCTGCAAACAATCTCCTTGTGTCTTTCTCATATGTCAAGTAGACTGGCACCTCAATAGTTCTTGTCTCCTTGATCTCTTTCCCGTTTCCACATGACTAGAAGGCCCACCTATTTCTTGAAACACTGATGGAGGAATCTGGGGACCCCTAAACATGTCATGAGCAATAAATGTCTCCCAAGGGATGTTGAGGAGACTAAGATGATGAAGAACAATAATTTTGATCAAGGAGTAGTGATAGATGTTGCTCATCTGCTGAGGGTATGGCTTATTCTACACAAGGTAAGCCATTTTCTCAATGTTTCTAAACAAAAAGTATGGGAGGTTTAACATCTTCACCCTTGTAAAATGCATGAGGAGCTTGATGTGGTAAGTGTACAACCTGGAAAATCTGCCCTCACAAGTGAAGTATTTGATGATGATTCTCATCAAGGGGACATACTTGTTCTCAAGAAATTTGAAAGGAAAGAGCCTCTTCACCTGATTTCTGTACTGAGGTTTAACGTAAGGCTCATGATAATGTTCATCAAGATCTTGGTCCTTATACCACTTTTCACCAACATTTGGAATCCTGGTGGCATCTGAAATGATGGATGGTGACACTGTGAAAGTTACCCCAGCAAGAGTCACTTTATTGTTTTGAATATGAGCTACAAAGAGTCTAGTGAGCTCTGAGTGAAATTGTACTCTCTCCACTTGTTCACAAAATTCATATCATCCCTAATATATAAAACATGAAAAAGCCAACTGAAAAGCTTGCAATTCCCTTAGATTTGTTGGCTCTTCTCCTGTGATCTTGCCTCCCTTATGAGGTTTTTTGTGCTGCCTGGCTCCATCTGCTGAACTGTCACTAACTGTGATTTCCTATTCATATCCATGATCTTCTCTATCCATGTTTACAAGATTTTTAGTTGCACACCTTTAGAAAGGGTTGAAGGGAATGAGTGGGAGTCTTTAGGATTGTAGGGATGTGTTTAGGGTAGATTTAGACAAAATATGAATTATGAGAGTGAGGGAAAGGGTTTTTAGGATGAGGGATATAATGAGGGGATATGGATGAGGGGACAGGTAATGATGTAAAGAGGGTTTTTAATTCTAGTGATGGATAATGGGTAACAAAGCAGTTAGGGTTTTGTAGAAGAAACTAGGGTTTGATTTTAAGTGTGAAGAGAATGTCTATAACTTTCATTGTGCAAGCTAAAAATAAAGTAGAGAAGGGAAACTTACTTGTAAAAGAGGAAATAGCAGAGAATTTGGTGAATTTTGTGGTGTTATGGACGATTTGGTGGCTTACTGCCCAACGCGCAGTGCCTTCACCTAGACGTGCAGCGCCTAGTCCTATGCGCAGTGCCTTTCTAATTTTGAACTACTGAAAATCTCCAGGAGCATAGCTCCCTGCTCTATGTGCAATGCATTATCCCCTACGCGTGGCGCTGGTCTATTTTCTCCAGAAGTGCAGCGCCTTAATCCCTACGTGCAATGCCTATTTTCTTCTGCCCAAACTCACTTGAATTTCACCTTTTTCTCTTACCTTTGGACTTCTTTGCTTGCAAGATGAGAAAAATGACTTAGAAAATGGAATGTGAGGGTTTATATATGAGTACAAATTTGATTTTTCACTTTAGAAAAACCCACTTTCAAATGTTCCTTGTCTTTTTCAAAACTCTGTTTTTTTAATGCCTTTTCTCATTTTGTCTTTACAGGTGGATCAATGCTCATGCTGACTTGATTTTTGCAATGCTTTTTTTTTAAGCAGTAGGAACAGATACTTAGGAGTAGCTGGGAACCATTATTACATATAGAAACTTAAAATTACATAAGAAATATAAACAAATTCAAAATACTCTGTTTTCACCTCAAAAACATGTTTTTGAGGTGAAAATTACATTAGGTTACAAAAATAATGTTTTCAGTAGGTTATGACTTCCAAGCCATCATATTTGATCTATTGATCATCCTCGTACCCTTGCTGACCTTTATTCACATTTGAAAATCAGTTTCTTGACCTTGGTAATGAAACCCTAGACCTAATGAAATGAACTGCAGAAGAACCATGACTGAAAACAATATGATGGAGGATCAACAAGTACAGTCTATGAGGGAGGAGCTGAAGAGAAAACAACCATTGGTGGATACATATATCATGACCTAATGGAGTGATGAAAAATTTATAGTATGGGACTCCTACTATGAAAATGCAAAGAGCAGATTTTGATCCCTGTTGGAAGTATGAAAAGACTGACACTAACATTGGCTCCAGTGGGGATGGTAGCTCCTTGGAGGTGCCAAGAACACTGTAGACCTAGTAGCCTTATCCATTGGGAAATACGGTCAACAACTTTGAAGACTAAAACTGACTCAATGCAAAATGAGACTGACTCATGACTCCAAACTTTAATTATAAACCAAATAAAAAAAACCAAACTTTACATAGATCATTCAAGCTTTATAGCCTTCACTTCAGGCCCCAAGCTTCAATGATTGTGTACCTGAAATCTGGCAAGGAAAATGAAAATGGTATATACAATGAAAGTGACATAATTTTAGAGAACCACCTCAAAAGTAGTAGTGCTTCAAGAGCCTACCATTCATTGGCCCTCCTGGACAATCTTGACCATCCATCTCCTTGAGCAGAAAAGCACTCTGTCCTCTGTATGCTGAAATCTTATATGGACCTTTCCATAGATTATCGAACTTACCATGCTTTCCTTTGTCCTCATTTCGTGCATCCCACTGCAACACTACATCCTCTAGCTGAAATTTTTCCGCTTTGGTTTTGCGGTCATAGATTTTATTTATCTTTTCTTGCAACCGGAAAGTGTTTTGAGAAACTTCTTCCCTTTTTTGCTGAAGGTGGATCATTTGATTAATCCTTCACTGATTATCATCCTCTTCACTGCAAACTTCCTGTAGTAATCTCATGACCGGGACTGCAAGTGACGTAGGAAATATTGTATCAGTGCCATAAACCAATTCCTATGGATTTCTTGGTGCTCACTTTGTCGGCCCACAATGCATTAACGAGCTTCCGATGCCAATTATTCTTATTTGCCTCCAAAATTTTCTTGATTATATTCACCAAGGACTTATTTGATGACTCTGCTAATCTGTTGCCCTCTGGGTAATATGCTGTTGAATGGCCCAATGTAATATTGTACTTATTGCGGAAATCCACAATCCTTTTGGACTTAAATGCCACTACATTATCTATTATGATCTTGTGAGGGAAACCAAAATGAGAGAAGATATTAGATTCTAAAAATTCAATAATTACCATATCCGTAGCATGCCTTGTTAGAATGGCCTCAATCCACTTGGTGAAGTAATCAGTAGCTATCAAGATCATCGATGCTGTGTGGATGATTTAGGATGGATTTCCCCTATGAAATCAAGTCCCCACTGTTGAAAAGGTGCATTTACTTCAATTGGTTTCAAAGGAAGAGCGAGCAGCTTCCTTTTTCCTTGAAAAACTTGGCACTCATGGCAGCTCAACACTATTTTATACAAATATGAAAATAAAGTCGACCAATAGTATCCTGCTCTCAACACTTTGTTAGCTGTTGTTTTCCAAAACAAATGACCACCACAATCACCTTTATGAAAATCATGCATCACCTGCTGAGCTTCATCTTCAACCAAATAGTTAAGTAGAACACCTCCCGGATCTTTCCAATAAAGAGCATTATTTAGAATGCAAAATTTTGCAGATTTGAGTTTTAGTGATCTACCTTTGCTTCTAGACATTCCTGGAGGTGGCAAAAGATGCTGAAGAACATAAACTATGTCTGAATACCATGGTGATTGAAGAAACATTTCTGAAACTAGAATGAGCGAGCCATCATCCTCATCTTCTGACATTGCTGCAATAAGATTTATGTCCAGAGCATGCAGATTTGATTCTGCCATCAGTTTTTCTAAGCCTTGTCCCTTGATCAGCTTTGTGGGTTTAATCTCCAAATCATATTCCAACATTGCTGCTATCCACTTACCTCTTCTTCCCTCCGGATCAGTTTGCATCAGAACATCTTTTACTGTTGCATTAGGAACATATGCTATGGTATGTGAATGCAGAATGTACACTCTAAAATCCTTCAATGCTTTTGTGAAAGCCAATGCTTGTTTTTCAATGATATTATACTACAAGGTAGCATCTCGAATAGTCATACTAAAAAAAGCAAGGGGTTGTTCAATCTGATCTCTCTTTTGCATCAATACCGCAGCCATGGTATGCTCGGATGCAAATGAAAATATAATGAAATCTTGAGTGTAATCAGGACTAATTAAGACTGGAGTTGTGGTCAAAGCAAACTTTACCAAATTGAATGACTTCATGGCATCCTCGGTCCATTTTACAGTGTTGTCCTTTTTCAACATATTAGTCATTTCTCATAAATGTTCCGCCAAATTGGGTATAAATCTATGTAAGAAATTCATCTTACCATTGAAAGCCTGGATCTCTTTTTTGTTGCGCGGAAAATCTATATGTTGAATTGCCTCCACCCTTGAAGGATCAATGCAGATACCATCTTTAGAAATGATATGACCAAGGAGCTTGCCCTCGTCCATGGAAAAAAGACTTTTCTTCAGGTTGAGAGAAATCCCGAACTTTCTACATCTCTAAAAGACAATCCTCAAGTGGTGCAAGTGTTCATCATCAGAACCAGAAAATACCGTCAAATCATCTAAATAAACAACTAAGAAAACATCCTTCTCATTAGCAAAAGTGATGTCCATTGCTCGCTGAAAGGTGGCTCCAACATTCTTCAATCTGAATGGCATTTTAGCATACTGAAAAGTTCCCCAAGGTGTTGTGAAAGCAGTTTTGTCTTGGTATTTTTCATGCACCAAGATCTGATTGTAGCCCAAGTAACCATTGAGTAGTGACATCCGCGATTCTCCAACTACTCTTTGCAGAATATGATCCATATTTGGAAGTGGATAGTTATCCTTTAAGGATACTTTCTTGAGGTTCTGGAAATATATGCACAACCTTATTTCTCCAGTCTTCTTACATACTGGGACTAAATCCGATATCCAATCAGAAAATCTGATCAGAACAATGATGCCAACTTTTAACAATCTGTTTACCTCTTTTTCGACAGATGGCAGCAACTTCAGATTGATCCTTCTCAACTTCTGTTTGAAAGGCTTCTGATCCGGCTTGATAGGAATGGTATCCTAAATTATATCTTTGTCATACACCTTCACATCTGAATAATCCCATGTAAACACATCAGAAAATTCAAAAAGTAGTTTAACATACTGGACCTTTACCTTGGGAGACAATGCTTTTGATAACTTTACAAGCTTGGGCTTGTCAGCTGTTCCAAGAATGACATCTTCAACTCCTTTTTCAGTGAGGACCAAGCTTGGTTTCTTAGCCACATCATCTTGATCGAAAAGCTCCTCTAAAGGTATGAGACCTCTAGGAATAATATTATCTTTAAGCTGCAATACATCAACTATGGAAACATCCTTGAACTTTCCTTCATTCTGCAAAAAAGCATTCATTTCGTTATCATCCCAAAACACTTGCCAATACCTTAAATTATCCGGAACAGCAGGCCAGTGTTTGATATGAATTTCAAACTTGTTGCTGGAGTTCATTGGGATCTTCAAATGGCTTGCAGCAGTGGCGAGTGAATCTGCAATAATGTTTTGAGTTCGGTGTACTGCTATCAAGGTATATTAAGGAAACATTCTCAAAATATCTAATACTGCATTTCTATAGGCTCTAATCCTTGGATTCTTTGCTTGATACTCTCCCTTCACCTGTTTGATGACGAGCTATGAATCAACATAGATAGAAATCAAACTCAGAATGAACCTCAAGGCTGAGAAGAGGCAATTCCGAGGTAACCACAGACCAAGCTTTCGATCTGGCATCTAGCCTTGCCAGACTAGAGAGAGCTCTCTCTTTGCCAACAAGATGTGGCTGCAATAAATGAAATTTTAGGCTAGCTATGGAGTGCGGGGATTTGTTTAAAAGGTTTTTGGGTCGAAAACAACAAGAGAAAGGACCATTGGACTATGGAGTCGATGCCAGTTTCTGCTAGCAAACTTGGGGCAAAGTAAGTGCAATGTTCAGCCAAATAAAATATTGCAAATGTGAGAAGAATAGGAGAGAAAGCCCACTGCCCTGCAGGCATCAAACAGGGGATGGATCTACAGTAGCAGTGTTAGACGAAAGAGAAACACAGGGTTACTCAGCAAACCATCTAATAGAGGATGGATTCTGCAAAGATAACCACTACATTTGACAAAAAAATCATTGTGAAAGAAGCATCATGCATCGATGGATTCCTAACACTTCCCTTAGATAATGTTGTAACAAGAATTAGCAGAAAAAACAAAGTATGTAAGTGAATTTATGAGAAAAATAAACACATGTTGGACATTAAACACCGTGATGGATCCCAAATCTAAAAGACAAACTACTCCATTAAAAATAATATTCAAAAGAAACTTTGCACAGTCCAAGGCAACCTTCCTCTGCTCAAAAAATTGAACCTCTATCTTTTAAAAATAATCCTATATATACTAAATTACAAATCTATTTTGATTCCTATTACATAGGAATCAAAAATAAATAAATAAAATAAAATGTATTTTTTTTTGTAAAAATAAATTAAATTACAATTTAGGAATTAAATTAAATCTAAAAAAAATCAAATCCGCTTTCACAAGTCGAATTGCCTACCAAAATTAGTTTGGAACTATCGCTGGAAATCTGGAATGTTTAACAACTGTTGATTTCAAGCCTACAAACTCTGCCACCGGTTCCTAAAAAGATTCGAATAATGCCACATCTCTTTCAAAAATTCAATTGACTGCCAGAAGTCCTTTAATTGCCCATGAAATCTCCTTATTATTGCCCTAAATCTCTGCACAAGAAACATAATATCATCGCTGAAGATTTCTTTCGCCAGTTCATTTTGTACATGCTGCTAAATCACTTTTACTGACTTTGCACCTTAACCTGGATCATAACCCATACTACCTAACTACCAATGATTTTAAAGGCGATTCTCCTGTCTCTTAACCTTTGTTTGAACATGATCTAGCTTTCATTGGACTATACACTAGACCAGGAAAATTTTAAAATGATGGCCCTACGTGCAGAGCCCCTTGGAGATGGCTATACACACAACGTATAACATGTCCATCCAATTCCTGGATGAGATTCAACTGCTGGTCAACATTCCACAACCTCAGAAGCCTTATGAAATGGTTCCTTGCCAAGCAATCAGAACCATGATGGAAGAGGGTTTATGGTACCATCCTATGTTGATGAAGCAACCAACTTCAGTGGAATTCCAATTGATCTTTGAAAGATTGAATCGTTGATGTACAGACTGACTGCCAGTAGTATGCTCGCCATGCTGTTTTGTGGAGAATCTCACAATCTTTGAAAACGCAGCAGCAGCTCTTCCTCTTCCCCGACGCTTGGTGACATAATGGCAAGGCATGGGAAAAAAGAGTGTGACAGCATCTCCCCAATTAAGTCTCCTACCGTTACAAGTGAAAAGACCAATTATTTCATAGCAACACACAAGCCACCACTCATCTTCTATCTCGTAGGTTGGAAAACCTCCATCGCCATTATCAAAGGGAAAAATGACTACCCTTAACATATTTGATTCAGGCTGCTAGAGAGGAACCAACAGAATGAAGCTGTGAATCTTCGGATCCCATGGTGAGCTCCATCAGATTGCTTGAAGAAACATGGCTGTCAGTAATTGAAACTCAAGCTCCATCCCCTCGTGTGGTTCGTTTAATATTGAACTTTTCTAGATTATGTTTATAGCCTTATTTATATCATTTTTTGCAAGGTGAAGAGCGCGTATGATATTCATATCTGATTTCTTAGAGCCCAGAACTACTGTGATGGCTTTAATCCTCTCAGCCCTTTCCTGATTTTCCATTTGTTGAACCAAAATTACCATCTCCTCTTCATTTTCGATAAGCATTGACAACAACTGCATTAACAAAACGTAATCCCATCTCGACACATAGGTTCTACGCGCAGCGCCAAAGGGCTACGTCTAGTCCCACACTTCCAGAAGCACAACGCCATAGCCAGGAGTGCAGCGCCACACTCTAGATTGGCTTGATTTTTTATTTTTTGAATTGGCTTCAATTTTTTGACTTGTGTGTGTTGTTGATGCAGGGGCACTTGGAATTTGGAGCATATCGAGGGGGCAAAAGGAACCTTCCCACCTGATCTTCCTGCTGTGAATTTATTATGTCCAGATTGAACTCTTGCACATATGTTTGTCCTGTAGCTACCTCCGACGTTATCTTTCTCTTCTTTGATTCTATCTTATTAGGATTTCCCCTCTAGTGTAATGGTCTATTTGGGTGCATTTTAAAACGATTCCCATTCTGTAACTGCAATTTGGTTGATTGCATTTTGCAAGGACTCCCATTCTGCAATGTTGTTTTTTCCTGTGATGAAATGATTTCTTACAAAAGTGTTCTATACAACATTGCAGTTTCTTGGATTGACATTCTCATCGTTAAGCTCCAAGCCAATGGCTACACTTCAGGGATTCCTAATGTTTAATGCCATTTGGTTTTCAACCCTTCTGAGACTAGAAAAACTAATATTCTTGAACCAATGCCACAATATTATTTACCACCACTGGTTGGTATCATTTATCTTGCTCTTTTTCTCCTTATGCCTTCTATGAAAAAACCACTTGTGGACTTGCTATTCTGATAACATTAACTCTACTGCAAGTTTTCCTTTCATAGCTTCTGCTGGATATTTTTCCTCCTGAGTAGCTACAACCTTTTGTGAGTGGACTTTGATCTTGGAACACTTGAAAGATAATGACATCTACCTCCTCATCAATTGCAACCTCCCCAAGATTCATACTTATAATTATCCAAGTAATTCCTCTTAAGAACCATGAGACCAGTAGCTGTAAACCTTTCACCATCGATATCCCTATCAACAATGTACAGTGCCCTCTACACAGGACATCTCTTTCAATAAAAGTAGAGAAACGAGCTCGCCATATGTTGAGATGAGGATTAGCAGCACGATAATAGACCTAAAATGCTATGTTCTCTCCTTCTCTATCAATATCCAGCCACAAAACTAGCTACTGAAATCTCTTAGCTTCCTCTGGATCATTCAATACATGAACTGCTGCACGGGAGATCTTTGAGTCATTTATTCATTTAGTCATATCTTCTGATCCGGGAGCCGGTTTTGGGAGTGTGATATACCGCTAGAAATATTTTTCCGAGCTTCTCCTGATGAACATGCTTATGACATGTTTTGCGCTGAATATCATGTGCAAAACATCTAACAAAATAGACATAATAAGAGGCCCATTTTGATCACTGAAGGAAGGCCAAAGGACTGACTCTAATAGTGGCGCCATCTGGGATGGTAACTCCTTGGAGATGCCAAGAACCGTAGATCTCTAGGAACATGTAAATTAGTGCCTCATCCATTAGGCAATATGGTCAAATAGCTGCAAACCCAAAACAACTTATACCAATCCATAAAACATACACATACTACAACCTGTACATAAAAAAATACTGGAAACTGAAATGTTGCCTTGGGCAGCTTATTTATACACAAACCTACCCTACTTTGCAAAAAAATCAATAGATCAAGTGATGTTGTAATGCCAGATCAACCAATCAAGTAACTGTGACAAGGATGTTGCTTGGAAGTGCTTGAACCAGGACACAAATGTAAATGTTGACATCCATACATGCACATAATGAGTCTAGTTGTGTAAAAGACAATCTGATCTATCATTCAAACTGAAAAAAATTTCCATGTACGCTGCAATAGGATCGAAGAAACCAGACTCTGTTTGCTACCCTAACTCCTCAATACATGCTTCCAGCTACAAACGATCAATGCAAATATCCACGGGCAACCCTATTGTTTCTTGTTTTGAAGGAGGGAGAGTTTCCAAGAACTTTTTGGGATCTCGGAATTCATGTGATTTAATTTGAACATCCAATAGTTCAATTTCATTTTCTAATCTTTCAGCAACTAAGCCAAGAAAATAATATTTACTTTCAGGTGTGAGTCGGCTAGATTTCAAACAAAGAAACATTGATGTTGAGAAATTCGGATCAATCTAAAATTTTGCTAACTCATCCCTTAAAGTCAATAACATTTCACTAGATAATGGATTTGCCACATACCCTGTCATCGGTGATTACCATCAACGTTCTGAAATCTAGATTCTGGATTCGTTGGCAGTGAAGTCACTTTGAAAATTTGAAGCTTGGGATCTTGAACAATGGAATCGTCATGTAGATGATTTCAACCTTCATATGTGTCCGACTGTTGTCCAACATCAACAACCAGATTTGCAACTTGAACGATCTTTCCCGGAGAAGATATGTCACCTCGTCCCAGGCAACGGCGCCAAAATGTTAGCACTCAGAATGAACCTCAAGGCTGAGAAGAGTAAATTCCGAGGTAACCACAAACCAAGATTTTGATCTGGCATCTAGCCCTTCCAGACCAAAGAGGGCTCTCTCTTTCCCAACAAGATGTGGCTGCAATAAATGAAATTTTAGGCTAGCTATGGAGTGCGGGGATTTGTTTAAAAGGTTTTTGGGTCGAAAACAACAAGAGAAAGGACCATTGTACTATGGAGTCGATGCCAGTTTCTGCCAACAGACTTGGGGCAAAGTAAGTGCAATGTTCAACCAGATAAAACATTGCAAATGTGAGAAGAATAGGAGAGAGAGACCGCTGCCCTGCAGGCATCAAACAGGGGATGGATCTACAGTAGCAGCGTTAGATGAAAGAGAAACACAGGGTTACTCAGTAGACCATCTAACAGAGGATGGATTCTACAAAGATAACCACTACATTTAACAACAAAATCATTGTGAAAGGAGCATCATGCATCGATGGATTCCTAACACTTCCCTTAGATAATGTTGTAACAAGAATTAGCAGAAAAAACAAAGTATGTAAGTGAATTTACGAGAAAAATAAACACATGCTGGACATTAAATACTGTGATGGATCCCAAATCTAAAAGAAAAACTACTCCATTAAAAATAATATTCAGAAGAAACTTTGCACAGTCCAAGGCAGCCTTCCTCTGCTGAAAAAATCGAACCTCTATCTTTTAAAAATAATCCTATATATACTAAATTACAAATCTATTTTGATTCCTATTACATAGGAATCAAAAATAAATAAATAAAATAAAATGTATTTTTTTTTGTAAAAATAAATTAAATTACAATTTAGGAATTAAATTAAATCTAAAAAAATCAAATCTGCGTTCACAAGTCGAATTGCCTGCCAAAATTAGTTTGGAACTATCGCTGGAAATCCGAAATGTTTAACAGCTGTTGATTTCAAGCCTACAAACTCTCCCATCAGTTCCTAAAAAGATTCGAATAATGCCACATCTTTCAAAAATTCGATTGACTGCCAGAAGTCCTTTAATTGCCCATGAAATCTCCTTATTATTTCCCTAAGTCTCTGCACAAGAAACATAATATCACCACTGAAGATTTCTTTCACCAGTTCATTTTCTACATGCTGCTAAATCACTTTTATTGACTTTGCACCATAACCGGGATCATAACCCATACTACCTAACTACCAGTGATTTTAAGGGTGATTCTCCTGTCTCTTAACCTTTGTTTGAACATGATCTAGCTTTCATTGGACTATACACTAGACCAGGAAAATTTTAAAATGATGGCCCTACGTGCAGCGCCCCTTGGAGATGGCTATACACGCAACGTATAACATGTCCATCCAATTCCTGGACGAGATTCAATTGCTGGTCAACATTCCACAACCTCAAAAGCCTCATGAAATGGTTCCTTGCCAAGCAATCAGAACCATGTTGGAAGAGGGTTTATGGTACCATCCTATGTTGATGAAGCAACCAACTTCAGTGGAATTCCAGTTGAGCTTTGAAAGATTGAATCGTTGATGTACAGACTGACTGCTAGTAGTATGCTCGCTATGCTGTTTTGTGGAGAATCTCACAATCTCTGAAAATGCAGCAGCAACTCTTCCTCTTCCCCGACGCTTGGTGACATAATTGCAAGGCATGGGAAAAGAGAATGTGACAGCATCTCCCCAATTAAGTCTCTTGCCCTTACAAGTGAAAAAACCAATTATTTCATAGCAACCCACAAGCCACCACTCATCTTCTATCTCGTAGTTTGGAAAACCTCCATCGCCATTATCAAAGGGACAAATGACTTCCCTTGACATATTTGATTCAGGCTGCTAGAGAGGAACCAACAGAATCAGGCTCTGAATCTTCAGATCCCATGGTGAGCTCCATCAGATTGCTTGAAGAAACATGGTTGTCATTAATTGAAACTCGAGCTCCATCCTCTGGTGTGGCCCCTGGTGTGGTTCGTTTAATATTGAACTTTCCTAGATTATGTTTATAGCCTTATTTATATCATTTTTTTCAAGGTGAAGAGCGCATATGATATTCATATCTGATTGCTTAGAGCCCAGAACTACTCTGATGGCTTTAATCCTCTCAACCCTTTCCTGATTTTCCATTTGCTGAACCAAAATTACCATCTCCTCTTCATTTTCGATAAGCATTGACAACAGGTGCATTGACAAAACATAAATCCCATCTCGACACATAGGTTCTATGTGCAGCGCCAAAGGGCTACACGCAACGCCACAGCCAGGAGCGTAGCGCCACACTCCAGATTGGCTTGACTTTTGATTTTTTGACTTGGCTTCAATTTTTTGACTTGTGTGTATTGTTGATGTAGGGGCACTTGGAATTTGGAGCATATCGAGGGGGTAAAAGGAACCTTCCCACCTGATCTTCCTGCTATGAATTTATTATGTCCAGATTGAACTCTTGCACATATGTCTGTCCTGTAGCTACCTTTGACTTTATCTTTCTCTTCTTTGATTCTATCTTGTTAGGATTTACCCTCTGGTGTAATGGTCTATTTGGGTGCATTTTAAAACGATTCCCATTCTGTAACCACAATCTGGTTGATTGCATTTTACAGGGACTCCCATTCTGCAATGTTGATTTTTCCTGTGATGAAATGATTTCTTACAAAAGTGTTCTCTATAGCATTGTAGTTTCTTGGATTGACATTCTCATCATTAAGCTCCATGCCAATGGCTACTCTTCGGGGACTCCTAATGTTTAATGCCATTTGGTTTTCAACCCTTCTGAGACTAGAAAAACTGAGATTCTTGAACCAATGCCACAATATTATTTACCACCACTGGTTGGTATCATTTATCTTTCTATTTTTCTCCTTCTGCCTTCTACGACAAAACCACTTGTGGACTTGCTGTTCTGATAACATTAACTGTACTGCAAGTTTTCCTTTCATAGCTTCTGCCGGATATTTATCCTCCTCATGAGTAGCTACAAGCTTTTGAGAGCGGACTTTGATCTTGGAACACTTGAAAGGTGATGACATCTACCTCCTTATCAATTGCAACCTCCCCAAGATTCATACTTATAATTCTCCAAGTAATTCCTCATAAGAACCATGAGACTAGCAGCTGTAAACCTTTCACCAGCAATATCCCCGTCAATAATGTACAATGCCCTCTACACAGGATATCTCTTTCAATCAAAGCAGAGAAACGAACTCACCATATATTGAGATGAGGATTAGCAGCATGGTCATAGACCTAAAATGCTATGTTCTCTCCTTCTCTATCAAAATCCAGCCACAAAACCAACTACTGACATCTCCTAGCTTCCTCTGGATCATTCAATACATGAACTGCTGCACGGGAGATCTTTGAGTCATTTATTCATTCGGTCATATCTTCTGATCTGGAAGCTGGTTTTGGGAGTGTGATATACTGCTAGAAATATTTTTTCGAGCTACTCCTGATGAACATGCTTATGACATGTTTTGCGCTAAAGATAATGTGCAAAACATCTAAAAAAATAGACATAATAAAGGCCCATTTTGATCATTGAAGGAAGGCTAAAGGACTGACTCTAACAGTGTTGGAAATAATACTGAGAGGGGGGGTGAATCAGTATTATCTAGCAATTTAACAAATCTTCCTTATTTGATCTTTTGAATTATTCTTGCATATCAGTACCATAAAATAATGAGCATGAACAAAGAAAATAGACAGTCACACCAAAGAACACAAGATGTAAGGTGGAAACCCAATGTGGGAGAAAACCACCTGCTGCAATATGTCTCTATCTTCTTTCAATTTAGAAATTCTTTTACAATGATTTTGTACTGGTGCAGTCCTTTACCAGTACGCAGGCTGCAACCTGCAGAGAGCTACAACTCTCTCTCGTTTTCCAGTCTCTCCTGGAAGGGAGCTACAACCCCCTACTTCTTTTCATACAAGGACCATTTTTCATAAATCCATAAGCATCAATTGATCATCAAGTGTAAGAGTATCACCCAATCAACTGTAGTAACCAGAACAATGATAAACAAAGATTTTAAGAGAAGGAAGCACCCTGCTCAACTGCCAACCTGAGTCCGGACTCACCCTGCTCAACTGCTAGCCTGAGTCCCTGGACTCACCCTGCTCAACTGCTGACCTGAGTCCCTGGACGCACCCTGTTCAACTGCTAGCCTGCGTCCCGGACGCACTCTGCTCAACTGCTAGCCTGCGTCCCTCGCACTGAGTCTATTGAACTGCCTGCGTCCCGGCGCATCTGAACCCTTACTGCACCTGCGTCAGACGCACCTGAAACGCTTCGCTCCTGCGTCTCGGACGCACCTGAACCCTTACTGCACCTGCGTCCTTCTGGGCAAAGAGAATTTCAAGACTTTAGAAATAACCCAGACAGTCAGATCACAGATCCGAGCAAGAGTCGAAGAGATCTCGGTCCATCAGATTCGCCTTGCTTAGATCTAGACCAGATCTTACCCTCATAAGATGTTCAACCAAAAACATGATTAATCCAAATGAACTCCTTTGCTTTATATAGGCAAGCTCCTCCCCAAAACATGGAACGATACCACGAGCCGACACCATAGAAACACAAAACCGTCGGCTAGAAACCACACAAGAAACCCCCACGTGCTTTTCTCTGTCTTGAAATGTGTGCACTGGGTGGACGCACCCCCTGAACGGCTGGCCTGCGTCCCTGGACGCGGGTTCTGCATGGTATACCTGCGGGGACGCACTTTCTGAACAGATTGCCTGCGTCCTTCTTAAAAATAGAGAGCTGATCATCAAGAATAGTGATCTATCACCTGAATGGGTTGCCATCAAGGACAACACCTGAATCATAATGCCAACAAACAGTGGCGCCATCTGGGATGGTAGCTCCTTGGAGGTGCCAAGAACCGTAGCTCTCTGGGAACATGTAGATTAGTGCCTCATCCATTGGGCAATACGGTCAAATAGCTGCAAACCCAAAACAACTTATACCAATCCATAAAACATACACATACTGCAACCTGTACATAAACAAATACCGGAAACTGAAATGCTGCCTTGGGTAGCTTATTTATACACAAACCTACCCTACTTTGCAGCAAAATCAATAGATCAAGTGATGTTGTAATGCCAGATCAACCAATCAAGTAACTATGACAAGGATGTTGCTTGGAAGTGCTTGAACTAGGACACAAATGTAAATGCTGACAGCCATACATGCACATAATGAGACTGGTTGTGTAAAAGACAATCTGATCTATCATTCAAACTGAAAAAAATTTCCATGTACGTTGCAACAGGATCGAAGAAACTAGACTCTGTTTGCTGCCCCAACTCCTCAATATTTGCTTCCAGCTGCAAACTATCAATGCAAATATCCACGGGCAGCGCTATTGTTTCTTGTTTTGAAGGAGGGAGATTTTCCAAGAACTTTTTGGGATCTCGGAATTCATGTGATTTAATTTGAACATCCAATAGTTCAATTTCATTTTCTAATCTTTGTTTGGTCAATTTAGTGATGTCTAAATTGCAACTTTAAAATGTCAACCCGGGGCTCGTAAGCTGATGAAGTGATGTGTACTGTATGTACTTAGGCAACTGTTTCTTAAGTTTTTGTCATTTTTAACTTTTTAAGTTTTGTTTTCAAATCTATTTCTCCTACAGTGATGTGATGGAAATGAAATAAAGTGAGTGAAGTGTGTGTGATTGTGATGAGTTCTAGATGATTTCTTAAAACTTAAAAGTAATCTACAAGAAAACTTTGAACAACAACTGAAATGAAATTAACTCTTAAAGGAAAAATGAAGGCATCAAATAAAAGACCAATGGCATTGGCCCAGTACCTCTACTGCTGATAAAAATGAGATTGAAAATGATATCTACATTAACTCAATTAGAAACAAGAACAACTACTTTAACTTTTCAATTAAATCTTAAGCAATGTACAATCTAAGTGACAAATCACACTACTTAATTTTCCCTTAACCTTTCTGCCTTCAGCTGGATCGATCATATAGGAAAGAGTTATGAGCAAGTTAGCAATGTGAGTCTTAAACAAAATAACCAAGCTGCACTTAAGTGATGTTCTAGGTCCACGAAAAGTTAGTTGATTATGATAAAAAGAGCCATTAAAAGATAAACAACTTGATAAGCTATGAGCAGAAGATAAAGTGTAACTAAAGCAGTGATACTAATGGAAATCAAAAATAAAGATCAGGAGTCTAGATAAGACGATCACAAATGCCACTAGCTACAAAAAGAGTAGAAAGAAAAACTGTCCCGGGCACAGTAGAAATCTGCAAAAACACACTGATCAGTCATGGAAAAGTGCAGAAATATAAATGAGCAGAATTCAAAGTTATATACAGCTATTGTACATGATCAAAACATAGCAATCAAAAGCATTCTGTACAACTATTATACATGAACTGATAAGAAGAAATGTAAGAAATGAAAAGCACTGTACAGGCCTTAAGTAAACAAGGGCCCTCTGCCTACTCCAGCCAGCGTAAAGATCAATTACACGCTCAAATGGAGAACAGCCTTCTCATATATTACGTAGCAAAATAGAAAGTACAGTGGGGTTCAAAATTACATATCAGCAGCTACCTAATCAGCATTCAGATACGCTTTATTTATAGCAGAAAAACAAAACTAACTTAATCACAAACTACGCTATTCTAACAACTGTGTGAAAAACACGTAATCTAGCACAGTCCATGGATTTAGGCAACGGTCGAGGTGGGCATTAAATCTCCTGTTGGATTCGTGTTCCCCATCATCTGCGTGGCTGAGGAAGAGGCCAGCTGTGCTTCACGTGCTCTAAAACCGAACACGCAAAGCCGTGCCACTGCCAATGACCTTTGTTGACCGTAGTTGCCCCCTCGTTGACCATGGGTGTTTATAACTGATTTGGCTGAGCTGGAAGGACACACACCATGTCCTTGGTTCCACGCACTTGCCCATGTGGCTCTTCTAACTGGAGAACACCTGGATCATGCCATTTAATAAAACAGCTGCGGAAACTGGGATCAGCTGCGGAAACTGGGATCAGCTGCGGAAACCCTGTGTGAGCTGCAGAAAGTGCAGGTCTTGAACCAAAATTCTAATCCAACAACACAGTCATTAGCATAATTAATAAACCATGTGAAAGTCCTAAAATACAATGATTTAAGCAATTTGATGGAGGAAATGAGTGACAAATGAGGGAAATGAATAGGAAAAGGAGGCTGAGGGGATGTGAAAAGAAGTGCAGGTCTGAGGCTCAACATACCCCCACTGTGAGGATGTTGCGTGTCCTCATGCAACCAAAACTTTGTCAGTGTTTTTCAGTCCATGTGCTCAGATGCTTCTGCCAAAACATCCATCCTTCTTCTCTTTCTTCTTGTTGCCAAAATTGTCCTTGGTTTTCTGACTAAGCACTTGAATTTCAAATTGATCAAGGCCCTGCTCAGTTTCTTGCATTTTCTCTTCAATTTTCTATTCTTCTTCTGCTAGAGTCCTAGGTGAAGCATGGTGTTGTCATGGATAATCTTGTCCACCTTGCTTTGTTCTTTCAATGCTTCGTTTTCCTGTGTAATATGCCGGTTCAGGACTTCTAACTCAAACACCTCTTGTTTTAGAGATTGGACTTGTTCCTCGAGAGGCAATATAGTGCTTGGACCTACAACTGATTGCTCCAAGGTCTCCAAATAATTGTATGCCTCCTACTGGTCAGGGTCAATGTCAGGTGTTTGTCTCAGCCTAAACTCGAATTCTTGAGGACTCTTTTCTCTTTCTTGGAAGGGACTTTCCTCTCGTGGCGGACTTGGCTCAATATCTAGCTGGATTGGAGTATTTTCAGGTGTGCCTTCTCCCAAATCAATGAAATGTGACTGTTTTTCTTTAGTCACACTCTTCTTTTCTATAAGTCTACTGCTTCTTCTCACTTGTACACTAGTACTCTTTTGCTGACTACTTTGTTTTTCTTTTTGTTTCTTCTTTGAGAGGGCAGTAGCTTGGAGTTGTACTAGTCTATCAGCCAAGGTTTGATAGTCCTCTTCTATTGAAGGTTCAGGGGATGAATATGATTCTTGGACAACTGTTTTCCCTTTATCCTTTTTCTGTTTCTTGGTTTTATCTCTCTCCACTTCTTCTTCTTGAGTAGTCTCTTGAGTTTATAAAATGGGAGGATCTTGGGCTGCAATATCCTTTTTCATTCTCCTACTTCTTTTTGGGATTCTAGGAGAGCTGCTAGCGGAAGCTTCAGTTACCTCTTGAAAATGATTCCTGACTAAAAACTTTTCCCATGTATCATTGTTGTTTTTCAATTGGTCTTCTATGAGCATTCTAATGAACCCATGATGATACAAGTGAGGTTCAATATTGCCTATATTCTTTTGGACAGTAGAACTCATTTTTGTTAGGCTTCTTAATAGAAAATAGGGTAAATTGATGGCATGGCCCTCCATGAAGTTCATCATAATTCTAGCATGGTACATATACATAGTGCCAAAGCGGCCCTCACATGTGATAAACTTTTGAACTAATAACAACAATGCAGTCCATTCTTCTTTAATAACATGTACATGAATCCCTTTGGTGAATATTGAAGTGTCCATACCTGGATTCTTAAGCATATTTTTCCATTCCTGATCTTCCACCCCTCTGTTCTTGAACCATCGGTCTCCCACCATAGGTAGATTAGTTGCTGTTGCTATGGAGTTCTCTGTGACTGTGAATTTCAGATCTCCTACTTCCACAGTATGTCCATTGAATGAACGAGCAAACGTTTTCGTTACCTCCTTATCATATCCTTTGAATTTTTGAATGAACTTCAACCATTTTGCCTTCTTTAACGCTTCCTTTGTCTGTGGGTATCCTTCTAGATACTTTGAGCCTTCAGGTTCGGCTCTAAGCAGTTTCCCCATCTCAACTTCGGCTGAAGCTTTGACTGTGTATGGATACTCAAGGAGGATGCTCACGGAAAAGATGGATGGACTACGGCTGTAAGTGGAATAGCCGCAGTGTTATGCAAGGTAATACGGGTTTGAAACAGAACTGTGGAGCTTGAAACAGAGCTGCGGGGTTTGAAACGAAGCCGTGGAGTTTACAGCAAAAACGAGAGTGGAAATGGTGTAAGTGTGAAGGAGTGGAGGACAAGCACGAGAATGAGTTCAAATGCATACGGAAATGGAGTAATAAGGGAATGAAATAACGGCCAAATCCCTTGGAGTCGGACGGCTTACATACACGTTTCGGTTTTGGCTGCGGAGATCGTGGTGGAGAAGAGACATAGTACGATAGGTCTCTTCTTCCTCATACGGCTAATTAATGGAAGCGCAATCTCGATTTGAGTTTAAACTAAGAGTGATTATGAGACCGTTATGTGGGTATGAGGTGGATAAAGGATTATCATGGCGGAGAAATGGGATGATCTTTGCCTAATCATTGCATTTAGTGGCTCTGTCCATGATTAATAATTATGCACAAAATGACGTTTAAATGGTTGTTTGGAAAAAAAAATTTGATCATACCTTTATGGGTTTACCATTAAAGTTGTTGATCCATGATTGCCTTTTGATCCTGCAGGTGCCTCCCATCCTTGTTGCCCTCTAACTGTGATTTTTTTGAAAACAGAGTACTGCTGCTGTAGAGACAGAGTGTGCTGGCTATGGAATCTGGTGCGAGCTGCGGAAACTGGTGCGAGCTGCGGAAACAGTTCTCGGCTGCAGAAACTGAAACAACACCTTTCTGTCTATACAAAAAGTAGTTAGACAAGACTTAACTAAATGAAATAGTCCCGAGAGGGATTTTATTGATGAAATGGAGTGAGATGAATGAAATGGAATGAAAATGAAGTGGAATGGAAAATGAAATGGAATGGAGATGAGGTGGAATGAAAAATGGAATGGCGAATGAGATGAAAAGAGAGAGAGAGATTTTTTTTTGGAAAATATAAAGTGTCAGGTGCCCCTGATTTTCACCTTATATTTTCTGCATAAGACCGCCAATTCAAGATTGGTTTTCAGGCTTATACAAGAAACCTTTTTTTTTTTTTTTTTTTTTTTTTTTTTTTAACTGAAAGAAACAAAGACTAGGCTGATGGAGGAGAAGAATTCTTCTCCACCAGCCTCATTGCAGAATCTTCTTGGAACATTTTAACAAATTCCTCCTTTGAGAGTGGCTTGTGGTAGACTTTCAATCGGTGGCCATTCACAATGAGAGGAGTCTGAAACTCATCAATGGTCTTTACTCGAACTGCTCCATTGTTAAAGACTTCATCAATCTCATATGGTCCAAGCCAATGAGTTTGAAATTTTCCTTTGAAGTCCTTAAACTTGGAATCAAACAATAGTGCCCAATCTCCCTTCTGAAACTTTTTCTCTTTGATGTGTCGATCATGCCACTTAGTTCTTTGGTGCTGAACTAGATCAGTCCTTAAAATTGCATCTTGTCTTATCTCATCTAGCTCATTCAACTGCTCCATTCTGTGCTTTTGGGCTTCTGACAGGTTCATCCCCAATTGAACTGCCATCTTGAAGGTCTTGACTTGGAACTCAATGGGGAGCAAGACTTCTTTCCCATAAACAAGTTCATAGGGAGAATGTCCTATTGTGTTCCTCCATGTAGTTCTATAGGCCCATAAGGCTTCAGGAAGCCTTTCTGCCCAATCTCTTCTGTGGAGATGAACAGTCTTGGTGATGATGCTTTCAAGAACTTTATTTGTAGATTCCACTTGACCATTTGCTTGCGGATGGTATGGAGTAGATTTTCTATGCTTGATTTTGTATTCCTCCATCAGCTTCTCCATCAATTTAGATGTAAATTGACTTCCCTGATCTGTCACAATTTCTCTTGGGACACCAAAACGAGTAAAAATATCCTCAAAAAGAAATTGAACAACTGAATTTTCAGTGGCAGAAGGCAATGCCTTGGCTTCTACCCACTTAGTAACATAATCAGTACAAACCAATATATACTTCTTTTGCTTAGATGGTGGATTAATGGGTCCAATGAAATCTAAAGCCCACTTTTCAAAGGGTTCAATGCATACCTGTGGCTGTAATGGCATTTCATTTGAAAGAGTAGGTCTCCCAACTCTTTGGCAGCTGTCACACCTTCTAACATATTGCTTTGCATCTTTGAAGAGAGAAGGCCAATAATATCCTAAAGAAAGGATTTTATAGGCCGTCCTCTTGCCAGCAAAGTGTCCACCGCACGGTTCATCATGACATGCCTTAAGGATGTCAGGCATTTCATCTTCCCGAACACATCTTCTGATCACACAATCTAGCCCTGTTTTGAACAATTCATTAGAAATCCAAGAATACTTTGAGCTCTCCTGAATGATTTTCCTTTTCTCATTAGGAAATAAGTGTGGAGGTAGCTTCCCTGTAACCAAATAGTTAGCAATATCTGCATACCAAGGAGTTTTAGTAGTTACTACAAACAGATATTCATCTGGAAACTTATCCTCTACGGGAGAATCTTCGTTAGTATTTTGAATTCTAGACAAAAAATCAGCTACTGTATTTTGTTTTCCTGGTCTATCTAACACAGTAATGTTGAATTCTTGTAGAAGTAGAAGCCATCTTGTAACTCTGCCATTAGTAACATGTTTGTTCATGAGATATCTAATTGCAGAATGATCAGTATGGACAAAAGTTTCATAGCCTGTTATATAGTGTCTAAACTTGTTGATTGCATGAACAACGGCTAAGAATTCTTTTTCAGTCACAGTATAATTTAACTCAGTGGGAGTCAAATTTTTACTGGTGTAATAAATGGCATAAGGAACTAAATACTTTTGACCCAACACATCTCCTAGAGCTGTATTTGAATCATCTGTAGAAATGTGGAAAGGGAGTTTCCAATTTGGCCCTCTCAAAATGGGTGCTTCAGATATTCTAGTTTTTAAAGTTTCAAATGCAGATTGACAGTCAGGATCCCACTTGAATTCACAATCTTTGGTAAGTAATTTGAAGAGTGGAGATGCTATCTTGGTGAAGTTTTCAATAAATCTTCTATAATACCCAGTAAACCCAAGAAAACTTCTAACATCTTTTTGACAATTTGGAATAGGTAACTTGGAGATGACTTCAACTTTTGATCTATCAACTTTAATTCCATCTCCTGAAATATGATGTCCTAAAACAATCCCTTTAGTAAACATCATGAAACATTTTTCATGACTTTATGAAAGATTTGTTTCTTTACATCTAATAAGGACTTTTTCCAAATTTTCTAATGCTTCTTCAAATGAGTTACCATAAATTGTAAAATCATCCATATAGACCTCTACACAATCATGAATTAGATTGGAAAAGATTCCTAATACTGCCCTTTGAAATGTTGCGGGTGCATTACATAATCCAAAAGGAAGTACTCAGTAAGCAAAAGTCCCCCATGGATAGTTAAATGTGGTTTTATCCTGATCTTCAGGTGCTACCTAAATTTGATTGTAACCACTAAAACCATCCAAAAATGAGAAATACTTTTTACCTGCTAAAGTATCTAATACTTGATCAATAAAGGGCAAAGGAAAGTGATCCTTCAAGGTTGCTTTGTTCAATTCTCTGTAATCAATGCAAACCCTCCATTTACCATTCTTTTTAGGTACTATAACCAAAGGGGAAACCCACCGGCTATCTGAAATAGGGTAAATGAAGTTTACATTAAGTAACTTTTGGAGCTCTTCTTTCACTATCTCTCTAAGATTTGGATTCATCCTTCTTTGAGGTTGTCTGATTGGTCTACTATTTTCCTCAATGTAGATGTGATGAATGCAAGTCTTAGGATCAATACCTTTCATATCGGTATACTCCCATTCAAATGCAGTAGAATGTCTTTGCAAGATTTTGGTTAGCTCTTCCTGTTGTGATTTTTCCAAGTTTTTGTTGATGTTTAATGTTTTTCCTGGAAATATCTCAATGGCAGAACTACCAAATTCTTCCATAGAGAAAAGAGACATTTGTCTAGATGATAAACACTCAATGTCAGAATCCAACTGAAATTGTGTATGGTCATATTCTGAAGATGGTTCAAAGTTTTCTAATGTGTTCAGAATTTGACTATCTTCACTAATCTCAGAAATGGTAAAGACAGGTTGTATAGTATCTTCATCATCAACCCACTCATTATCTCCTATTTCTGTGATTGTTTTGCTGGAGGATACAGACTGAACTTCTTTGTCGAATTACCATCAGAAATGTACATATCCCCAGACCTACAACTTATGAAAGCATCAGCTGTGGCTAGCCAAGGTCTTCCTAAAATAAGAGGATGTCCTCCTAGATTACTCTTGGGAGTTAAAATCATGAAATCCACTGGATATTCCCAAGAATCTAAGGAGACAGGAATGTCTTCTAATACACCATCTGGTTTAATAATGGATCGATCTGCAAGTTGCAACAAGTTGGGTGTAAAAAGAAGATTAGGAAGTTTTAGCTGTTCCATAGTCTGTCTACTCATAATGTTAATAGTAGCCCCTAAATCAATCAAAGTATTTGGTATTTCTACCCCATTGATATGTGTTTTGACAATTGGACTACTGGGGTCTACATATTTCTGCATAGTAATCTTTCCCATCATGATGTTTGCAATTTTTCCTACCAGGTGGATCCTTCTGGTATCTCTTGGTTTCCTTCCTGGTCTTTTAAGGCTCAACTCCTTTATTGTTTTTGCTAGAATAGGAATTTCCTTAATGGCTTGTAACAAGGGAATCTTGATACATACATTTTTCAATTCATCTAGGAAATTATAGTCAGGCAACCAAATTTGTTTTTCCACTCCTTTATCAATTTGTAATCTTTCAGGAAAAGGAGGTGTGGATAGAGATGTAGGTTGCTCAACTATGGGAGTTGTGGGGGTTGATTCTTTTTCTTTTTCTTTTTGAGTGTTTGGGTTTTGAAGAGATGCTTCAGAACCCTTATTGGCATCAAGAGATTCTTTCTCAGAAATGCTTTGCTGTTGAGCATTTATAGAAGGTTTATCTAGAACTCTACCTGATCTGAGTTGTACTTCATTGAGAGGAACAATCATATAGGTAGGAAATGGTTGACCTTCCAACATGTAAGCATTTTGAGGATTCTTATTATTGGGGTTTGGCAATGGCTGAGAAGGAAGTTGATTTGACTTCTGTTGGAATGGAAGCAAGAGTTGAGAATTTAGATTCTGTTGAGAAGGTTGTTGTTGTTGTGGAAATGGTAATGATAGTTGTGGATTTTGATTTGGAAGTTGTGGAGCTTGTTGGTTTTGGAAAGATGGAGGATATTGGTAGAACTGAGCAAATCTACCATAAGGATTCTGCATACCTTGTACCCATGCTTGAAAATAATTTTGAGGTTGGGACCAAGGTTGTTGCCAAGGATTCCAATTTGGTGGAGGTTGAAAATTCATAGAGTTGTTAAACCCTTGATTTTGTTGCCCCTGCCAAGGTCTCCTTGCAACAAAACAGAGAGATTCAAGTGTACTTGGATCTTCTTGAAAGACAGCTTTGAGCCCAGGGATTGAAGGACAATCCTTGGTCTCATGATTCTCTGAGCAAATTACACATGTCTCTACAACTTTTGCTTCCAAGGGACATTCCCTTAGAGCATGTTTCTTTCTACACTTTGGGCAAAAGATGGCCAAAGCCTCAGCTTCTGCTTTCTGTTTATTGTGAATCTTAAGAGTGTCTAGTTGTTCACTAAGACTCCCTAAGATGTCAGTTTTAAACTCATCAAGCATATTGCCGATCTCAGCCCTACTTACTGATCCAGTTGCAGATTTGTTCGCTCTGATGAGAGAAGGATCTCTAGGCCCTTTTTGAGTTTTTGATTTCCCCCTTGAGAGATGGACACATAGCTTTGCTATATCATTGAGTGAAAGTTGAGATATATCTCCCTTCCCCATCATGTTCAAAATGTCTATCCATTCATCTCTAATGGCTTTTAACAAAAGGGCTTTCAAGGTCTCCTCATCTAAGTTGTTCATTTTTGCTCTTTTCAAATTGTATTGAAATCTTTCAAGCAAATCCTCCAAATTTTCATCTTCTCTTTGTACCATTTTAAATACCTCATCCTTGTGATTGGTGGGCATACAATAGTCCAGGTACCTATCCAAAAATGTTTGTTTCATATCATTCCAAGACCTAATGGATTGAGTGAGTAATCCCATGAACCATTTCAAAGCTTGTCCTTTCAATGTTGAAGGAAACAATTTGAGTTTTTGAGAGTCATCCAGATAACCATAAGTTCGACATACGACTTCAAACTCAAATAGAAATGTTTCAGGGTCCTCATTCCTTAACCCATGGAATTTTGGGAGGACAGATGGTGAGATGTTTTTCATGGTGGCTCGGGAGTCCTCATCGACTATAGGAAACCCGAATGAGTTATCTCCATCCCTATTTCCTCCAATGTTACCTCTTCCTCCTCCATTGTTTCCTCCTCCTCCTCTACCTCTACCTCTACCACCTCCTTCCTCTGTCATAGTAGTTTCCCTAGAATCTCTAGCTCTATGCATGTCATTTTTTTTTATTTTTTTCTTCAAGTCAGGCTAATAATTCTCTTTCTGATCTTCCAGGTCACTCTAGGTGCAAGAAGAGAGCATACTCAAGAAGCTATTAAACCAATAACTTTCTCTTTTCTGATCCTCCAGATCACTCTAGGTGTAAGAGGAGAGCATACTTTGAGAGGTTATTAATTTTCCTTCCTTGAAATTCCTTGTTTTTTTTTTTTTAAGAATTGGCTACCTAATTTTCACTTCCCTGGCAACGGCGCCAAAATGTTTGGTCAATTTAGTGATGTCTAAATTGCAACTTTTAAATGTCAACTCGGGGCTCGTAAGCTGATGAAGTGATGTGTACTGTATGTACTTAGGCAACTGTTTCTTAAGTTTTTGTCATTTTTAACTTTTTAAGTTTTGTTTTCAAATCTATTTCTCCTACAGTGATGTGATGGAAATGAAATAAAGTGAGTGAAGTGTGTGTGATTGTGATGAGTTCTAGATGATTTCTTAAAACTTAAAAGTAATCTACAAGAAAGCTTTGAACAACAACTGAAATGAAATTAACTCTTAAAGGAAAAATGAAGGCATCAAATAAAAGACCAATGGCATTGGCCCAGTACCTCTACTGCTGATAAAAATGAGATTGAAAATGATATCTACATTAACTCAATTAGAAACAAGAACAACTACTTTAACTTTTCAATTAAATCTTAAGCAATGTACAATCTAAGTGACAAATCACACTACTTAATTTTCCCTTAACCTTTCTGCCTTCAGCTGGATCGATCATATAGGAAAGAGTTATGAGCAAGTTAGCAATGTGAGTCTTAAACAAAATAACCAAGCTGCACTTAAGTGATGTTCTGGCTCCACGAAAAGTTAGTTGATTATGATAAAAAGAGCCATTAAAAGATAAACAACTTGATAAGCTATGAGCAGAAGATAAAGTGTAACTAAAGCAGTGATACTAATGGAAATCAAAAATAAAGATCAGCAGTCTAGATAAGACGATCACAAATGCCACTAGCTGCAAAAAGAGTAGAAAGAAAAACTGTCTCGGGCACCTAAGAAATCTGCAAAAACACACTGATCAGTCATGGAAAAGTGCAGAAATATAAATGAGCAGAATTCAAAGTTATATACAGCTATTGTACATGATCAAAACATAGCAATCAAAAGCATTCTGTACAACTATTATACATGAAATGATAAGAAGAAATGTAAGAAATGAAAAGCACTGTACAAGCCTTAAGTAAACAGGGGCCCTCTGCCTACTCCAGCCAGCTTAAAGATCAATTACACGCTCAAATGGAGAACAGTCTTCTCATATATTACGTAGCAAAATAGAAAGTACAGTGGGGTTCAAAATTACATATCAGCAGCTAACTAATCAGCGTTCAGATACGCTTTATTTATAGCAGAAAAACAAAACTAACTTAATCACAAACTACGCTATTCTAACAGCTGTGTGAAAAACACGTAATCTAGCACAGTCCACGGACTTAGGCAACGGTCGAGGTGGGCATTAAATCTCCTGTTGGATTCATGTTCCCCATCATCTTCGTGGTTGAGGAAGAGGCCAGCTGTGCTTCACGTGCTCTAAAACCGAACACGCAGAGCCGTGCCACCGCCAATGACCTTTGTTGACCATAGTTGCCCCCTCGTTGACCATGGGTGTTTATAACTGATTTGGCTGAGCTGGAAGGACACACACCATGTCCTTGGTTCCACGCACTTGCCCATGTGGCTCTTCTGACCGGAGGACACCTGGATCATGCCGTTTAATAAAACAGCTGCGGAAACCGGGATCAGCTGTGGAAACTGGGATCAGCTGCGGAAACCCTGTGTGAGCTGCGGAAAGTGCAGGTCTTGAACCAAAATTCTAATCCAACAACACAGTGATTAGCATAATTAATAAACGATGTGAAAGTCCTAAAATACAATGATTTAAGCAATTTGATGGAGGAAATGAGTGACAAATGAGGGAAATGAATAGGAAAAGGAGGCTGAGGGGATGTGAAAAGAAGTGCAGGTCTAAGGCTCAACAATCTTTCAGCAACTAAGCCAAGAGAACAATATTTACTTTCAGATGTGAGTCAGCTATATTTCAAACAAAGAAACATTGATGTTGAGAAATTCAGATCAATCTGAAATTTTTCTAACTCATCCCTTAAAGTCAATAACATTTCACTAGATAACGGATTTTCCACATACCCTGTCATCGGTGATTACCATCAACATTTTGAAATTTAGATTCTGGATTCGTTGGCAGTGAAGTCGCTTTGAAACTTTGAAGCTTGGGATCTTGAACAATGAAATCGTCACGTAGATGATTTCACCCTTCGTATGTGTCTGACTGTTGTCCACCATCAGCAACCAGATCTGCAACTTGAACGATCTTTCCCAGAGAAGATCTATCACCTAGTCCCCGGCAACGACGCCAAAATGTTAGCACTCAGAATGAACCTCAAGGCTGAGAAGAGGCAATTCCGAGGTAACCACAGACCAAGATTTTGATCTGGCATCTAGCCCTGCCAAACCAGAGAGGGCTCTCTCTTTGCCAACAAGATGTGGCAGCAATATATGAAATTTTAGGCTAGCTATGGAGTTCGGGGATTTGTTTAAAAGGTTTTTGGGTCGAAAACAACAAGAGAAGGGACCATTGGACTATGGATTCGATGCCAATTTCTGCCAGCAAACTTGGGGCAAAGTAAGTGCAATGTTCAGCCAGATAAAATATTTCAAATGTGAGAAGAATAGGAGAGAAATCCCGCTGCCCTGCAGGCATCAAACAGGCGATGGATCCACAGTAGTAGCGTTAGACGAAAGAGAAACAAAGGGTTACTCAGTAGAGCATCTAACAGAGGATGGATTCTACAAAGATAACCACTACATTTAACAACAAAATCATTGCGAAAGGAGAAACATGCGTCAATGTATTCCTAACACTTCCCTTAGATAATGTTGTAACAAGCATCAGCAAAAAAAACAAATTATGTAAGTGAATTTACGAGAAAAACAAACACATGCTGGACATTAAACATCATGATGGATCCCAAATCTAAAAGACATAAACTGCTCCATTAAAAATAATATTTAGAAGAAACTTTGCACAGTCCAAGGCAGCCTTCCTCTGCTGAAAAAATCGAACCTCTATCTTTTAAAAATAATCCTATATATACTAAATTACAAAGCTATTTTGATTCCTATTACATAGGAATAAAAAATAAACAAATAAAATAAAATGTATTTTTTTTTGTAAAAATAAAATAAATTACAATTTAGGAATTAAATTAAATCTAAAAAAAATCAAATCTACTGCCACAAGTCGAATTACCTGCCAAAATTAGTTTGGAACTCTCGCTAGAAATCTGGAATGTTTAACAGCTATTGATTTCAAGCCTACAAACTCTACCACCGGTTCCTAAAAATATTTGAATAATGCCACATCTCTTTCAAAAATTTGATTGACTGCCATAAGTCCTTTAATTGCCCATGAAATCTCCTTATTATCGCCCTAAATCTCTGCACAAGAAACATAATATCACCGCTAAATATTTCCTTCGCCAGTTCATTTTCTACATGCTGCTAAATCACTTTTACTGACTTTGCACCATAACCTGGATCATAACCCATACTACCTAACTATCAGTCATTTTAAGGGTGATTCTCCTGTCTCTTAACCTTTTTTTGAACATGATCCAGCTTTCATTGGACTATACATTAGACCAGGAAAATTTTAAAATGATGGCCCTACGCGTAGCGCCAAATGACTACGCGCAGCACCCCTTGAAGATGGCTATACACGCAACGTATAACATGTCCATCCAATTCCTGGACGAGCTTCAACTACTGGTCATGATTCCACAACCTCAACAGCATTCTAAAATGGTTCCTTGCCAAACAATCAGAACCATGTTGGAAGAGGGTTTATGGTACCATCCTTTGTTGATGAAGAAACCAACTCCAGTGGAAGTCCAGTTGAGCTTTGAAAGATTGAATTGTTGATGTATAGCCTGACTGCCAATAGTATGCTCACCATGCTATTTTGTGGAGAATCTCACAATCTCTGAAAATGCAGTAGTAGCTCTTCCTCTTCCCCAGCGCTTGGTGACAGAACTGCAAGGCACGGAAAAAGAGAATGTGACAGCATCTCCCCAATTAAGTCTCCTACTCTTACAAGTGAAAAAACCAATTATTTCAGAGCAACCCACAAGCCACCACTCATATTCTATCTCGTAGGTTGGAAAACATCCATCACCATTCTCAAAGGGGCAAATGACTTCCCTTTACATATTTGATTCAACATGCTCAAAAGGAACCAACAGAATCAAGCTTTGAATCTTCGGATCTCGCGGTGAGCTCCATCAGATTGCTTGAAGAAACATGGTTGTCAGTAATTGAAAATCGAGCCCCATCCCCTGGTGTGGTTCATTTAATATTGAACTTGTCTAGATTATGTTTATAGCCTTATTTATATCATTTTTTGCAAGGTGAAGAGCGCATATCATATTCATATCTGATTTCTTAGAGCCCAGAACTACTCTAATGGCTTTAATCCTCTCGGCCCTTTCCCGATTTTCCATTTGTTGAACCAAAATTCCCATCTCCTCTTCCTTTTCGATAAGCATTGACAACAGGTGCATTGACAAAATGTAAATCCCATCTCGACACACAGGTTCTACGTGCAGCACCACACTTCTAGAAACACAGGGCCACAGCCAGGAGCACAGCGCCACACTCCAGATTGGCTTGACTTTTGATTTTTTGACTTGGCTTCAATTTTTTGACTTGTGTGTGTTGTTGATGCAGGGGCGCTTGGAATTTGGAGCATATCGAGGGGGAAAAAGGAACCTTCCCACCTGATCTTCCTGCTGTGAATTTATTATGTCCAGATTGAACTCTTGCACATATGTCTGTCCTGTAGCTACCTCCGACTTTATCTTTCTCTTCTTTGATTCTATCTTGTTAGGATTTCCCCTCTGGTGTAATGGTCTATTTGGCTGCATTTTAAAACAATTCCCATTCTGTAACCACAATCTGGTTGATTGCATTTTGCAAGGACTCCCATTCTGCAATGTTGATTTTTCCTGTGATGAAATAATTTCTTACAAAAGTGTTCTCTATAGCATTGTAGTTTCCTGGATTGAAATTCTCATCACTAAGCTCCAAGCCAATGGCTGCACTTCGGGGATTCCTAATGTTTAATGCCATTTTGTTTTCAACCCTTCTGAGACTAGAAAAACTGAGATTCTTGAACCAATTCCACAATATTATTTACCACCACTGGTTGGTATCATTTATCTTGCTCTTTTTGTCCTTCTGCCTTCTACGAAAAAACCACTTGTGGACTTGCTGTTCTGATAACATTAACTCTACTGGAAGTTTTCTTTTCATAGCTTCTGCCAGAGATTTTTCCTCCTGAGTAGCTACAACCTTTTTGAGTGGACTTTGATCTTGGAACACTCGAAAGATAATGACATCTACCTCCTCATCAATTGCAACCTCCCCAAGATTCATACTTATAATTCTCCAAGTAATTCCTCTTAAGAACCATGAGACCAGCAGCTGTAAACCTTTCACTAGCAATATCCCTGTCAACAATGTACAGTGCCCTCTGCACAGGATATCTCTTTCAATCAAAGCAGAGAAACGAGCTCGCCATATGTTGAGATGAGGATTAGTAGCACGGTAATAGACCTCAAATGCTATGTTCTCTCCTTCTCTATCACAATCCAGCCACAAAACTAGCCACTGACATCTCCTAGCTTCCTCTGGATCATTCAATACATGAACTGCTTCACGAGAGATCTTTGAGTCATTTATTCATTCGGTCATATCTTTTGATTCGGGAGCTGGTTTTGGGAGTGTGATATACCGCTAGAAAGATTTTTCCGAGCTGCTCCTGATGAACATGCTTATGACATGTTTTGTGCTGAAGATCATGTGCAAAAAATCTAACAAAATAGACATAATAAGAGGCCCATTTTGATCACTGAAGGAAGGCCAAAGGACTGACTCTAACAGTATCCTTGGACACTCCAAACGGTGGTTCGGGCAGTGTGAACAGTGCTAGCCGACTTGCATGATTTGACAGATATTGTACCAAGGAAACTTGGGGTTTCCTACAAAGACTGTAAAACTTAATATTTGTGAAGTATTGATATTATCGGGCAGACTCATATTTCAAGGAGTTGCCCCTCTCGGTTTATTATCTGTTGTGCATATATGTGTAAAAGATAATAATGATGAATGATGTAAGAAAGTTTCCACTGTGTTAATGAAAGTATACATAGGAAAGTTGAAAAATAAACTAAGTATAGAAAGTAGGCATAGTCCACGATCGCAAGTATTATTAAAAAGAAAGTGGTTGGTGGTGCCACACCTCCTATAGTGCGGTTGGAAGAGTACCGCTAGTGTAGGGCTGTGACAGTTGGTATTAGAGCCCTGATTCAGAGAATCGGATTTGTAGAAAAGCTGATCCCACTGCACTTCGTGACAGTTGGTATCAGAGGTCCGTATTCCGCAGGCTTTGGTGATTCAGAATTGCAGATTGAAGTGCTACACTTCGTGACAGGTTTATCTAGGGTGAAGCTTCGTGCTTGGGCCAAGTTGAACGACAAGACATGGCAGGTTTGGAAGAATGTCAAGGGAGGCTCTTGCTGACCTTATACAAGTTGAAGTGGATGAAAGAGGAGAACCCACGGATTCGAGATGAACTTGAAGTCTTGGAAAGGAATGTAAGATGAACTTCTTCGACTTGGTTGAGCAATGGAGCAGGTTGCAGCTGCAGATTGCGATGATAAAAAAGAGGAAGTCGTGATGTTTGAGGATGTTGTAGATATGACAACGATGGAGGATGAACTTTAAATTGATCAAGTTGGACCAGGATCGTGCAGTTTTCAAGCATTGGTGAATGAGGATACTCTCATGGAGGAGCCTAATGATGAAGTAAGTACTACTGATACTTGTGTTTCAATTGAGCTTTTGGTAGATGGGCCATATGCAGAGAAGCGCAAAATTAGTTTGCCAATGCGATGGAGGATCATACCATGGATGTCTACGATGAGACCTTTTATGGAAAGGCAAGGACCATTGATTATTGTAGGATTTGTTGGGGTTATTTGTGACCTTATGGCAGAAGGTGCAAATGCCCGTGACAAGGGAGGAACGTGATGATCATTGCGAAAGAATGGGTCATGCTTTAGCCATATGGAGAAATTGGCTAAGTGCTCAGCATGACTCATGGATAGAATGGAGGAGGGCACATACTTGAGTGGACTTCTCATGGCTGAGACCAAGAGGAAGTCTTGGTGGAACCTTCAATGGGGGAGCCATGGTGGAAGAGACTCATGTGGTGATGATATGGTTTGGGTGACTATGGGCACTAGACCGGATTGCAGGCTTGGATGAGAATGACAGATTGTTGTGATGGGTCTACTTAGTTGGGCAATGGAGCAGGTTGCGGTTGCAGATTGCAATGACAAAGAATAGGAAGTCGTGATGTTTGACAATGTTGCAGATATGACAGCGATGGAGGATGAACTTTAAATTGATCAAGTTGGACCAAGATCGTGCAGTTTGCAGACATTGGTTAATGATGATACTCTCATGGAGGAGACTCATGATGAAGTAAGTACTACTAATACTTGTGTTTCAGTTGAGATTTTGGTAGATGGGCCATATGCAGAGAAGAGAAAAATCAGTTTTCCAATGAGATGGAGGATCGTACCATGGATGTCTACGATGATATCTTGTATGGAAAGGCAAGGACCATTGATTGTTGTAGGACTTGTTGGGGTTGTTTGTGACCTTATGGCAGAAGGTGCAAATGCCCATGACAAGGGAGGAACCTGATGATCATTGCGAAAGAATGGGTCATGCTTTAGCCATATGGAGAAATTGGCTAAGTGCCTAGCATGACTCATGGATAGAATAGAGGAGGACACACACTTGAGTTTGATGATACTTGGGTGGATGTTGGGTCCCTATAATACTAGTGATTACCCCATTACTATTGTAGTTTCATCCCTTATTAATATTGTTGTGCCCCTATTATCCCCATATTGTTATTATTGTGCTCCATAGAATCCCTCTATTGTTATTTTTGTGGCTTTATATTATTATTGTTAGGTCGGTTGGGTTATATTGTGACTCCTTAGACTCCTATATATAGAAAGGAGGTTTTGTCATTTGACTCATTGAAGAATTGTTCATTTATGTAATTTAAAGGAGGTTGCCCCCTCGAAGAGGCTGAATTCTAAGGTGTTGATCTATCTTTTCTATCTTTTCTTGAGTTGGTGTCATAACATTTGGTATCAGAGCTTTGGATTCTAGGGTTTCACTGCTCCAAATAGGTCATCGTGGAATTTTTGCTATAACTTTTTTCCCGCGACGTTTCAAAAGCTAAAAAAAAACCCATTTGAGAAGAAATCGTGCTGAACCTCGGATCTAAATTTCAGAGCTTTTCACGCTATATTTGCAGAGATATGATCTGAAGAAGTTGGTATTTTTGCAGACTCCTGAATTACATTCCAAACAGGTGACCTGGGGAAAGTCATCATAAATTTCTTTCTGAGCATTGGATTGAAATTTTGTAAGAAGGTATAGAAAGAGGATGGACTATAGTTTCTTGTATATATTTTTTAGGGTCAAAGGTCGAAACAGTGACTCGTGGCACGTCGTATAGTTTCACTATACTAAACTAGTCTATAATCAGGTCACTGTGGGAGATTTCGCATAACTCTTCCATGGAGAACTCAATTTGGATCAGACTGGTGGCATTGGAAAGAGGACATAGAGGGATACTGTATATCGCAATTTCAGAACTGAATGATCTGAAAGTACAGAGATACATTAGAGGCAATATCGAGCTCCTACAAAGTGAAAAAGGGTGTGTAGATTCTTTTAAATTTTTGCTTAAGATTGGTTTGAAAATTTATTTTGAAGGAATTCAAAGGGCATAGTAGAGCATTATTATCGGTAACTGATGCCCCGAGGAAAGAAAATGCAAACACTTAGTAAGCAACCTGAAAGCTCTAGCATGACTCATGAAGAAGATGAAGAAATGCTACATGATATATCAAAATTAGAAGAACAAGTTCAATGTCACTCTCACAAAATCTAATAGAAGCTAAGATAAATGGCGTGGAATCTAAGATAAAGGGCATGGAAGCTAAGATGAACAATTTGAAGATATATTTGAAGACAGATTTGAATAGAGACATGGTAGATTTGAAGATAGATTTGAAGACAGACATGGTAGATTTGAAGACAGATTTGACAAATTTTCTACAAGAAATACTTACTAATGGTGAAAAGGTAGTATAGGAAACTCATGATGAGAACGAAAGAAATATTAATCATGATTTCATAGACCCTAATGTGGGATCGAAGACCCACCATATTCCAAAAATCAATATGAGGAAGTTTGATGGCAAGGATCCCACAACATGGATATTACAGATGGAGCAATTTTTCGATCTCAATAATGTGCAAAACACACAAAAGGTACGTATTGCAACTTTATATTTGGAACCAAATTAGTTTGTATGGTATCAATGGCTTTTCTCTCGTAAATGAATTATCACTTGGGCAATTTTTACGGAAGAATTGACAGCACATTATGACGATACAAAAAACAACACTTTTTTTAGCCAATTGATAAGTCTCAAACAAAATGGTTCAATAATGGAGCACATTGAGGAATTCCAAAAATTGAACATAAGGGTGAAAAATATTCCAGAGGAGCATATGATTGATGTGTTCATAGGGACTTTAAAGAATAATATCCAACATGATGTTTGCCTTTGGGAACCTGATTCATTAGAGAAGGCATTCAGGTTAGCAAGAAAAATGGAAAGCAAAATTATGGCAACCAGGAAGCATACCACTCACAACTATAAAGATGGAAGTGTTTTTGCCCCTAGTCTTCCACAACCTATAAGGTTGACACCACAACAATTGGAAGAAAAAAGAGTAAAAGGGCTTTGTTACGATTGTGATAGCAAATACACTAAAGGTCATAAGTGCGTTGAGAAGAAATTATTCTACATAGATTGTGAAGAGGAAGAAGAAAAGGAGCAAGAAAGGTCAAAAGAAGAGGATATACTCCAGGAACAAAGCCTAGATAAAGAAGAAATGAATCCGACCATATCTTGTAATGCATTGGTGGGAATTACCACTCCTCAAACCATCAAGATAGAAGGACAAATCAAGAAGAAAAAGGTAATAGTGTTGATTGATTCAGGAAGTACCCACAATTTTATTCATTGTAAGGTAGCAAAAGAATTGAATTGCTTCTTATATTCAGCACCAGAGTGTCAAGTGATGGTTGCAAATGGAGGAACAATAAATTTCTTTGGAAAGTGCCATAATATCAAGCTATCCATGGGAGAATATGTATTGACTAGCCCAATGCTTTCCATTCCAATGGGAGATGTTGATGTTGTACTAGGAGTCCAATGGCTACAATCCTTGGGTACAATAGCTTTTAATTTTCAAGAACTTTTCATGAAATTTTCTGTGGAAGGAAAGGAAGTTGAATTAAGGGGTATTGCAGGGAAACCGGGAAAGATAATCAGCTCTAACGGTATGACAAAGCTTCTAAAAAAGGAACAAAGGGTGTAATTGCACAATTATGTTCGCTAGATGTTTCCACATTGGAATCATCTATTTCTCCAGATCTCCAAAAAGTCTTGGACAATCATTCCAAGGTATTTGAGACTCCCAAAGGTCTCCCACCTATTCGTGATCATGATCATGCTATTCATCTGATTCCAGGAAGTGTTCCTCCAAACATCAAGCCGTACAGATATCCCTATGCCCAAAAGAGTGAAATTGAACGTATGGTTGCAGAAATGCTAGAGGCTGGTATAATTCAACCGAGTCAAAGTTCTTTCTCTGCTCCAGTAGTATTGGTGCACAAGAAGGATGGATCATGGCGCATGTGTCCAGATTATAGGGAGCTCAACAAGCTCACTATTAAAGATAAGTTTCCCATTCCTGTCATTGATGAATTACTGAATGAATTGCATGGATCAATTTACTTCACCAAGTTGGATCTTCGTTCAGGATATCATCAAATCAGAATGAAGACTGAAGACATTCCGAAAACAACATTTAGAACTCATGAGGGTCATTATGAATTTTTGGTCATGCCTTTTGGCCTTACCAATGCACCTTCAACATTTCAAGGTTTGATGAATTCCATTTTCAAACCATTCCTTAGAAAATTTGTGTTAGTATTTTTTGATGATATACTAATCTACAGCAAGTCTTGGAAGGATCATGTTGAACATGTTGACAGGGTGCTACAACTATTGGAGGAGAAGAAATTATATGCAAAAAGATCCAAATGTTTCTTTGGAATACAAGAGATGGAATATCTGAGTCATATTGTATCTCACGAAGGAGTTAAGGTAGACCTTCACAAAATTAAAGCCATTAAGGAATCCCCACATCCATAAAGCATCTGCGAGGATTTCTCGGGTTGACAGGGTATTATCGCAAGTTTGTTAAGAATTATGGGAGAATAGCAGCACCTCTAACAACATTATTGAAGAAAGATGCATTTTCATGGACTCCAGAAGCAACAAAGGCCTTCGAACATCTTAAAGAGGCAATGTGCCAAGCACCGATCTTAGCTACACCGGACTTCACAAAAACCTTTATTGTGGAATGTGATGCTTCAGGAAATGGAATTGGTGTTGTTTTAATGCAAGATGAAAGACCCATTGCTTTTGAAAGTCGTCCAATCAAGGGAAAATTTTTACACAAAGCTATTTATGAGAAGGAAATGTTGGCAATACTCCATGCACTTAAGAAATGGCGACCCTACCTAATGGGAAGACACTTCAAGGTAAAAACAGATCATGATAGCCTTAAATACTTTTTAGAACAAAGATTATCCTCTGAAGAGCAACAAAAGTGGGTCACAAAGATGTTGGGTTATGACTTTGAAATCATCTACAAAAAAGGGAAGAAAAATGTGGTGGCAGATGCACTCTCAAGAAAGGATGAGGATGTGGAAGCATTGTTGTGTGCCATTTCTATTATCCAACCAGATTGGATAAACGAAGCAAGGGAGGAATGGAAGAATGATGAAGAAGTGTGGGCACTTATTCGAAAGTTACAACAAGATTCCAGTACGTCTAATACATTTAGCTAGAAAAATGATTCTTTATGGTACAAAGATCGCTTATACCTCTGTAAGAATTCCCAACTAAAACAAAAGATTCTTATGGAATTGCACACTTCTCCCTTAGGAGGGCACTCAGGATTTTTAAAAACTTACCACAGGGTTAAGAAGGAATTTTTTTTGGATGGCCTTAAATCAGATATTCAAAAATTTGTGGAGGAATGTTTGGTTTGCCAACAAAATAAATTTGAAACAATTAAGACACCGGGTCTATTACAACCTTTATCCATTCCAAGCCAATGTTGGGAGGAGGTTTCAATGGATTTTATCACAGGTTTACCCAAGTCTGAGAGAAAGAGTGTCATCATGGTGGTAGTTGACAGACTTACCAAGTATGCACACTTTTGTGCATTATCACATCCATTTAAAGCCAGTACAGTTTCTACTGCATTTATGGAAACAATTCAAAAGCTACATGGAAACCCAAAGATTATTGTAAGTGACAGAGATCCCATTTTCACTAGAAATTTTTGGACATAATTATTTTCTTGTCTTGGTACTCAGTTAGCTCATAGCTCATCTTATCATCCTCAATCTGATGGGCAAACTGAGATAGTAAACAAATGTTTGGAAGGATATCTTTGTTGCTTTGTATCTGATAAACAGACACAATGGGTCAAATGGTTGCCTCTGGCTGAATGGTGGTATAACACTTCCTTCTATACAGCGACAAAAATGACCCCATTTATGGCACTTTATGGATATCAACCACCATCCATCACATCATATTTAAGAGAAAATTCTAAGGTTCAAGCAGTGGAACATCACATCGAACATCAACAACAAGTCCTCCAACTCTTAAAGGATAACCTCGTGTTGGCACAGAATAGAATGAAACAACAGGCAGATCAACATCGCAGCGAAAGAAGTTTTGATGTAGGTGATTGGGTATTCCTACAGCTACAAACATATAAGCAAATGTCCCTCAAGCAAGCTAAGAAGGATAATAAATTATCACCAAAGTATTATGGTTCGTACAAGGTGTTGCAAAAGATTGGTACTATGGCATACAAATTGGAGCTTCCTGCAGCTTCTCGATTGCACCCAGTTTTCCATGTTTCATGTTTAAAGAAGGTTATAGGAGACAAGCTCCCAGTTCAAACAATATTGCCAGAACTTGACGAGGAAGGAAAAATTATATTGGAACCGGAAGTAGTCATAGAAACAAGAACTTGACAGCTACAAAATTGATCAATTTCGGAGTATCTTATCAAGTGGAAGAACTTATCTGTTGAAGATTCCACATGGGAGGATGAGAATTTTATATAGAAGCATCTAGAACTACTCAAGCGTTGAGGACAACACTTTTTTGAAGGAAAGGGGCATGTTGGGTCCCTAAAATACTAGTGATTACCCCATTACTATTGTAGTTGCATCCATTATTAATATTGTTGTGCCCCTATTATCCCCATATTGTTATTACTATGCCCCATAGAATCCCTCTATTGTTATTTTTGTGGCTTTATATTATTATTGTTAGGTCGACTGGGTTATATTGTGACTCCTTAGATTCCTATATATAGAAATGAGGTTTTGTCATTTGAATCATTGAAGAATTGTTCATTTATGTAATGTAAAGGAGGTTGCCCCCTCGAAGAGGCTAAATTCTAAGGCGTTGATCTATCTTTTCTATCTTTTCTTGAGCTAGTTTCATAACAGTGGACTTCTCATGTCCGAGACCAAGAGGATGTCTTGGTGGAACCTTCAGTGGGGGAACCATGCTGGAAGAGATTCATGTGATGATGATATGGTTTGGGTGACTATGGGCACAAGACCGGATTGCAGGCTTGGATGAGGATGACTGATTGTTGTGATGGGTATACTTAGTTGGACAACATGGGAAACTTGGGTCATGGACATCGAGTTGGGGACATGAAGCATAGTAGTCTTATGCAGGGACATTATGTAGAAGCACTTGTAGAGGTGTCACTTATGGGCATCCAATGAGGAGTGCCAAGGCAGGGATGTTATACTAGTGGATTTGCTGATGTGACATGGAGATGTTTTACTTATGAGCCAACGGAGAGGTTGTGCACTCTTGTACAACAAGCCCATGGACTTGGTTGGATTTGTGAGCAGACTATGGAGCATTCCTACTACATGGAGAGCCAAGTCATCTTGCAGGGACCTTTGGGCCTGATTGGAGATGACTCATGGAGCTCATGATGACATGAGGTTGTGACTTTTAGGGACTTCATATTATGGTGGACTTGGAGGATCTGATGCATTGAGGCACTGAGGTTAGGGAATTTGATGCAGGATGGGGTGCATACTTTTGAGTACATGTAAGGGTGTGCTTGAGAGAGTGACTTGATGTGGAGGATCGATATGGGACACTTTGGAGTGATGGAGTTACAATGATGATGATGCCTTGGTGGTAACACTTGGGCATAGGTTGAGCCGAGACTTGACCACTTTTGATACACAGGAGAAGAGACAAGTGTATACTTGTTTCCTTGGTAGACTTGAGGGATGGCACATTGCAGATATGATGGAGGTTGCTTCATGGACCTAGATGTGGCACATCGAGAGTCGGGTTTGATGAGAGGATCTCTTCATTTTGAGGAGATGGATTTTACACATATGGATGATGATGTTGGGATAGATGTGGCTGATTTCATGCAACACATTGACACCAAACATCATGGACAACATGTTGCAGACGAGATGGAGTTTACTTCATGGACCTGGGCATGGCTTACTTAGATGGAGATGGATTCTTGATCGAGTTGATGTTGTGACAGGAGTCTAAGAAATGACTGATGATGGCATGAGGATGTTCATTCTCATGGTTTGAGCGTGACCATTGGACTAGCTACCCGACTACTTCAAATCATGGGGTACGGATGTGTACAAAAATGTGTTAGCATTATGATGGAGTATCATGGTAGCAGTTCACATGATAGCGATACATGATGAGGTCGACACGATATGTTGTAGTAAGAATGTAGATTGAGTTGGAGGGACCAGCCTTCCACAGTGGGAGTAGCATGTGGGGATCACGACGAATATGGTTGATGATCATGGATTGAGGAGACTTTCCGATTCATGGAGACATGAGCCTTTATGGTTTGTGCAATCGAAGAGCAGAGGCAGGCAGCATGGGCATCTTTGGATGTTGGAGCTAGCAAACACTTTGCGATGTCGTTTGATGGTGTTGTCGAGGATGACAACCATTTAGAGTGGAGGAGTATGTCAAGCCCACGAGTTGGGTACGCACGTTTAACTGACGGGTCAGTGGGAGTTGGCACGGGCAAACGGTGCGACACGAAAGTCATCTTGTGAAAATGACTAAGTGTTGGGCAGTGGAAAGTTATATGTGGGGGTAGTCCTGCACATGGGCGCCCACACCATGGGCCAACGCGAAGTTGGGGCGAGTTGGATGAAATGGTGGGTCGGCTTGGTGAGTCGACGCCCTGAACAATGGGCCAATCACCATATAAGTAAAGCATTGGGATGGTGGAAAAAATCATTGAAAGAAGTTTCTAAGTGTTCATGTGAGCTGGAGAGTGAGCTAACTTGGAGAAGACTGAAATTTGACAAGGTGTAGGCGAACTCTTGGGCTGAAACACTGAGCTGGGGCAAACGTAGAAAGCATAGATGTAGGTCGTGCGAAGGCGTGTTGGGTGTCGGGCCGAACGACCATGCGAGGGTGCCGAGCTAAACGACCGAGCAAGGGAGCTTGTCTGAACGATCGGGCGAGGTTCAAAGGCGTTTGGGCAAGGGCATGCGAGGGCGTCAGTCCGAACGAGCGAATGGGCGAGGGCGTGCAAGGGCTTCGGGCTGACCGAGCGAACGGGCGATGGCATGCGAGGGCACCGGGCCAAACGAGTGAATAGGCGAGGGTGTGCGAGGGCACCGGGCTAAACGACTGAACGGACGAGGGTGTGCAAGGGCATCCGCCTGAACGAGTTGAGGGCGTTCAGCTAAATGAGCTGCAGGTGAATGACGAGCTGAACAATGTGAAGATGAACAAGGTGCGACGAGCGGAAGTATCCTTGGGCACTCTGAATGGTGGTTCGGGCAGTGTGAACGGTGCAGGCCGACTTGCACGATTTGACAGATATTGTACCAAGGAAACTTGGGGTTTCTTACAAAGACTATAAAACTGAATATTTGTGAAGTATTGATATTATCGGGTAGACTCATATTTCAAGGAGTTTCCCCTCCCGATTTATTATCTGTTGTGCATATATGTGTAAAAGATAATAATGATGAATGATGTAAGAAAGTTTCCGCTGTGTTAATGAAAGTGTACTTAGGAAAGTTGAAAAATAAACTAAGTATAGAAAGTAGGCGTAGTCCACGATCGCAAGTATTGTTAAAAAGAAAGTGGTCGGTGGTGCTGCACCTCCTATAGTGCAGTTGGAAGAGTACCGCCAGTGTAGGGGCATGACAGTTGGTATCAAAGCCCTAATTCAGAGAATCGGATTTGCAGAAAAGATGATCTCACTACACTTCTCAACAGTTGGTATCAGAGGTCCGTATTCCGCAGGCTTTGGTAATTCAGAATTGTAGATTGAAGTGCTACACTTCGTGACAGGTTTAACAGGGGTGAAGCTTCATGCTTGGGCCAAGCTGAACGACTAGACATGGCAGGTTTGGAAGAATGTCAAGGGAGGCTCTTGCTGACCTTATACAAGTTGAAGTGGATGAAAGAGGAGAACCCACGGATTCGAGATGAACTTGAAGTCTTGGAAAGGAATGTTAAAGATGAACTTCTTCGACTTGGTTGAGCAATGGAGCAGGTTGCAGCTGCAGATTGCGATGATAAAAAAGAGGAAGTCGTGATGTTTGAGGATGTTGTAGATATGACAACGATGGAGGATGAACTTTAAATTGGTCAAGTTGGACCAGGATCGTGCAGTTTGCAAACATTGGTGAATGGGGATACTCTCATGGAGGAGCCTAATGATGAAGTAAGTACTACTGATACTTGTGTTTCAATTGAGCTTTTGGTAGATGAGCCATATGCAGAGAAGAGCAAAATTAGTTTGCCAATGCGATGGAGGATCATACCATGGATGTCTATGATGAGACCTTTTATGGAAAGGCAAGGACCATTGATTATTGCAGGATTTGTTGGGGTTATTTGTGACCTTATGGCAGAAGGTGCAAATGCCCGTGACAAGGGAGGAACATGATGATCATTGCGAAAGAATGGGTCATGCTTTAGCCATATGGAGAAATTGGCTAAGTGCTCAGCATGACTCATGGATAGAATGGAGGAGGGCACATACTTGAGTTTGATGATACTTGGGTGGACTTCTCATGGCTGAGAGCAAGAGGAAGTCTTGGTGGAACCTTCAATGGGGGAGCCATGGTGGAAGAGACTCATGTGATGATGATATGGTTTGGGTGACTATGGGCACTAGACCGAATTGCAGGCTTGGATGAGAATGACAGATTGTTGTGATGGGTCTACTTAGTTGGACAACATGGGCAACTTGAGTCATGGACATCGAGTTGGGGACATGGAGCATGGTAGTCTTATGCAGGGACATTATGCAGGAGAACTTGTAGAGGTGTCACTTATGGGCATCCAATGAGGAGTGCCAAGGTAGGGATGTTATGCGGGTGGATTTGCTGATGTGACATGGAGATGTTTTACTTATGAGCCGATGGAGAGGTTGTGCACTCTTGTACATCAAGGTCATGGACTTGGTTGGATTTGTGCGTAGACTATGAAGCATTCCTACTACATGGAGAGCCGAGGCATTTTGCAGTGACCTTTGGGTCGAGATATGTATGCTTGTTAGGATGTTGATTGCAGATGACTAATGGAGCTCATAATGACATGAGGTTGTGACTCTTAGGGACTTCATATTTTAGTGGACTTTGAGGATCTGATGCATTGAGGAGCTGAGGTCAGGGACTTTGATGCAGGATGGGGTGCATACTTTTGAGTACATGTATGGGTGTGCTTGAGAGAGTGACTTGATGTGGAGGATCGATATGAGACACTTTGGAGTGATGGAGTTACAACGATGATGATGCCTTGGTGGCAACACTTGGGCATGGGTTGAGTCGAGACTTGACCACTTTTGATACATGGGAGATGAGACAAGTGTATACTTGTTTCCTTGGCAGACTTGAGGGATGACACATTGCAGATATGATGGAGGTTGCTTCATGGACCTGGATGTGGCACATCGAGAGTCGGGTTTGATGAGAGGATCTCTTCATTTTGAGGAGATGGATTTTACACATATGGATGATGATGTTGGGATAGATGTGGCTGATTTCATGCAGCACATTAACACCAAACATCATGGACAACATGTTGCAGACGAGATGGAGTTTACTTCATGGACCTGGGCATGGCTTACTTAGATGGAGATAGATTCTTGATCGATATGATGTTGTGACAGGAGTCTGAGAAATGACTGATGATGGCATGAGGATGTTCATTTTCATCATTTGAGCGTGACCGTTGGGCTAGCTACCCGACTACTTTAAATCATGGGGTCCGAAAGTGTACAAAAATGTGTTAGCATTGTGTTGGAGTATCATGGCAACAGTTCACACGATGGCAATACATGATGAGGTCGACACAATATGTTGCAGTAAGCATGTAGCTTGAGTTGGAGGGACCAACCTTCCACAGTGGGAGAAGCATGTGGGGATTGCGACGGATATGGTTGATGATCATGGATTGAGGAGACTTTCTGATTCATGGAGACATGAGCCTTTATGGTTTGTGCAATGGAAGAGCAAAGGCAGGCAACATGGTCATTGGATGTTGGAGCTAGCAAACACTTTGTGATGTCGTATGATGGTGTTGTTGAGGACGACAACTGTTTAGAGTGGGGGAGTATGTCAAGCCCACGAACCGGGCGTGCCGAGCAGGTGTGTTTAACCGACGGGTTGACGGGAGTTGGCACGGGCAAACGGTGCGACGAGCTGACCAAACGAAGGAAACATGCGACGCGAAAGTCATCTTGTGAAAATGAATAAGTGTTGGGCAATGGAAAGTTATATGTGGGGGCGATCTTGCACATGGGTGCCCACACCATGGGCCAAAGCGAAGTTGGGGCGAGTTGGATGAAATGGTGGGTCGACGCCCCAAACGATGGACCAAGCGCCATATAAGTAAAGCATTGGGATGGTGGCAAAAATCATTAAAGGAAGTTTCCAACTGTTCATGTGAGTTGGAGGGCGAGCTAACTTGGAGAACACTGAAATTTAGCAAGGTGTAGGCAGACTCTTGGGCCGAACCATTGAGCCAGGGCAAATGCAGAAAATGGAGCTGCAGGTCGTGCGAAGACATGTGAGGGCGTTGGGTCGAACGACCGTGCGAGGGCGTCGGGCTGAATGACCGGGCGAGGGCATCCAAGGGCGTTTGTCTGAACGACTGGGTGAGGTCATGCGAAGGCGTTTGGGCGAGGGCGTGAGAGGGCGCCGGGCTAAATGACCGAATGAGTGAACGTTTGGGCGAAGTCATTCAAAGGCATTTGGGCGAGGGCGTCAAGCTGAACGAGCGAATGGGTGAGGGTGTGCGAGGGCGTTGGGCTAAACGAGCGAACAGCCGAGGGCACCGGGCCGAACGAGCGAATGGGCGAAGGCGTGAGAGGGCACCGGGCCGAACGAGTGAATAGGCGAGGGAGTGCGAGGGCACTGGGCTGAACCACTGAACGTGCGAGGGCATCCGCCTGAACGAGTTGAGGGTGTTCGGCTGAATGAGCTGCAGGTGAACGACGTGCTGAACAATGCGACAGTGAACGAGGTGCGATGGGTGGAAGTATCCTTGGGCACTCTGAACGGTGGTTCAGGCAGTGTGAATAGTGTAGGCTGACTTGCACGATTTGACAGATATTGTACCAAGGAAACTTGGGGTTTCCTACAAAGACTGTAAAACTGAATATTTGTGAAGTATTGATATTATTGGGCAGACTCATATTTTAGGGAGTTGCCCCTCCCAGTTTATTATCTATTGTGCATATATGTGTAAAAGATAATAATGATGAATGATGTAAGAAAGTTTCCGCTGTGTTAATGAAAGTATACTTAGGAAAGTTGAAAAATAAACTAAGTATAGAAAGTAGGCGTAGTCCATGATCGCAAGTATTGTTAAAAAAAAGTGATCGGCGGTGCCGCACCTCCTATAGTGCGATTGGAAGAGTACCGCCAATGTAAGCATGTGACACATCAGCATGAGGGAGACATAGTAGAAATTTGGAAGAACGGGATTCGTCTCTAGGAGCGTAAAAATTGACTCGACCGAAACGGATTTTAGGCCAAATTCGAGAGTACTCGAAGATTTTGATGGCCGGTCGACAAGGCAGTAGGAGAAGGTGCATCCTGTCTGGGTGCCAAGCTGTCCGGGGAAGGAGAGCAGCCTGGCTCCTAGGCCGAGCGACCCGGTGGCCCTAGTGAAGAGACCGACATTGTCGTGGCCGTAGCCGATGGCGACATTACAGACAGACGTGGCGCCGAATGTCAACATCTCGGTGGTGAAGCTCCCAATGGTGTAAGAGCTGTCGCTGTAAGAGACCTTGTATTTGCAGCCGCCACTGTGGCAATTGTAGGCACCGAGTTGGCTACAGACTGCGGAGTCACAGCCGACGGTGGAGAAGGAAGCAGAGAAAGCGGGGTTGAATATGGGATCCACCTGTGAGTAGCACTCGCTGCACAGTTCGCACTAAATCTAGACCAGGTCATTGCCAGTGTCGAGCACCATGAATTGTTCCCTTGTCGGTGTCCCAACACCTATACGAGTAAAGTATTCGGGACTCCCTTGCTTCAACCCCGACACGACCTCGCTCCCGAACTCGACAGTGATCTCAGCTACGTTCTCATAGCCCCCCGTCGGGTTCTTCAATCTGAGTTTCCTCTCTATCCGTTGCTCAAGTGCACGGACCCGTCTGGCATCCCTCATTAGCTTTTCCTCCAATCGGCGCTCGTAGGATGCTATAGCGTTGGGGGCATCCTTGACCACTAGACTATCCCTGTGCATCACTTGCATGCTCCAAGCTATCCTTCTCGGCTTCGTCTCTCCTTTTTCATATTCAACTCTGCCTGGCACGGATGCCATCTTGGTCTCAATGAGCCAAGCCGCGACATCCAGAGAATGATACTCCAGCAACTCTGGGGCAGAAATCAGTCTCGACTCTGCAGATTGGAGGAACAATAGCAAGTGTATACACGAGGAATTCGAAGCAACTCCATCTCCTTGTCATTTGTTTGCACGATAATGTAAGAATGGAAAGCTATAAGGGTGAAGCCAAGCCAACTGAGCGTGAGGGAGTGTGTCAGATCTGTGCAGGTGAATAAACGAATTACGAGAACATGGATCTATTTAATGGGGTGATCAGAGACCCGAGATATGAGGGACATTAGAAAAGGCATTCGTTCCTTTCTACGCTTCAATTACAATTCCTTTCTTCACCCTCCCACTCCTTGGCCTGGAATTAATGGATGATCATCCCTTGAATTTGTCGTTGTCACCTCCTGAATTCCTCTCCTTACCTTCCACGTTCCCAACCCAGCCATTTCTTTGTCGTTTCTTTTGCAAATTATCATTATCAATCTATTTCATTGCCACCCCATGTTTGTAGCTAACACATTCACCGAACATATGGAGAAAAAAAAGTTTTAATGACTAAGTTCATTGGGAAAAATAAATAAGAGAGAATTAAATGGTCAGATGGGACAAATAATAACTATTGCTCAACTGAATGTCATATATGGAATGTTCAATGTGTTTCACAGTGGTGCTACATTCAAGGCCATCGAGGCCTACTACTTTTTCACGTGGGTATTAACTCCCTTTGATGTATTGTCTTTGCATTCATTCTTTATGTGCGATAATCTCCCTCACGCAATCTGTGGTTAAATTCAGAGTTGGCTAGCATTCCGCTTCAATTTGGCTGGGAAACGAATTTGGGTTGGAAGGAGAGTGAAGGTGTTGGGGTTTGGGTCTATGGTGCTTTATTGGGTTTCGGCCTTGGTTGAGGAGTGTAGAGGACCACTGCAATTTTCGGGTGTGGGTTGGGTCCTGTCTTCTTGTCTTCCTTTGGGATCCAGTGATCCGGACAGTTGCGGTTTTGTATAGTTTCCACGCCTTCACAGGCTATATTACCTCTTCATACCTGCGGCAACTTTTGGTTTCACCTCTGTCCGCGAGGGATCTTTTTGGTCTTCATAGGTGTGTGGGTATTATTCATGTCTCTCATAAATTGTGTTATTGGCTTGGGTCTCATCTCTAGTCTGAAGGTAACAATATTCTCCTCTTCTGTAATTGGGGTAGCATTCTCTGTTTGCATCAAGCTTTGGGGTTGTATATGGGAGCTGCTCTACCTTGCTCTCTGGTCTGGGTGAACTCTTCCCGTCCGACCCCTCTGGTCGTGGTGTCGGTTTGGTGGTTCATATTCGTTCGGGGCAATGGTTTTGTGGTATTGGGCATTGTTGTATTTTTTGCAAGGTTAAACAAAGGACTCTTTATGGACTCTCCCTGTAATTGGTTGTCATCTGCTCTCAATTTCTACATGCCCCACCAACAGGGTTGTCCTTGCCGAGGGAGGGGGCCGCATGCCCACATTGGGCGTCCTGAGCTAGATCACAATTCATCCTTAGCCAACTAGCCCAGTCGAGAAATAGAGGATGTTAAGGCTCTCTCTCCAATTAGCTCACAAAACAACCTTGTGGCCCCCGCTTCCATGGAATCCATCGCAGACCATAGTCAGGGACCACAGGTACGAAGACCATAATGAGATAATGTCATATCTTACTGATATCCAATATAGCCAAAATGCAATTCTGGAGCATTGGACAACCCCTGGTGTAGTCATCGTCGCACAAATGACCACCTTCGCAGCTTGCAAGCGTGGGTGGAACACATTGACTTCCATATTCATGATCATGCTGGTCACTTTGCAGCTCCCCCTGTAATGCCCCCTCATCCCCCTCCTTGATATGTTGTTGTCAGTTCATGTCTCTTTTTGTGTTACTCCTAGTATGCTAAGGCCACAACACCTTACAAAAATAATGTATGCAAATTGTCTTCCCTGGTATTCTCCAATCCCCAATCTAAAAAACTCTAGTTAGAATGAGAGAGTGGGGACTGCTGAGATCATTTTTGTATGCTATGCTATTTTGAAAATCTAATGAAAACCATTTTGAACGACAAAAAAAAAACAATAAAAATGATAAGCCCCATGAGATAGCTCAATTAGTAAGTTCTCATTACTAAGTACCTTTCTAATTGGCAGGTCATGGGGTCAAATCTCCTCGACACCCTTGGGGTTAGGCCCGACTAGATAAGTGGGCAAGTAGTGAGTAGATCCCTTTGGGTGAATCAGACACCGGATTATTACTCGTGAATGTGAATCACAATTAAAAAAACAATAAAAATGATAAAGATAAATTTGATTCACAAATCAACATAATATTGTTTCATCTTTTTATACTTAGAATTATCGAATTTCATTTTTTTTAGGTAAAAAATATTAAATTTTAGATATTAAAGAAAAAGTTTTTAAAATTCAAATAAACATTATTGTGAAAAAAATAACATGATAAATAAATACTAATTGTAATTTTAACACAAAAAAGAATTCCATCTTTTTTCCAATCCTTCTATATATTTATATAAATAAATATAATAATATATATATATATATATATATATAATAGGGTTCGTTATTGACCTTAATATTTGTATTACAACAATTATTAAAATTTCCATAAAAAATTTAAAGATTTCAAGTAATTTTACAAAATTGTTGAATCAATATGTTATAAATTTTTACTTTTCTACTTTTTAGAGTTATTCTATGTCAGAGATAGAAATGAAAATTTAGTATATTTTTTAAATTTTTAGGGAAAATGTTATCCATAAGGAAATTTAGAAAAGTATGGAAAATGAAAACTAATTATAGTATACTTGTTAGAAAGAGTGGTATTTTCTTCTTATTTTTCCCCATATTTATACAAATAAAATATAACAAATTTTAGATATAAACACATATATTAAGATGAATACAACATAATTCATTGTTGTTTTTTTTATAATAGATGATATTTTTTTTTTTACAAAAATTATTGATATTAATTTTTTGAAAAAAATTATTGAATTTTTTCATAAAAAAAATTGGAGATTTTATTACTATTATTATTAACTAAACTAAATATTAATTATGATACTTAAATTTATGAAAAAAATTTATCTTTCAATTAGCTATGATAATAATGTCCCTCCATAGATGTTTTCTCATAAGTATTTATATATTGGTTTCCATTCTTGTTAGATGTTGTCGCAAAAGTACTTATATATTGGTTTCAATTGTTATTTAAACTAGAATCATAATGTTACAAAGAGAATAGTAGATGGTTAGAAAACTTATTAGGCTCTCCAAAGTAAATATAAAAATAATCAACTATCTAAGATATGGAAAAATTATTTAATACATATTTATCATAGTTGTCAAGTGTGTACTTGTAATATTCTTTCTGAGATAAAATAAGATTAAGTAGATTAAAAAATATTTTAAAATTTATTATTTTAAATTAAAATTTAATGCTCTATACCTTATTCTTAAGAGTGGTCTTAGTGGTTAAGAGCATGTGTTTCCTCCTAAGAGGTCATAGGTTCAAAACGAGCTAGGTAGAGTGTGTATTCCTACCTAAACTTAGGTATTCCTTCCTAAAAATAATAATTTACTTAAAAATAGATGCACTTTCATAATGTGTAAAATCATAATTAAATACTTAAATTATAATATAAAATTCTCTAATTCAAAAAAAGATGAGGTGGATAGTAGTTATTTTAGAATGACCCACCATATCTTTAAAAGTAAGTGAATTAGAATGTCCGACCATATATTTAAAAGTAAGTGAATTAGAGATATTGAGGTTTTTCTTAACTATTAAAAGATAGAAAAATAACCAGAAATTTATATTTATAATATTAAATCTCCAATTAATATATAAGTAAGTGAATTAGAGATGTTGAGGATTTTCTTAACTATTAAAAGATAGAAAAAATAACCAGAAATTTATATTTATAATATTAAATATCCAATTAATATGATGTAGAAATATTATCCAAATTGCATAAATATTAATTAAATAGTCATGAATATTCTTTTAACATCATAAATATGAATTAAATAGTCATAACTATTTTTTGATCATCATAAGAATTTTCAAAATAAAACAGGTTAATGAATTTATTTGTGATAAAAAAAGGTTGATGATGAAAATTATTTCCTTTAACTTTTGATTCTTCCACTCATCTAAAACATAGCTTTACTCGATTTTATAAATTATTTTGTTTTTAAAAAATTCTTATTTATAAAAATCTAATTGACTTAATTGATGTTGAAGACCTTGCTTTTGGAAAAAATATCATTGATGTAATCATAACGAAAGAATTTGTGAGTTATATAAATATTAATAATTGTGGCACTTTCTTTTTCTTTATTGAATCCATTTGCTTAACAAATTCTCCCATCTATAAACTCATTTCAAAGTGTTCTAACATGGTAAGGAGTATAGGAGGTGAAGTGAAACATTCTAAATTGTGGTGATAAGCTTAGGAAATGGTTTGGAAGTAGCCATAGTGAGAAATCATTAGTTTGGGAATCAGTCTCCAAAAGTGGGACCCTGTACAAGCTCCCTCACTACTGGGAAGAGTCCACATGTCACATATTCCCATGTATGCAAGGATAGAATCTAACAAAATTTTCTTACTTTTGACATCAAAATGACAACTAAAACCATGGATAATATACAACTCAATCATTTTGGTATGTTTGATGATCCAGGTTATGTGAGTGACCTTTGTTAGTGTGAGGTGTTCTATGCTGAGAGGTGATTTATAGATAAATTTTTATTCTCATTCAATTTTTAGGCCTCCAGTTTGATTAGAGGAATACATAAAAGTTTGTTACATATTTTTTATAGTGTGTATCCACATTTGGTGTTAAAAAATATTGTTATGATGATTAATTTTATTTTTTTCAATTTAGTTTATTATGTATTTATGTTATGCTATAAATTCATTTCGTTATTGTATATGTGATAAAAGATACATAAATAAATATGGATAATTATTATTTTGATTTGTCAAAATTGAACTTGTGTTGGGAGGATAATTATCATTCCTCCCAATAAAATTAGTTATAATTAGACTTCTTTTAATTGAATTATTCAAATCACATGTTATATTTAAGGATTCTATATGTCTATTATTCCTTTCTTGTGAAAAGATCTAGATGTCAACTTGGGTATTTTCGATAGTGTGCATCCACATATAATGTTTAAAAATATTGTTATGATGATTAACTTTATTTTTTCATTTTCATAAATTTAATTTTTTACAATTTATCTTATTGTATATATCTATTATGTTCTAAACACATTTGGTTACTATCAGTGTGATAAAACATACATAAATAAATATATATGATTATTATTTTCATTTGTCAAAATTGAACTTGTTAAGAGAGGATAACAATAATTCAGCCCAACAAACATAGTTATATTGAACTTGTTTTATTTGAAATGTTTGAATCATATGTTATATTTATGGATTTTACATGTCTTATTTTCATTTCTTTTGAAAAATATAGATCTTGGCTTTTTTTCATTAGCCTAATGGGTTCATGGTTGTAGGTTAGTTGGGGATTCTCAATAAGGTTGAGGCTAGAATTGTGTTGAGGGTTAGTAGACTCCTTTCCATTGATGGGAGTGTGGTTCTACATAAATTGGACCTTGAGAGCATTTTTATCTTTGGGACCTCCATCATCTAAAATCTAATAAGTATTTTGTCCTAGGTCAGGCTCACATAATATGGGGATTAATTTTTTTAAGTCGAGCGAGTTGGATACTCCAAAATTGTAGGGGGATTGGGGTATAAAAAATATCTTTATTTTTGTGAATATGGTAGCTAGAAGTTTGTGGAGGCTCACTCATAATGAGGCCCCATCAAGCAAAGTGATGTAACCCAAATGATTACAAAATCGGTCAGTCAAATATTGGTAGAGGTGTTTTAGTAATCCCTCAAAATGTTCTATCATGTTGAAGGATTTGGCTGAATCTTTTCCTCTTGTTCATGACTAGATGTTTTGGAGAATTAGTAATGGCCAAATAGGTAAGATAAAGGAGGATCCTTGGATAGTAGTTAAGGGAAATTTTAGGCTCTTTGGGGTTTTAATCTAATCACTAAATGAAGGTAGGATTCATTGTTTAGAATATGCTAAAGTCTAGTACCATTATGTGAGTGGTCATGTAGGTTCGAAGTTGGTGGAGAACCTTGCCTTGATGGGAAGAAAGTATGAAAACCCCTGTAGCTAACCCTCTGGAAAATATCATTATGAATTCTAATTGATGTAAATTATGTGGAATTGTGAAACATTGAGTGGCTGAGAAATGGACACAGATTCAGAGGACTGAGGAGGAGGATATTTCTTGTAAACCCAAACCTTACATTTATTTCATCATAAATCTTTGTTGGTTTAATGAAACTATTGTGCAAACATTGAGAGGAGGAGATGGGCCTCCTGAGTGGAGGAAGAGTCAACGTACTTACTCTCATGAATCTTGCTAACAGGGTCAACATGCAAGAAAAAACTTGGGCAAGAAAATCTTGGTGTGGAGATAAGAGAGGACTGATTGTTGATCATTATCATTAGGAGTTGATCATTGGAAGTCGAGAATTTGAGGATGGGGGAGAGTTATTGGATGGATTCTCATGTATTGAGAGTGAGTTCCCCATAATAGTAGGAAGAACACAAAGTAGCTCTGGTAGTTGGTGTGGCTACTTGGAAGACTCAGAATTCGTGAGAACCTATGTTCTACACTCGAGAAATAAATTCCCTGAGTTTGCAAAGTCCTATTTTGTACCTGTGTATGTCCTTATGTGCTTTTTTACTAAGGCCAGTGTAGGTTCTTGTGTGATGTGTGTCATGAAGATTTCAGTGGGTTGGTGACACTTAGGTGCTTGTTGAGTTGATAAACCCATGAGGGCTCACTAATAGACCACCTAAACAATAGTTTGCCTTAGGGCTGATAAACCACTAGGAAATTGTTTGGTTGAAAAACAACTAGCTAGGTTGAGGCACTCTAGCACTAGCTGGGGCTAATAAACATCGGGTGTAGCCTTGGGGTGGATAGTGCTTGGGTTAGAACCCAATGATAAACTACCTAGATGAGTATTCTCTTTAGTAATACCATAGCTAATCCAATTGATAAAACTCCCATTGTGCTTATGTCACCCATCTCCAAATCTGAACCAAGACTCTTTGTGCCTTTGTTGAGACCTATTAGTTGTTGTGTGATTGTTGAGGTCACTATGGTGTTTTAGTTGGGAGATATATAGAGATATCACATGAGAAATTGACCCTTGCGAGGTATGAATAGTTGAGAACTCTTGAAAAATTTACCTCCTCAGACTTTGAATCTAGCTTGAGGGTGGTCAACTGTAGGAAAGATTGAAGTGGAATTAGTCTATGGTTGGGTGGAGAGATGAAGTCCCACTCTTATTTACTAGTCATTTGAAGACAATAACATAAGTTTCTTACTTGTGTACTTGGTGCATTAAAAAGATGAGTATTGTTTCTATGTCATATGTGTGTGTGTGTGTGTGTCAGTAATGCTAATAGAGGACTATGTTATTCTTGTCTATCTATGGTCAGATGTTTTATGTATATGTATAACTCTCGTGATTAAGAGGGGACTTAGAGGAGTTTTTGTTAGTTATTACATTCATGAAGAACACAACTATTATTTTAATCATGTATGACTGCATAATGTTGTTGACTATTATGTGACAATGTGTGAATTCGATTAGTTGGAGAGCTATAAATATTTCAACTCTCGGAATTTTTGAGACTGTGAATGTCTTTTTTGAGTAGGACTGAGTATAATGCATCAAATGGTATATTAGTCAGATCTCATCAATAGGGATCCATTCAATGAGAAAGTAAATTCAATGTTTGGCTGAGAGGGTTGGTTGTTACATTGTCAGATGTTGATGGAAGGAGGCTAGGCACACATTGACATTGGGGAAAGCTAACGTAGATTCAATGTAAGTCTGCTAAATGGAACTCTAATTTTATGGTCAATTGAAGTTCAAGTTGAGTCGATGAGTGTAACAACCTCGGGTTAAAAGTTCATGTAATAAAGTTAATAAAGGCAAAAATAACACCAAGGTCATGAGACATGTATTCCAAGCTAAATTTTAGGTAAAACATAGTGATGGGGTATCAATGGTGATTAATTAATGGCTAAGGAAATTGGTAAAAGGCGAAGTGGCATTAATTGGCATTTATTATGAAAATAATGGAAAATAGGATAAAAGGAAGGTGAAAGGTCACATAATTTCATGTGAGCGAAATTGAAGGAAAAATAGATGAAATTGAAGAAAATGGAGGCCTCAATGATAAAAATTCTTCTGAGGATCAGTTCACAACTTTTTTTGGTCTATCTTTTGTTAGTTCAGTTTTGGAGCTCTCTCTCTCTCTCTATTCTCTCACACTCTCATACTCTTTCACAACTAGAGTTTTCTTGGAGAATTTTGGCATACTTTGGATTTGAGGAAAGAAGGAAAAGAAAAGTAGGAAAGTGCAAGGGAAAAGGTGGATCAACAACTACAGCTAGATTTATTTGTAGGTAACAGGTTGCATGTGTAGTTTCCTTACTAATTTATGGATGCATGGTATATGCATGTGATTATTTGGTTATGATCCATCATACGCATATAGGATTGCCTAGATTGACAATGATTTTATCTTACCTTGTCATTTCCTGGATAGCCATGGTGTTGTGGGTTTTTCCACTTGATTATTATCTTGTTGGTGCTCATAACTCCTTATGGTTGTGGGTTGGAACAAATGCTCTGGAGCCCTGAAAAAAACTTGGGTTGAGTTACTATCCTGGAGCCTAGGTTGGATAAATTCTCTAGAGCCTTTGGTGGGTTGATTCAGTAGCCCTGGATTCGGGTTGGAAAAATGATTTGGAGCTTGTTGACGGTGTTGGACCCACCAACATGTAAGGGTATCTCCCTGGTAAGAAGTCCCAATTAGACCTCAGACCATATGGTGTAGGAGTCCCAGCAGTGGGTTGTACGGTAATGCCTTGATTACGATTTCACATAGATGCAAGTAAGATGTCCCTGTTGGTAGCAAGGGTGTGACAGCTGCAGTAAGTCAAGGAAGGTGCATGAGAGGTTCCAACACACTGAGGGTGAAGTGAGTGCATCCCTTTGAAACCTGTAATAGTACGTGGCTTGGAAGGGAACACATGAGCGAAGATGCATCACAAGATGGAAAGCAAGTTAGCAAGAAATCCAAAGTGATGGTTAAACCAATAACACATTTTAGAAAGATTCATACATACTTATACAGAATATTCCATACATTCATGTGTAAGAAAACAAATACATACATCATTTAGAGTAAACTAGATAGCATAGAATAGAATACAACATATGCATGAAATGTGTCGGCTCCGTTATATTATGAAGTATAAGTTCTAGTCATTCAATACATCCATATCCAACCACTAGTTCCGACAACGGAACATTACAGCCACAACCGCCTGCTCTAAAGATATGTACTAGCTCTACGCAGTGAGAAGCCAAGGCTCATTACAACACTGTCCAAGCTTTCTTTAAGATAGTCCTATCAGAAGTTTGGTTGACCAAAAGCCTTTACAATGAGTTATGAGGTTCTATTTATAGCAAAGGGTGGGGTGACCCTTGACACTCCCCTTTGTGACAATTCATCTACCCTCATGGCTCTTCATCTACTCTATGACTGTTACATCTAACTATCGACACTTGAACTTCCACTTGACAACACGTTACATTACAATGCACATGTGCTCATGTGAGACAAAATTGCTTCAGCAAGCCATGAAAGACATCACTGACATTCGGACCATTGTGGTGAGACCAAATCTTTGACATGCTTGTGATGGTCGAAGGTGGTGAGATGATGCCAAGCTTGGTTGTCCGTGGTGGAGTCCGTGTGCTCAATGGTGACATCTTGTTGAAGCGAACTCTTGCCTTTGTTGCATCCAGGTGCACTGATATGGCTACTCTGTTCAACTTGTTTGATATCATGCACATGGTCATCCCTTTTCGACCAGACCGACAACATGTTGATGCATAGTGTCTACAATGTTTTCCAAGCATGCGCTGGTGGTCGTGCACATCAACTTGTTAGATTAGATATCCAGCTCCAGTCAGACTTGCTTCTTGTCTTCACCTTGGTGAGTGTATCGAATAGGTGGGATCACATACATGCACACATTGTCATGCATGCTCCTGTATTCCCTTGCATGCAACCAACAACACTGCTCACCTTGTCTACTATGTGCTAGCTGTTGGGATGGATCTATAACTCGATGTCTTCATGGGTAGGAAAGTTCATAGACACTTGATCGACTGCATCCCCAAGTGTGCTTTGAATGGTGTCTTCAACTCTGCTCTCCAGGAAACCATTGTACCTGTGCTGCTGAGAGGCAGATGAACACTTGCGATACTTGGAGACATGGCAACACTAATGGAAAGCAATCCGTCGGTTGAAAACCAAAACGAACTTGAGAACTGACTTGCAACATACCTATGTGACTAATCATGAAGGTTACACAATTTCCACTGAGAGGTCGGGAGACTGACTTCCAAAACTGTGCAAGGCACAGTCTGGGCTGTTAGTAGGTTGACTGACTGCTGGAACTTTGCAATGCAAAGTCCAGTCTGGTTTGTTGAGGACTAAAACTGCACAATGCACAATTTCAGTCAGCAGTAGTATGCAACCAACAAACTGCATTTCCCAACTTCTGGGCCAGCAGGACACTGCCTCCAAGAATTTTGGAATGCAAGCCTAGAGTTTAGTAACTCACTAAACTTGTGCAATTTTTGAAGGGAAGGAAGATCCTTTTCTTTCGAAAATGCGTAGTGTTAGCCGGGCAAGGCACAATCCAGGCGAAGGCGGCCTAGTCCGGCCGACGGGCGACTGAAAACATGAAAAGTGTGAATGCATGATGAGATGAGTGCAAACAAGAGTGAATGATCATTGATGCAAGCAACAGGTGCAGGATTTAGGAAATGGGAAAGCATGCAAGTGTGTGAAGCGAGTCACCCCAACAGCGATTATCCATGCAAAAGAGTATCATGCATGCGACAATAGTGAGATTTCAATGAAAACAAAAACGGTCCTAGTACAAGATAGTATGTATCAAAACAATAGCAAGTGCTCACTGAAATCAATCAGACAACATTCATACGAAATGAAACACAATAAGTGCCATAAACGTAGTGTGAGACATGAAAAGTGGGCTTACCTCAAAACAGCTAAGATGAATGTGCTGACAACTCCTAGATGCAATATGGGATGTTAGAGCTGCAAGATAAATGTGAGGAATGAGATCTGTAGCATCCAGTTGATGAGTTTCGATAAAATTGAGGTTGCGACGTGCATGCCACAAATCTAGGGAAAACGACACTTGGTGGGAGGTTTATGAAATTATCCTTGCATGTAACCTCCAAATGCTAGAAATAGATCCATGAATTAAGGGATTCCTTTGCATGCTCCCTTGGGAGGATCAGCTCATGCATGCAAAACAATTTTTTGTGGTCCCAGAGGGAGTCAATCATCTCAACTGCACATGCAACAGTTTGCTCAGCTAGGAGGAAAAAATGCGCATTTCTGGGAGGGAGTTGGGTTGGCTGCCTAGAGGGATTGCGTAATTTTTGGGCAGAGTAGCTCACTACTACCCAGGATTGCACAATTTATGGGCTGAGCAGTCCTGTTGGGAGGAATTGCACAATTTTTCCAGTGAACAGTGACAAGCAGACTTGTGCAATTCTGGAGCCCAGCAGGCTGCCAGATAGAATTGTGAAATTTCTGGAGGGAAGGCTAGTTTCCCTCTAGAATTGTGCAATTTCTTGAGGGAGTTTCTCAACCTGCAACTGGTCTAAGTCCAGTGAAACAACCTATGAGGGGGATGCAACAAGATTTGATGGACAGGCTGTCATTATGCAAGTAAATCACTGAAGCTTGTGTACTTGACAAGACAAGACATGTTGCTATGAAAGGTTGGTAGGGAGGCTCCAAAAAAAAGCTAAGGAAAAATTTTGGAGGGTGGTTGTAGCCGCTACAACACTTGGTGACACACTGGTAGAACTCCAGCTCTTTGAATGGACCTTGTTCGTGAAAATCAAGTCTAACACCTCCGGAAGTATTGTTCAGTTCTTAGTTCATCTTGGTTTCCACACTTTCTTGATTGTAAGATGTAGCATATACCAAGCCCTTGGTTGGTCAACACACATTCCAAGCCAAGCCAACACAGTTGTTTCGATTGGGGTTGAGGAGTATATGATGCACAAGCAGTATAGTCGTCAGAGTCTTAGTTTCATCTCTAGTGTTGCTCCGCTACCAGCAGGCCTGGACAGTACCCCGGCGGAGTCACGCAGGAACACAAGCATGGCTCTGCTAGCAGCGAGCCTGGTCAATACCCCGACGGATTTACTTGCATCACCTCTCTGCATAGGAAGCCTTTCTCTTCTTTCGCCTTATTCATTTTTCATTTTCTTTCAAACTTTTTTCACTTTTTCACTTTTTTCATTTTTCATCTTCATAACTGTGTATAACACTTATTCATTTCAGAGGCGGAAGAGGGATCTCGACTTATTGAGAGTAGAAGAGGTTTTTCCTTCAGAGAAGTAGTTTATTTATACCTCTGACGTGCTTGTTAAGGTTTTCCCCCTCACCTTACTCTACTTGATTGAGCTGACAAGGATTAACCCAAAAACAACCGACTAGAGCAGGTGATACTAGTTAGCGTGCAAGCGTTGTGTTTTCACCAAGGCTCACTTTAAACAATACATATTTTCCATTGATGTATCATGGACTGAAGACAACAAGTTATTACATAAGAAAGTGGAAAAAAGATAACCAAATGTTGATAGTTGTACAAGTCCTCTTGTACTTTACCCAGCTTGTTTCAAGAGTTGCGCAAGGTCCATGCAAAAGTAACCCATGGACAATAACAAGAAAACAAAACAAAAAGAAAAGAAAGAAGCAGAAGCAAATGTGCAAGAAAATCGAGTAAGAAAACAAATAAGCAAGAAAACAAACACACAAAGAAAGAAGCAAACATGCATGCAAGAAAACAAATCAAAAGCAAACACTTCTCCTACTCCTAAGCTAACAGTGCATGGGTCATCTCACATGAATTGATACTTCCAATGCAGCCACTGGCACATTGGTTGACCCATGTTGGTGAAGGCACGATTTGAAAACATTGCAGTTGCACAAACCAGCAAGCATGAAAGATATAACGATGAAGACGAACACACTCCGAGCTTACAAGCGACCACATAACAAAGATGAGTGAAAGTGCATGAAATGCACTCAGTGGAGCTGACATGGTGATGTGATACACTTCCTGCAGATGTTGAGTGTATGAATTATCTTGACTGTGACATGCAAGCAAACATGAGAAAGTTAGACCACTTAAGTTGTGCATGTGTGCTTGCTGTGTAAGATTCCTCCAATGCATGAGTGATGGGATCGTGTAGCTCGAGTGGAGGAAGAGAAATCTGGGTGTTTGGTTGATCTTCAATGCAAAGCAGAGAGTGATGAGGAGCCTTGAGTGTTTCAACAATTTCCTGGCCGGAAGTGAAACCAACCTTAGGATAGCGAGGGCCTGACATAACCATCAGCTCAGGCTGAAGTGCCTCAACAGTCTGTGGGTTTTGACTTCGTTGACAGATAGATCAACGTAGACCAGTGTCACAGACATATTAACAATGATTGAATCAACATTGTGATTAGATGAAGAGGTAGAGAGATCACGACAAACAAGATCAGAAAATTAAAGATGTTTGTCGGCATCCTCATGATCTGATGAATTGGGCAGAGGGGTAGATGAGAAGCAAAGATGTTCACCCTATGTGTTTTCAGAAATGACATATGACATATTGGATGGATTTTCGGAGGAAGATGTGTCCTCTCCACACTGTAATGAAAAACTGACATCTGACGTGTCCTGTGAATGATCGGAAGTAGAAACATCCGGAAATGGGTTTTCACAGGGGAAATCAGCAATGGCAGAATCACAAGGGATGTCAAAAGCAGATGAGGCGTAGTTGAAAGGGAGTCATCCTTCACTGCGGTTCTTCTTTAGATTCCTGCACAGACTCATCATGAATGATGGAGCAGGTTGGCTGCATAACACCAACTCTGTCGACAACTTGATCCTCGTTCACAACAGGTGAGAAGTCCAGAATGGGAGAACACAAGATAGTACAATTCAGAGGATAAGTAGAATGCGAGGACGGAGGTTGAGGGAGTGAATCCACGTGACAACCAACAGGCTTGCATTCCAAATCTATGTAGATATCAAGAGCAGGTGGGGTGGGAGGATGTGATAGTTCAATAGATGTGTGTCCATGTTCTCCCACATCACTCTACAGTGGTGGAGCTATTTGATGAGGTGAAGGCAAACAATCACTTGTGACAGCAACTGTGCCTACCTATGATTGTGCAGCTCCATCACTGAAGTGTTCTGAGTGGGGTTTGAAGATGTGAAGAAGATAGTCAAATCTTCCATCGAGAAATTCCCAATCAATATCATCTTTGGGGAATCGGTATGCAATATTACAAAAGCATGTGTAAAACTAATCAACGGATTCATCGGGTGCTTTCCATAATTTCATAGTTTCTTTGTTGGGTGCTTTACGGTCAAGGTGATTCAAAGCATGGTCTATCTTTGCGACCAGATGAGCAAGAGAATGAATAGATTTTTCGAGCAGCATGGCACACCAGTGCATTGGGTTCCCTCGAAGTGTGTAGATGAACAACGCGTAACTCATTTATTCTTTAAAGATTCCATGTCTTTCGCATGAGCCTACAAAACTGACCGTGTGCCTAACCAAGGCTACATGGCCTCCACCATCATGTGTTTTATGTGACAAGTTATCCGAGAGATCTTCCTAGATAATGAAGTCGTTTCCATAAGACTTACAGTCTGGAAGAGGAACTTGGTAGTTATTCATAATAGATATGTAGAGATTCAAAATGGATGTGAGGACTCAACGTGTCATCTGGCCCTCCTTCTAGTGCCAAAATGTTGATGGTGCTGGACCCGCCAACATGTAAGGGGATCTCCCGGGTAAGAAGTCCCAATTAGATCTCAGACCATTTGGTGTAAGTCCTAGCAGTGGGTCATATGGTAATGCCTTGACCGCGATTTCTCATAGAGGCAAGCAAGATGTCCCTATTGGTAGCAAGGGTGTGACAACTGCAGTAAGTCAAGGAAGGTGCATGAGAGGTTCTAACACATTGAGGATGAAGTGAGTGCGCCCCTTGGAAACCTGTAATAGTACGTGGCTTGTAAGGGAACACATGAGCGAAGATGCATCACAAGCTGGAAAGCAAGCTAGCGAGCAATCCAAAGTGATGGTTAAACCAACAACACATTTAAGAAATATTCATACAGACTTATACAGAATAGTCCATACATGCATGCGTAAGCAAACAAATACATACATCATTTAGAGTAAACCAGATAGCATAGAATATAATACAACATATTCATGATACGTGTTGGCTCCGTTATATTAAGAAGTGTAAGTTCCATTCATACAATACAACCATGTCCAACCACTAGTTCCGACATCAGAACATTACAACCAAAACTGCTTGCTCCTCCAAAGAGATGTACTAGCAATGTGCAGTGGAGAAGCCAAGGCTCATTACAACATTGTCCAAGCTTTCTCTAAGATAGTCCTATCAAAAGCATGGCTGACCAAAAGCCTTTACAATGAGTGATGAGGTTCTATTTATAGCAAAGGGTGGGGTGACCCTTGACATTCCCATTTATGAGAGTTCATCTACCCTCATGACTCTTCATATACTCTATGATTATTACATCTAATTATCGAAACTTGAACTTCCACTTGACAAGACGTTACATTACAATGCACATGTACTCATGTGAGAAAAAATGGCTTGAGGAAGCCATGCAAGACATCATTGACACTCGGACCATTGTGGTGAGACCAACTCTTTTACATGCTTGTGATGGTCGAAGGTGGTGAGCTGATGCCAATCTCGGTTGTCTGTGATGGTGTTCGTGCACTCAATGGTGACATCTTGCTTAAGCGAACTCTTGCCTTCATTGCATCTGGGTGCATTGATATGGCTTCTCTATCCAACTCATCTGATATCATGCACATGGTCATCCTGGTACGACTGGACATGCAACATGTTGATGGATAATGTCTACGTTGCTTTCCAGCCATGTGCTGGTGGCCGTGTGCATCAACTTGTTGGAGTACATGTTCAGCTCTAGTCGAAATTGATTCTTGTCTTTGCCTCAATGAGTGTGTCGAATGGGTGGGATCACATGCATGTGCACAATGACATGCATGCTGATGTATTCCCTTGCATGTGACCAACAACACTACTCACCTTGTCTGCTTTGTGCCAACTTCTGGGATGGATCTATAACTTGTATGGGCACAATTTCATCCGTGAGTGCATGTTGTGCCCCCTATTGTACCTATTCCTACTGCAAATCCTTCTATTGTCTATGTAGCCCATGTTCTATAGGTTTTAACCCCGTACAGAAATTACCTGCATACGAATTCTAAAACATAGAAAATAAATAATGCGAGAGCAGAACACATAAAACACATATACACAGAGATTTTCCCCTTGATCCCAAAACCGAGACTACTAGCTTGATTTTTCATTATGTTCCTTTCAATGTTATAATACATATTTATACATGCCAAAGCATCCAATACCATGGAACGAAAACCATCGCGTCCAAAAAACATGTGCGAAAATCATGCACAAAACCATAGGTGGGTCCGCCCAACCTAACATAGGGTCCAAAACCAAAATTTTCTGGGGCGCTGCCCCGGACCCCATAAAGTTGGGTTACGGGTGCCCCTCAAAACCACTGTTAACTACGTGGAAAGAATATAACACAACCCAACGTTCTCCCACTTGTTGTTTTCTTTCCACAAGGGGCCATAAGAGAGCTTAGTCATTTTTCCAGTCCTGAAATGCCCATTGTCTCTCTACACCAAGAGAACTTCTCAGAGCTCACAGATTTTGTCAATGCATCTGCAGTATTCTTCAAAGTGTTCACCTTTAGCAGCAACACCTTTTGTCTTTTATCATATCCCTCACAAAGTGATATTGAACATCAATGTGCTTTGTCTTTGAATGATATGCGGGGTTATTTGCCAAGAAAATTGCACTTTCGCTGTCACAGTTTATCCTTATAGCTTCCTATACTAACCCCATTCTTGAACACAATCTCTACAACCAAACTACTTCCTTGCTTGCATGAGTGGCTGCCATGTATTCTGCCTTTGTAGTTGACAGTGCCACTACAGATTGTTTCTTACTCATCCAACTGACTGCACCTCCAGATAGGTTAAACACATACCCACTTGTAGATCTTCTCTGATCTAGATCTCTAGCCCAGTCTGCATCAACAAAGCCATGAATATCCAATAGTCTATCCAATCTTGGTCTTCCTTGGTAGCACAAACCATAATCACTAGTGCCACGAAAATACTTGAAAACCCGCTTCACTACTGTCTAGTTCTCCTTCCTTGGTTTTGACATAAACCTGCTCAATACTCCCACTGCATGTGCAATGTCTGGTCTAGTACAGACCATTGCATACATCAGGCTACCGACTGCACTTGCATATGGAACACGGGACATGTCCTCTTCCTTTTCTTATGTCTTGGGACACTGTTCAACAGATAACCTCACACCTAAAGGAATAGGACCCTTCACCGTTTTACTATCCTGCATATTAAACCTCTGCAATATTGTCTCGACATACTTCCTCTGGTTTAACTAGAGCTTCCTCTTTGCCCGATCTCTTTTAATTTCCATGCCCAAAATATAGTTTGCAGCACCAAGATCTTTCATGTCGAATTTGGAGGACAATTGGGTCTTCAAATCCTAGATAACTTCTTTGTCATTTCCAACCAACAACATATCATCCACATACAAGACCAGATAAATAACACGGTCACCAATTAATTTAAAATACACACAGTGATCTGCTTTGCTTCTGGTGAAGCCAAGTCCCCGTATAAATGTATCAAATTTCTGATACCACATCCTTGGTGACTGTTTTAACCCATATAGAGACTTCTTTAACTTACATACTAGTTATTTCTTACCCTTCACCGCAAAGCCTTCAGGTTGCTTCATGTAGATCTCCTCTTCCAGATCCCCGTGAAGAAATGTTGTCTTCACATCCATCTGTTCTACCTCAAAATCAAAATAAGCAGTAATAGATAAAAGTAATCTAATAGAAGTTACCTTGGCAACAGGAGAAAAAATATCACCAAAATCAATTCCTGGCACTTGGGAATAACCTTTTTCTACCAACCAAGCTTTGTATTTCTCCACTTTTCCTTCTGCATTTTTCTTCTTTTTGAACACCCATTTGCTGCCAATGGGTTTCCTTCCAGCCGGCAACCCCACCAGATCCCAAGCCTCATTTTTGTGCAAAGATGCCATTTCATCAACCATGGCCTGTTTCCAGAGTTTTCCATCCTCTGAATCCACTACTTCCTTCATAGTTCTGGGATCATCATCAGTAACAGACAAAGCAAAATTTGAACAGAAAGTAGATGGACTATACCTTTCTGGCTGCCTTCTTTCTCGAACTGATCTTCTCACAGCCGGAGTTTGTGGCTCTTCATCTTCTGATTCCTCCTCTGCTGTAGAGTCCGATTCTTCCTTCTTTAGCTCAAATTCTATCTTCTCAGGTTCCTTTGGTTGGTCATCATGTTTAATAACATCTTTCACCTCTCTGAACACCACATCTCGGCTGTACCTAACCTTCCTTGTTACTGGGTTCCAAAGTTTATAACCCTTTAAACCATCCTTATACCCAATAAAGATGCACTTTTCAGATTTACTATCCAACTTTGTTCTTTTCTCCTTTGGAACATGTACATATGCATCACATCCAAATACCCTCAGATGTGAAAGGGAGGGTTTCTTACCAGTCCATACCTCTTGTGGAGTCTTATCCTCCAACGCTGATGAAGGTGACCTGTTGACCATATAACATGCAGTATCCATCGCCTCTGCCCAGAATTGCTGTCCTAACCCGACACCACTGAGCAATTGCTTCTTGCCCTTTCCATCAACATCTTGTTCATTCTTTCTGCAACTCCATTTTGCTGAGGTGTATATGGATTAGTCTTCTGCCGTGTTATACCACACTTCTTGTAGAATTCTTCAAATTCCTTATTGCAAAACTCTCCACCATTATTTGTCCTCAGCACCTTTATCTTCCTCTCTATCTGGTTTTCCACTAGAGCCTTAAATTATTTAAACTTATCAAAGACTTCAGATTTCTTCTTAAGGAAATATATCCATGTATTCCTTGAGAAGTCATCTATAAATGATACATAGTACACAGACTTACCTAGTGATGGAACCTTCACAGGTCCAAACACATCACTGTGCACAAGCTCTAATATATGTTTTGCCCTCTTACCACTAGAGGGGAAACTCACCCGATTCTGCTTCCCGTATACACAATTTTCACAGAAATCAAAATCCAGAGAGCTATTACTCATACCTTCTACCATACCTTTACCATGAAGTATTTGAAGGCCCTTCTCTCCAATATGTCCAAGCTTTTGATGCCATAGCATGGTCTTTTCTCCAGAGACCACTAGATTTTCTGCTCCACTTTTAGGAACCACGGAACTGTTGCACCCATCGTCAATAGTGCTACCTTGTAGCTTGTACAGAGTTCCAATCCGAACTCCCCACATCAATACCAGTTCTCCCCGAACCATTTTGCAGGTATCCTTCTCGAACACTGTTTTTACACCTGCATCATCCAGCTTACTAATAGAAATCAGATTTCTAGCTAATGCAGGAATATGCAGAACACCCGAAAGTGTTCTAACCCTTCCAACTTGCAGCTTCAACTTTAATTTTCCATGACCAATGATTCTAGCCTTCTTGTCATCCCCAAAGAAGACATCACCACCGTCATATTTCTCATACTCACAGAACCACTCTCTATGGGGAGTGAAGTGAAAGGATGCACCTGAGTCAATTAACCATGCCTCATGATCTACATGTGTACTTGAAGAAGCCAAGTACACATCTCCACCTTCATCTGAGGTGGTTTTTACCTCTGCAGAAGGAGCCTCATCAGATCCCTTTCCTTTGTCAGGAGCTTTAGATTTACAATCCCTTTTGAAGTGGCCTTCCTTTCCGCATTTCTAGCACACCACCTTTACAGGTTTTCCTAGAGATTTAGATCTCCCACTCGATGACTTATTTTTGTTTCTGTACTGGGACCGTCCTCGTATAGACAAGGCATCACTATTTTGGCTCTCCATGTTTTTCCGTCTCATCTCCTCCGTTAGCAAGGCTGAGACTATTTCATCAAACTGCAAGATAGTTGCATTGCTACCTATTGCAATAACCAGACTATCCCATGGATCTGGTAGAGAACACAACAAAATGATGCACTTATCTTCATCTAAAATTTTAATATCAACAGATGCTAACTGACTTACCACAATATTAAATGCGTTCGGATGCTCTGTCACCAAGTCTCCATCTTTCATCCTCAAGTTATACAGCCTTTTCCGCAGGAACAGTTTATTCACCAGAGACTTAGATTGGTACAAAGTCCCTAACTTGTCCCACAAAGCCTTTGCTGTAGCTTCCCCTGATATATTCAGCAATACTGAATCTAAGACACACAATCTTATTGTGCTCTTTGCCTTCTGATCCAACTTCTTCCATTCTTCATCGAACACTCCCGTTGGTTTAGTACCCGGATCTACAGCGATCCACTGATCTTTATTCACCAATAGATCCTCCATCTTGAGTTTCCACAACTCAAAACTCCGACCATTAAATTTCTAAATCTCTATCTTTCCACTGCTCGCCATCTTTTTTCACCACTAGAATCGATCTTGCAGATCTCCCACTGAACAGGGTCTACCATAGGCTCGAGCAAAACCCCTCAGCAATAAAGGCGTCCCCTTGAAGCCAAATCTGCTTTGATACCAAATGTAGGTTTTAACCCCGTACAGAAATTACCTGCATACAAATTCTAAAACACAGAAAATAAATAATGCGAGAGCAGAACAAATAAAACACATATACACAAAGATTTTCCCCTGGATCCCAAAACGGGACTATCAGCTTGATTTTTCATTATGTTCCTTTCAATGTTATAATACATATTTATACATGCCGAAGCATCCAATACCATGGACCGAAAACCATCATGTCCAATACCATGGACCAAAAAACCATCGCGTCCAAAAAACATGTGCAAAAATCATGCACAAAACCATATGTGGGTCCGCCTAACCTAACATAGGGTCCAAAACCAAAATTTTCCAGGGCGCTGCCCCGGACCCCATAAAGTGGGGTTACGGGTGCCCCTCAAACCCCCTGTTAACTACGTGGAAAGAATATAACACAACCCAACATGTTTGTCCTTGGGTTGCTGCTTCAGCACATGCAACTCCTTCTCTGTTCCGTTCTCTACCTTCGCGCAATCTTCATGTCGTACTGTCACCTCATGGCCTCAGTCTCCAAAGTTTCTTTCTCACAAGTGGATCTACTTAAGTTTGCAACTTTGTTTCGCCTCTCTGTTGTCAACAACCTTCCTTCGGAGTTCGTTGCATCCGGTATGCTACCTTCAGCTGTTGGATGGTGCTGCTTGCTGTGATGATGTTGCCGTCATATCTTGATGTCCTTTTCTACGAACAACTCGATGTATTTGTGAGTAGGAAATTTCATATACACTTGATCGACTACATCCCCAAGTGTGCTCTGAATGGTGTCTTTAACTCTACTCTCCTGGAAAGCATTATACCTGTGCTGCCGAGAGGTAGATGAACACCTGCGATACCTGGAGATAGGGAAACACTGATGGAAAACAATCTGTCAGTCGAAAACCAAAATGAACTTTGGAACTGACTTGCAACATACCTATGTTCTTGATCATGAAGGTTGCGCAATTTCCGCCGGGAGGTCAGGAGACTAACTGCCAAAACTGCACAAGGCACAGTCCGAGCTGTCAGTAGGCTAACTGACTGCTGGAACTACGCAATGCATAGTCCAACCTAGCCTGCTAAGGACTGAAATTGTGCAATGCGTAATTTTAGTCAACAGTGACAGGCAACCAGCAAACTGCATTGCGTAATTTATGGGGCCAACACAACATTGCCTCCAAGAATTTTGCAATGCAAGCCTGTAGTCTAGTCCCAGGCTAGACTTGCACAATTTCTAGAGGGAAGGCATGGTCCGGGCCAAGGCAGCCCAATATGGATGATGGGTGACTGAAAACATGAGAAGTGTGAATGCATGATGAGATGAGTGCAAACAAGAGTGAATGATCATTCATGCAAAAAACAAGCGCATGATTCAAGAAATGGGAAAACAAGCAAGAGTTTGAATCGGGTCGCCCCAACGACGACCGTATGTGCAAAATAGTATCATACATGCAAAAAATGTGAGATGTTAATGAAAAATGAAATGGTGCTAGTACAAGCCAGTATGTATCAAAATGACAACAAGCGCTCACTGAAATCAAGTAGACAACATTCATATGAAGCGAAACATAAGAAGCGTAAAAAACGCAGCGCGAGATGTGAAAAGCGGGCTTACCCCAAAACAACTGAGCTGAATTTGCCGACGACTCATAGTGTAGGGTTGATGAGTTTTGATAAAAGCCAGGTTGCGACATGCATGCCACAAATCTAGGGAAAGCGACACTTGGTGGGAGGTTTCTGAAATGATACTTGCATGTAACCTCCAACTGCTAGAAATAGATCCCTTAATCAAGGGATGCCTTTGTATGCTTCCTTGGGAGGAGCAGATCATGCATAAAAAACAATTTTTCTCGGTCTTGGAGGGAGCCGATCAACTCAACTACACATGAAACAATTTGCTTGGCTGGAAGGAAAAAATGTGCATTTCTAGGAGGGAGATGGGTTGTATGTCTAGAGGGATTGCACAATTTCTGGGCAGAGCAGCTTACTGCTGCCCAGGATTGCGCAATTTCTGGGTTGAGTAGTCCTGTTGGGAGGAATTGTACAATTTTTCGAGTGAACAGTGATAGGCATATTTGTGCAATTCTAGAGCCCAGCAGGCTTCCAGACAGAATCACACAATTTCTGGAGGAAAGGCTGGTTTCCCTCAAAAATTGCACAATTTCTTGAGGGAGCTGCTCAGCCTGTAGTTGGCCTAAGTTTGATGAAACAACCTGTGAGGGGGATGAAACAAGCTTTGATGGACAGGCTGTCATTCTGCAAGAAAATCATTGAAGCTTATGTACTTGACAAGACAAGACATGTTGATGTGAAAGGTTGGTAGGGAGGCTCCAAAACGAAGCTAAGGAAAAATTTTGGAGGGTGTTTGTAGCCTCTACAACAGAGCCCTAAAAGGTTGTAGGTTTAGTTACTAGTTCCTTGAGCCTTGGATAACTTGGGTATAGATTGATCTGGTTGGTGTTGGTGATGTCCGACCATGAGGTGGAATCACTAGTTAAGGGTTGAGGTGGTTTTGCCTTTGGAATCCATGGTTTTTTTCTGCTTGTTTTATTCCATGAGATGCCACATTCATGCTTGGAATATGATGTTAGGGTGATTAGCTAAACGAGAGATTTGGTTAAGCCCAATCTATGTTTGGGTGGTACATGGAAGTCCCTGGCTTGGTTGGTTTTGCATATTTTAATAAGATCTAATCTCCTATTGTATTTTATGAGTACTTGTACTTGAGATTATGTGGGTTTTATGGTTTTTATGTTGTTAATTTGTTTGTGAATATGTTGGTTATATGATTTTTAAAATCTATGGATCTTGATATATTCTGATTAGTTGATAAATGTTTAATGAATGCGTGAGATAATAGATGTTATTACTACTATTATGAAAGGGCATTAGGCCTTCTTAGTGATCCTCAGATAAGTTTCATACCCCTGTTTTTAGATATGCATTCATGACCTATAGATTACATGTTTGGCGAAATGACTATCATGGTTAGGCTTTGATAAGTCTAGTATTTAATCAAGTTTTGTATGAATGGCTTTTTCTTGATGTCAATTACCATTCTAGAATGTCTCATTGATTTCTTAGAAGTGATCTGGAGGTTGACCTAGAATTTAGGGTCAGAATCTAGGATCACACCCACTGAATTAGAGAAATTTGGTTGCAACCACATGGATGCAGTGTTTTGCATGTAGTTGGAGGCTCCCAACTACATGGATTCCTTGTTGTGGGTGTGGTTATGGGCCTAGGGCTAAGAAAAATAGGTATAGATTAGGGTTTGGCCACCTGGGGTGGTTTTTCAGCCTCTTAGTGATCTATAGCCCTTGTAGGATGTGGTGAGTTGTCATTTTGTTGTCAATAGTTGGCCCCACTTACTTAATTGGATCTAGGAGGTTGGGTCAGGTCATAGTAGCTCTTCCTCTCATATTTACCCGACAAGCCGGTGAATTTCGGTAATGTGGGAGGGGTGGTTATAGGTTGGTATGAGAGCAGGTTTTGTTCTCTTTGGGTGATATCTAATACCAACTGATTGGTACCAGAGCTCCCAAGTTCAATAACTTGGACTAGATGGGCATAATGCATTCGTCATGCATGCATGTCCATTGTCTATGTATTCATTATGCATATTGTGATAGATTTTGTTTTAGTAGTGTCATATTGTAGAATTTGATTATGTTGATGTTGAGATGATTGATATGTTGATTTTATTATATATACATGTGTCATGCTAATCTGGAGTAACTAAGGAGATGAGATAACCTCCCTTGAACTTCCTGAGGTATGTTTGATCATGTCTATATTTGGTTATCTGAAATGATATGTTTGTAAGAAGTAGAGTATCAAAGACGATAACAAAAATGGTGGAATACAGTTCACATGACTCCCTATCGATCATATGAACAATATGGTGATGAGTACTCCCTTGACATACCAGATATATTGATAATTTTGAAAGGAGAGATCAGAAGTTGTAAGGCAGATAATGACAGAATCATTCAGTCACAGGAAAGACTTTCTAGGGCACATGAGAAGCAATTAGAGGTTAATATAATCATCCTTTAGAGTTTATCAAATTTGCAGAGACATGGACCACTTAGGATCAGTCATGGAAAATGGGTATATGGCAGTAGGTCTCAATCAGTATACAAATTTGACAGGGATGATACAGTTAGAGATGGTAGGTTTTGGGACACACCTGATAAGAGGGGCAATTACCATGGATTTATTCTAGTTCTGGTTCAGAGAGACAACATCATTATCACTGCCACCATATGTATAGGAGGAGTGACAAACAATGCTTTCCGTAGGAGTTCAATAAAGAAAAGCCTCCTACATTTGATGGAGAAATGAAAAAGTTAGGGGATGGAGAAGCTTAGTTGCTTACGATGAATAAGTTTTTCAAATTTCATGTTTACTCAAAGAATATGAAAGTTGAGATAGCTACTTTCAGTCTTAAAGGAAAAGCAAACATCTCATGGGAAGATGTAAAGAATGTCAAAGGGATTTTGGAAGAGGAGTTGACTTGGAGTGAGTTCAAGAGACTTCTCAGGAAGAAGTATCTATTTGAGATATATTATGATGACAGGGAAAATAAATTCTAATAGTTGATGATGGGATCTATGACCGATGCGGAATATACTAGAATATTCTTAGAGTTGTTAAGAAATGTGCCTTATCTTAAGGAGGAGAAATAAAATATTCAGAGATTCATCAGTGGGTTGTCGCTATCATTCAAAGAAAAAATTGAGTTTGATGAGCCTAGATCACTATAGGAATCCATCAGAAAGTTAAAGCATTGTTATGAGCAATTGAAGCACAAGATTGAGTCTAAGCATGATTAGAAAGGTAATGAGAAGAATAAAGGGGAGTGGGATAAGAAAATACTTCATCAAAGGGTAAGATCTTGTCCATTTGAGTTGAACAGTATGTCTACATCAATGCATCTAAATGTGCTTCTGTTGATATCATACAGTATGTTTTGGGTATGGATTGGTTGTACATTCTCAGGACTAAGGTAGATTTCTATGATAAGGATATTGAGTGTTTGGATAATAATGGAGAGAAGAGAATCTTACAGGGTAATAATATGCCTACATCAGAGAGGATGGTTAAAGATATGCAGGCCAAGTGTAGTAGTAGTAAATGATGTGTATTGTTTTCAGTTCATATTTCTAGTGACAAAGGCAAGGATGTTGAGATGCTAAAGTCTTGAAGAGGTATCTAGTTTTGTAGCAATTTTAGGATGTATTTCCAGCAGATATTTCAGAGTTACTGCCTCACAGGGAAGTGGAATTTTCTATTGAGTTGATGCTAGGAGTAACACCAAAATAGAAGGCACCTTACAGGATGAGCACTTTGGAGTCCGTGGAACTAAAGATACAATTGAAGGAGATGCTTGAAAACGGATACATAAGGCCAAGTGTGTCACCTTCGGGTGCACCTGTGTTGTTTGTGAAGAAGAAGGATGGTACTATCAGGTTATGCATTGATTACAGGAAGTTGAATAAGGTGATGATTAATAATAGGTACCCTTTGACACGAATTGATGACTTGTTTGACCAGTTGAAGGGAGAAACAATGTTCTCAAAGATCGACTTGAGATCAGGATATCATCAGGTACGCATCAAAGAAGAGGACATCTAAAGACTTCTTTCTAGACCAGGTATGGGCATTATGAGTTTATTGTGGTTCCTTTTGGTTTGACTAATGATCCATCTACTTTCATTTGCTTGATGAATAATGTGTTATGTCCTTATCTAGCCAAGTTTGTGATTGTATTCATTGATGACATATTGATATATTCTAAGAATGAAGAATAACACGTCAAACACTTAGAAATAGTATTGAGATTACTAAGAGAGCATTAGTTTCATTCCAGGATTCATAAATGTAGTTTCTTTCAGACAAAGGTATATTACTTGGGACATTTTTTTTCCAAGGAAGGCATAGCAGTGGGTTTGGAAAAGATCGGAGCTATCATGGAATGGGTAGCTCCTAGAAATGTGGATGAGGTCATATCATTCATGGGATTAGCAGGTTACTATAGGAGGTTCGTTAGGAACTTCTTAGGATTTTCTATCATATTACATCCTCGCAGAGAAAGGGAGGGAAATTTGAATGGATAGAGGAATGTGTAGAGAGTTTTGAGAAGTTGAAGCAATTGCTTACACATTCTCTAGTCTTGAATATTGCAAATCTAGTCAAAGAGTTTGTGGTATGTATAGGTTCTTGCAAGAGAGAAGTTGGTGGATTTTTGATGTAGGAAGGAAAGGTAGTATGCTACATGTAAAAGAAGTTGAATGAGCATGACCAGAAGTATGTGACGCATGATCTTCAATTGGCAACGATCATCCATACATTAAATATGTGGAGGCAATATATTCTTGACGCGAGGCTCATTTTGAAGGGTGATCACAATGGGTTGAGATACTTGTTTTACCAACCTAATATGAATTCCAGGGAAGCTAGATGGTTGATCAGTGAGTTTGACTTTGAGATCAAGTACATTAATGGAAAATAGAATAGGGTTGAAGATGCTCTTAGCAGGAGAGTGTAGGTAAATCACATTGCAACTATGAGTTCATATGGGATAGATTTACAGGATCAACTCTTGGAGGGAGGAAAATGAGTTTATAGGTACCAGTAGCTTAGGCATGTGTTAGAGCAGCAGGGTACAGATGAACAAGATGTGGACTATCATTTCATGACAGATGGTTTGGTCAGATTTAGGGACAAGATCTATGTGCCAGACAACATTATACCAAGAATCATATATCAGGTGATAATTTCATGTCAACCCATATTCAGTTCATCTGGGATATTAAAAGACATTGAGACTGGTTAAGAGGTTATACCATTAGCCAAACTTGAAGAAAGAGGTGGCAGATTTCATTGTTAGGTGCTTGGATTGTCAATAGGTAAAAGTAGAGTGTAAGCATCCAGATGGTTTATTGAACTGGATTCCGATTCCAGAGTGGAAATGGGATGTCATTTCCATGGATTTCATTACAAGTTTTCTAAGGACATCTATAAAACATGATTCTATTATTGTTGTGGTTGACAAGTTGAAAGGGTAGCTCCCTTCATTCTATTGAAGTCTATGAATTCATCTAGTGAGGTATCTCAGGTGTTTATTAGGGATATAGTGAGATTGCATGATATTCCTATGAATATTGTATTAGACAAAGATGCCAAGTTCACTTCCAGGTTTTGGAAGGAGTTTTTTGTAGGATTGGGTATAGATTTGACATTTAGTACAACTTATCATCTACAGATGGATTGATAGACAAAGAAGTTAATAGGATTTTGGAGGACATGCTAAAGATGTATGATATGCACTAGCAAAGGAGGTGGGAGGAGTACCTTCCACTAGTTGAGTTTGCTTATAATAATGGGTTCACTAAGGATGAGTCTATTATAGGCACTTTATGGGCAGAGTTGTAATACTCCTATCAGTTGGAGTGATCAAGTGAATAGGCTATTGATTGGACCAGACATGTTGGCATAAATGGAACATGAAATGTAAGTTATCAAGAAGAATATAAAGGAAACATAGGACAAGAAGAAGAGTTATGTAGAACAACACAATGAATTTAAGGAGTTTTAGGTTGGGGAACATGTGTAATTGCACATAAATCCCAAGAAGATCTCCTTAAGGATTGGGTCATGTGCCAAGTTGACACCTCAGTATTGCGGGCCTTTTGAGACCCTTGATAGGATTGAACCAGTGGCCTATCGACTTGCACTACCTCTGACAGTGAAATTATATAATGTCTTCCATGTGTCATTTCTTAAGAAGTATGTGAAATATGTTGATAATGTGATTGATTGGTTTGTATTGCTTGTGGAGCCAAAAGGAGAATTCTAGCTAGAACCTCAGTTCATTTTGTAGCGAAATATGTGCATGCTGTAGAATCAAGAAATAAAGCAAGTTAAAGTGCAGTGCAAGCACTTTGGGCCCAATGAAGCTGCATGGGATATGTCTGGTCAAATGCAAGTTATGTATCCTTCATTGTTTGTCGATTGAGGAAAAGGAGTTTTGGTATATATATGCGTGTGTGTGTGTGGTTGTTATTGTAAATACCATAATCACTTCTGTTATAAATATCCAATAAGTGGTATGGTTGTTATGTTGTCATGTTGTTATGTCAGTTATTATTTTCAGCAGGATGTTCATTGTAAATACTGCATCAAGTTGTGTTATAAAGCTCCATGGGAAGTATGTTTTGGTTTCAACGTTCTTGTTGGTCATAGGTGTCAGTGAACACCGAGGACTATGTTCCCCTAAGGGGGAGGGGTATGTAATAACCCATGGTTAAACTTTCATGTAATAGTGTTAATAATGGAAAAAATAAAACCAAGGTCATGGGACATGTATTCCAAAATGAATGTTGGGAAAAACATAATGATGTGTTATCGCTGACCATTAATTAATGGCTAAGGAAATTGGCAAAGGCATTGGAAAAAGGAAAAGTGGCATTAGTTGACATTTATTTATCAAAATAATGGAAAGTAGGAGAAAAGGAAGGTGAAAGGTCACATACTTTCATGTGAGAAAAATTGAAGGAAAAATAGTGGAAATTGAAGAAAACAGAGGCCTCAATAAAGGATTAGTTCACAAGTTATTTTGGTCTATATTTTTCCAGTTCAGTTTTGGATCTCTCTCTATATTCTCTCATAATATTGCACACTTAGAGTTTTCATGGAGCACTCTTGAAGCATTTTGGCATACTTTGGATTTGAAGAAAGAAAGAAAGGAAAAGCATCAAAGCGTAAGGGAACAGGTGGATAATTAACTACAGCTGGCTTGTTTTGTAGGTAACAAATTGCATCTGTTATTTTCTTTCTGATTTATAGATGCATGTGATTATTTGGTTATGATTTGTCATTGGCGTAGATGATTTCTTGGATTGAAAATGGTTTTAGCCTTGCCTTGCCATTTCCTAGATAGCCATGGTGTTGTGGGTTTCTACACTTGATTGTTTTCTAGTTGCTGCTCATAATTACTTATGGCTGTGGGTTGGAACAAACACTCTAGAGCCTTGTTACAATTTGGGTTGAGTTACCAGCTCTGGAGACTGGATTGGACAAACGATCTAGAGCCCTGGAAGGTTGTGGGTTGAGTTACTAGTTCTTGGAACTCTGGAAAACTTGGCTAGAGACCGATATGGTTGGTGTTGATGATGTCTGCTAGTGAGGTGGAATCACTAGTTGAGGGATGAGGTGGTTTGGCCTCTGGAAGTCTTGTTTTGGTTCTACTTGGTTTATTCCATGAGATCCAACATTCATGCTTGGAATATAGCGTGGGGGTGATTCACTAAAAGAGAGAATTGGTTCAACCCAATCTATGGTCGGGTGGTATGTGGAAGTCTCCAACTTGGTAGGATTTTGCATATGTTAATAAGAGATCTTTTCGTATTGTATTTTATGAGTACTTGTACTTGAGATTATGTGACTTTGATGGTTGTTCTATCCTAGTTTATATGTTGTTCATTTTTGGGTTAATATGTTGTTTATATGATGTATATTGTCTATGACTCTTGATACATTATGATTAGTTGATAAATGGTTAATGAATACATGAACTAAAAAATGTTATTGCAGCTATTATGAGAGGCCATTAGACCTTCTTGGTGATTCTCGGATAATTTTTAGACCCTTATGTTTGTATATGCATTCATGACCTATAGATTACATGTTCGTTATATGTTTGACAAAATGACTATAATGGTTAGGCTAGGATAGGTCAAGTATTTGATCAAGTTTTGTCTTGATGTCAATTATCATTTTGGAAAGTCTCACTGAGTTCTGGGAAGTGGTCTGGAGGCTGACCTGGAATTTAGGCTTAGAATCTGGGACCGCACCCTTTGAATTGGAGAAATTGGGTTGCAGCCACATGGATGCAGTGTTGCACATGTGGTTGGAGGCTCCCTACCACATCGATGCCTTGTTGTGGGTGTGTTTATGGGCGTGAGGATGAGAAAAAGAGGTATAACTCAGGGTTTGGCCACCTGGGGTGTTTTTTCAACCTCTGAGTGACTTGTAGCCCTTATAGGATGTGGTGAGTTGTTATTTTTTCATCAGTAGTTAGCCCCACTTCCTTAATTGGATCTAGGAGGTCAGGTCATGTCATATTAGCTCTTCCTCTCATCTTTACTGATCCAGATTTAAGCAGGAACACAATAAAATACAGAGATACAACGAAAATAATACTTCATTTCATTACTGTAAAATAATGAAATATGCTTACACAAAAAAATGGAAATAAACCAGCGAGGGCGATGGTAGCTTATCTCTGAGAAGAGATGTGGCAGCTACATGCCTCTGAACTCTGTTACAATGAGGCTCGAAGGCCTATTTATTGTTGAGAAACAATGGATAACCCTAAACATCCAAAAACCTAACCCTAGAAGATGAAATGCCAAATTGTGGGTCCCGTTTGGGTAAATTGGTACATCAACTTCCCGGGGTCATAACTTTGGCATACGATCTTCGTTTGACGCGCACAATATCTCATTAGAAATATCTATTCGAGAACTACAACTTTGGGAAGAGTAACATTGGACCATGGACCCATGTTGCTCCCAGTTTTCCAAAAAAATGTCGTTTAGGGCCTCAAAATGGCTTGGGAAGTTCAGGACCCGAAAAACTACTAAAAATAGTAAATTGTGCTACAATTAAGGAAACTGAAAAGCTGAAAGAAACAATGGTGGGGGTCAAAGTGGACTTGGTGGGTGGCCACCAATATCCACCTAGATCATTCCTCCCCCCTTAGGAAGCAATGGTACCCATTGCGTTGAGTTCCCCCATGAGATGAGGAAACTTCTCTTGAACTTGGTCTATGGTGAGCCACTTGACCTAGTGAAGGAGTTGGCCTACTTTGACAATTCAATACAGTTGGATATTCTGTTGGCAAGTGTGCTTGATCTATGTGTCCATGATCTGATAAGTTGCAACTTGTTCCATGCAATATAGATTTAACTCTGTGGGTGTGAGTTGTTCTACAATGTCGGATGTGTCCAGTAATGGTGGAAAGTATGGCCGAAGGTGGTCCACATTGAACACTGGGTGCAGGCCAAGGAATGGGGGAATGCTAAGCTCAAATGCATTGTCTCCCACAGCTCTGGTAATGGTGTAAGGACCATATCAGAGTGGTCTGAGTTTTTGATAGGCTCTGGTAAGGCGTTCCTATTGCAAATGCAACCAAACTTTGTCACCCACCTGAAACTTGTGTGGCACCCGATGTTGATCATGTTGCTGCTTGTACTTGGCATTTGATTTCTCCAGAATGTCATGGAACTACTGGCGAATATGTTGGATGTGCTCAATGAAGCTGTTTGCCTTATCTATTTCAGACTGGACATGAGCCGAATCTACGTGAGTAGCTGCAAATGGCATGGCCACATCAATGCAACATAGTGGCTAGAATCCCAAGCCCACCTGAAAAGTGTTGTGGCCAGTCGAGCTATGGAGAGCTCAGTTGTAGCTGTGTTAAACATAGGGGAGGCTCTCATCCCATGTGCGTGGATGCTTTGAGTTGTACATGCATAGAATGTGTATGATCATCATGTTCACAACCTCTGGCTGGCCATCAATTTGAGGATGGAAGGTTGTGGACTTAGTGAGTTTGGTGTCCAGCATCAACCAGAGGCTAGAACAAAATGTACTAAGGAACTTGCTGTCCTGATCTGAGATGATAGGCTATGGGATCCCAAAGTGCACCCACACTTGTTCAAAGAAGAGTTTAGTAGTGGCTTCTGTTGTGATATTCTTCTTACAGGCCACCATAATGACCATCTTCAAGAACCTGTTGACGACCACAAAAACACAGTCGTTTCCATGCTTAGTAGAAGGAAGGCCCGATATGTAATCCATGGAGATGGATTGCCAAAGTCGACTAGGGGTAGGCAGCGAGGTATAGAGGCCTTGCTTCTTGATGGTTGGTTTAGAAATGGCACAAGCAGTGCATGATCTGATGTACTTCTTGACATCCTGTCGAAGATTCGGCCAATAAAAATACTTCTGCAGTACTGTCACTATTTTCTCGACCCTGAAATGCCCAACAGCCCAACTGTAGTGTGCTTCCCAAATCATCTTGGCATGCTCACTTGAAGGAACACAAAGGTGACCCTTGTGGCATAACAGGGCATCCTGGAGGTGAAAATCTAGAACATGCTGACCCTCCAAGAGTGTCTGGTATGCGTGGCCAAATTATGGGTCGCTTTTGTAGAGAAGTGACCAATCAGAAGTCTCGTGCCCACAAGAGTTGAGCACAGTGGTTAACGCCATGATTGGTGGTCAACTAAGACAATATGCAACATTATTGGTGTTGCCCTTCTAAACTTGATATTCAAATGGAATTGTTGCAGGTATGTGGACCACTTCTGGTGGGGATCATTATGCAATTTCCCTTGGGTCTGTATGAACTGCACGGGTCAATGGTCTATTTGGATGACCGTTTCCTTCCCCAAAATGTAATGATTCCATTGTTGACGGGCCTGTACAATGGAATACATCTCTTTGCCATAAGTGGGATACTTCCAGACTGTGTCTAAAAGTGTCTCACTGTGATATGCTACTAGATGCTCATGTTGACTAAGGACTGCCCCAATAGCATAGTCAGAGGCATTTGTCTCAACCTCAAATGGTTGTTTCAAGTCTGGTAATGCGAGCACTGTTGTTGAGCAGAGGCGATCTTTCAACTCTATGAATGCCTTCTGTTGAGACTTAGACCAAAAGAATTTTGCTTTCGCTCCTCCCTTGGTGACTTGACTCAAGGGCCAAGTGATATAAGAAAATCCCAACACGAACCTACGGTAGAAGTTGGAAAGACCTAGAAAGCTGCGGAGCTATGTCAGAGTGGTTGGAGATGGCCAATCCCAAATGACTTGGATCTTGGTTGGATCCACATGCACCCCCCGGTTATCAATAATGTATCCCAGATACTGAACCTGGGACATGCCGAAAGTGCATTTCTCCAAATTGGCACATAACTTGTGTTGCCGCAATGTTTGGAGAACCTATTGGATGTGGTGTAGGTGCTCTTCCCAACTCTAGCTGAAGATTAGGATGTCATATAAGTATACCACTACAAATGAGTTGGTGAATGGCCACAAGATGTCATCCATTAGCCTCATGAAGGTTGCAGGAGAATTCGTCAATCCGAAAGGCATAACCAACCATTCAAAAAGGCCCTCCTTGGCTTTGAAGGCAATCTTCCACACATCAGAGGGTTCGATTGGTACTTGGTGATATCCTAAATTCAAATCGATCTTGCTGAAATATTTTGTCCCCCTTAATTTGGTCCACGAGGTCATCAATCCATGGGATCGGGTACCTATTACAAACAATGATCTTTTTCAGCACCCGATAGTCAATATAGAGTCTCCAAGTCCCATCCTTCTTCTGTACCAACATGATCGGGCTCCCACAAGGCGATGAACTCGAACGGATGTGACCTTTCTACAACAACTCCTGAATCTGCCTCTTGATTTCATCGTTCTCCAGAATGGAGCACTGATAGATTGGTCCATTAGGCAGTGGTTCACCTGGGGTCATATTGATGGAGTGCTTGACCTGACAGTGTAGAGGAACCCCGGCGGGGGACGTGAATATGTCCTCATACTCCTCCACGGCCTTGTCCATCTGTAGTTGTCATGTGGAGGGGCCCTGTCTAGAGGTCATGGCCACTGTCTTCTTCTTTCCTTGAGGGCGTATCATTAGGAAAACAAATTTCCCAGTTTTGGAAATGAGCTTACTGCATTGTTTTACAGTAACCAAAGAGATGACAGTAGGCGGTGCTACCTCCGGTATCCTGTACAACTTATTTCCCAAAGTAACAATAACAGCACGGGGCCTTGATTCATACATAACATGCCGCTTCCACAAGTATGGTTTTCCTAATAACACATCACAAACATCAAGGGGAGCAACATCACACAATACCTCATCCGTGAAGGGCTTGATGTTGTATGGAAGGCGACACTACTGGCTTACGTGAAGATCCCATCCTTGGTGAAGCCACCCAATGGTGTACGGTAGTGGATATGCTGTGGTTGGTAAGCCTAGCTGCTTCACAACCTCTGCCGAAATGAGGTTCTTTTGGCTCCCGCTGTCGATAATGAATTGTAGCGGGGAGCCCTTTACCCACATCTAGGAGTGGAAGAGATGCTCCTCCTCCTATGGATCTTCGAGTTCCTCCTTCTGGATCTTTGTGGTGGCAACGGTGGCATTGGGCTCTGCATTGATAATCTTCTTCCCTTTGTCATTCCCCTTGTTGGGTTCTAACTTAGATTCAGAACATGCATTTGATTCTGAAACCCTTAGCTTAGCCACCAGTGACTACTTGGCTCGAAACTCACTTGTGTTGTGAGTGGAGCTCTTATGGAACTCACACCACTTTCCCGTGTCCTTTTTCGGCTTCGCGACGTTGTTCTTTGCTTGCAGCTTTGGCAGGTTGTCTTGGGCCGCCCCGCCTTGGCTTTGTCCTTTGTTCTATGGTTTGGGGGCACCTTTCCCCTACTTCGGATTCGCAGATCCAAAGTCTCGCTTCTTTTGTTTAAACTTTTGCTTGACCTTGACGGCATATCGGTATGTCGTGCCGAGCGAGGAGATGTTCAGGAATTTTATTTCTTCCTGGATGTACTTGTGTAGGAAACTGTGGTATTTGAGTACCAAATGCTGCTTTGAATCCTTGATACCCAACTTTGTGTGAAGGGTATGGAAAATATTGGTAAACTCTGGCACGTCTTGGTCCCTTCCCTGCCGTAGTGTGGTCCACTTTATGTATTGATCCTCATAGCTTCCGACAGGGTAGTACTGCTCCTTAATGGTAGCTCGGAATGAATTCCAAGTGGGTGTGGCTGAAAATAGTGAGCCCGTACTTTCATCCTTCTGCTCGCAGTAGGTTTCCCACCAGTCCTTGACGTGGGGGGCTACTTTGAGAAGAGCGAAAATAATCTTTTCCCGACTCGAAAAATCATGAACAGAAAAATACCCTTCTAGCAGATTTAACCATTTATCTACGACATTTGTGTCTATTTGACCCTCGAATATGGGGATTTAATTAACTTGTACCTTAAAGGGCGTGGCATTTCCAGAGTAGCTGTTGGAAGCCGATGCGTCGCCTCTGGGTAGCCACTGAAGGATCTGGGCCACGCTGTCCATCATCGCATTCCTTTGCTACTCGAGGGCTTCTTCGAGCAAGATTTTGATAGGATCTCCTTCCCCCTCATCTTTCTTTTCATCCGCCATGGGAGGCCGTCAGGATTTGTGAGGCTAGTCATATAAAGGTTTGACCAGTTCAAGCCCTAACTCCTTATATCCCGACCTCGTTGGGGACATGCAAAGAAAAATAGAGAAAAAGCAGACTACTCTGATACCACTGATCCAGATTTAAGCAGGAACGTAATAAAACATAGAGATAACCATAAATATAGAGATGCAATGGAAATAATACTTCATTTCATTACTGCAAAATACTGAAATATGCTTACAAACAGAAATGGAAATAAACCAACGAGGGCGATGGTAGATTATCTCTAAGAAGAGATGTGGCGGCTACATGCCTTTGAACTCTGTTAAAATGAGGCTTGAAGGCCTATTTATTGTTGAGAAACAATGGAAAACCCTAAACATCCAAAAACCTAACCTTAGAAGATGAAATGCCAAACTGTGGGCCCCATTTAGGTAAATTGTTACATCAACTTCCCGGGGTCGTAATTTTGGCATACGATCTCTGTTTGATGCGCACAATATCTCGTTAGAAAGATCTATCCGAGAACTACAACTTTGTGAAGAGAAAGATCAATCCATGGACCCATGTTCCTCCTAGTTTTCCCAAAAAACGTCGTTTAGGGTCTCAAAATGACTTCGGAAGTTCAGGACCCGAAAAACTGCTAAAAATAGTAAATTATGCTACAATTAAGGAAACTAAAAAGCTGAAAGAAATAATGGTGGGGGTCCAAGTGGACTTGGCGGGTGGCCACCAATATCCACCTGGATCATTTACCTCGACAGGTCGGTGAATTTGGGTAAATGTGGGAGGGGTGGTTACAATGAGTCACCCCTTGTTCATCATTAGGAAGTAGTTTTATTTCGATGATGAGTGCTCAATAGCTAGCATGGGACCCATTATGGGTAGACCCAAATTTTTGGGGACCCAATTCATGTGACGTTACCAACCGATGATGGTGTGGCTTTTTCGTTACTTACATGTATAAAGATGTCGACGTAGGGTAGGGGTGCCTGAAGAGCGTGGGACATATTCAATGTTGTTATCCTAGACCGACATTATGAGGGTTTTATTCAATTATATGCATTAATATTACTGATTGTCAGTCTATGCGAAGGTTTCAACTTATTGTCAGCATTAAGTTTTCATCGACCTAGATTAGGGGTTTGACTAGTCATGTCAAGTCAACTACTTGTGTTAGGTCAGATAGTCATGGTAATTCAATTGGTTGGGACATTTCAACTAATCCTATATGGTCATAGTAAGTCAATTGGGTGGGCCATTTTAATTGATGATATCTATTTGTGCAAAGTTGGTTGTTTGTGGTAATTCCACTGGGCGTGTTTGGTTTATTAATTGGGTGATTTCGAAAAGCACTTAACTAGTTGAGTATGGTGATGTAATCCAAAGTTAATTCCACAAGCTTTGAAGAAGTAGGAATTTTATTACCCCATTTCCATAATGAGACCATGGATTTCAGGTTAGGATAAAGTAACACCTCCCATTCAGCCTAGAAGGAACTAGGGGGTGGCAGGGGGTGTTACAAGGAAGTAGAGGAATGGAGGTAATATATAGGCAAGCTAGATTTAAAATTTATTAACTTAAATGAAGATGAGGTTGATATTATTTGTGGGTCTATCTTGGTGCAAATCTTCTTTGATTATGTGTAGTATTAGTGAAGCTCTCTTTGGAAGTTTCATTCCCCATTGAAATGCAACATATCTTTATGGCTTTCTTGGAACAACAATTTGCTAGTCTAGTACAATGTTGTAAAGAGGGGATGGGTTGATCTTAGTCATCACGCATTGTGTAAGTCCCATGAGAATTCCTCCTCTCATATCTTTATTTCATTTCCTTATGTTGTTATGTTGTTTTATTTGCAAGAGTTCAAGAAAATTTCTTTCACTCTTAGTGAGTGTATGTGGGAATGTATTTTATATAAGGTTGTTTCTCTAGTTGAAGATTCCTGATATTTTTTTTGTTCTTCATTTGACGGGATAGGAACTCTAACATTTTTGTAAGCTTTGAAATTCCCCTAGAAGCTACATCAACTTCGGTTATTATATTAGCTACGAACATATGGTTGAGCCCAAAAATAAGATGCAATGTTTCCCTTTCATAGCTGTTTAGGTGGAAGAATTCCCTAGGAAATGTTTGATGGTCCAAGCCAGGGCCATCCTCTAAATTGTGGTGTAAGAGTGGTCATATTTCTCTCTTAGTCTCATTATTTTAATGTAAGATATTCTTTGAGTATGGGCTCTAACAGTAAGGTTAAATTTATGGACTTCAAGTTCATGGTGAATTTTAACTTATTATTTAATAGGCTTATAAGAGAATTTCGATGTGAAATTTGCTTCTTGTCTCTCCATTACATATCATACCATGACCTTACATGTTTTTTTATTTCCTTTCTTTTAAGCATATATACAAGGAATTAAACTTGATGGATGATGACCTTTCTAAAGAATCTTTTTGAATTCCTTAGGCTCCTTTGGGATGATAGAATTAATCAATGGAGAAGTCCATAAGTTTATGAAACGCTATAAAGTAACTATGTTTTAATATGATTATCATAATTACATCACATCAGTTGAATGGAAAAACAATTCCCAACTTTAAAAACACATTTAAAAATTACAATTTGATTTTATATAACATTTTCTTCATTTTTAGTCCCTGCTGTCTGACAGCATGGGACTATGGTAATCGATATGGTGCCGTAGCATTAGTTCAGGTCACAATTAACCAAAGTTTCAATTTCATATTTTATAAAATATTGTGGTTCAACCTATCAGAACGCTGTACTAATTTTCCCAGCCAATAAGATTTTTAATCATCTCATTTGGCCTTTTTCCCAGGCAATGCTCTATATTCTTCACAGAATTTATTTGTATCAAAGGATTTATGTACTTCATATTTTTCTATCGGAAAGTAATGTAGACATTAGTCTCTTAACTATAAATATTTGGTTTGGGTTTCAGAATGTTTGGTTTGGAAACGTATATATTGACTTGCCACTTGAGCGACACGGCTATATGTGGCTATATGCATGCATAACTGACATTGTTTGGCCACCTGTCAAGACAAACGGCTATTTGTTGCTATCTGCATGAACTGATCTTTACAACTCGCAATTTCTATGGTGTGAAAGAATGAAGAGGTTGTTATATACGTGAAAATACATCTGGACCGGATGGAGGGTTGGCTCCCTTGACCTCTAAGTCAGCAAGCTAGACCCAGCTTCCAGTCCTCGATTGAATTTGGAGTAGAGGTGCTTTCACTTCTGGCTTTGCCACTAATGCTGCTGGTGGTTCCAGATAAACTTCAATGAGCGTAGATGCTACCTTTGCTTCCCCAGTGTTGGCTCCTGCCCCTGCCTTCGCTTCTTATAATGATAGGCGGTATGCAGCGGTCTACGGATCTAGAAGCTATTTTACAGGTATTGGAGAAAATACAACTGCTGCTCGATCTAAATTTGTCACCGGGGGTAAACGATGCATTATGTGCACTTGGTGGGAGCGTATGAGCCAGACCGATCAGAAAAAGCAAAATGATACGTATTCGGCCTGCTCATTCATTTCTTCTTAGCGTGTCATTCATTTCTTCTCAGCATGTCGATACCTTCAAGCCCTTGTAACAAGTATTACTCTTCTCAACATGTCGGTACCTTCAAACCCTTGTAACAAGTATGGTAATGCTATCATGCTCAAGTTGTTCTCGGCATGTCGGTACCTTCAAGCCCTTGTAATAGGTATGGTGATGCTATCCTGCTCAATCTGTTCAAGTGTTTTGTCAGGAATGGATGGAAATAATGAATTCCAAGAGAGACGTTGGCTCAAACACTTGTAAGTCACCACCTCATTCCTGGGAAAGTGGTATCATCAGGAAACTTGTTGGAAATAATGAATTCCAAGAGAGACGTTGCCTCTGACACTTGTAAGTCACCACCTCATTCTTGGGCATGTGGTATAATTAAGAAACTGGTGGGCAAATAGATGTAACTATGCTATGACTTATGTCACGAAGTGTACACCAAGGTCTTCAAAATGAAAATGGTAATTCTCACATTCGTAAATGCTTTGAACATGATGACTATGTAAATATATTTCATGAAACTATTAATGGTGTATTACATGAAAACTCTGGCACTGGTTTTGATTTGAAACAGATTTGATGTTGCAGTTGTTTAAATTTTCATTTGAACCTGGGCTCTAAACAATAGATAAATCATGTGATAAATTCTCTTAATGCACTGGATGAATAACTATTTTTGCATTGTTATGAGTATGCGTGCAAATTTATGTTCTCAAGCCTTTACAAATTCCATGATTTCAACCCTTTGTCTGAACCTTTCGGACTTCTGTTTAAATCCTGAACCTTGCCGAGCTTTGCGAATTTAATGGCGAGTTTTATCGTCTTCTTTTGCACTGGCTAATTTATTCAGAATTTCATTTTGCCAATATCTAACATAAACACAAATCAGGGGACTTGGAATTTACTAAGTACAGGAGGCGGCCCGAAATCGATTAGAATTATATATAAAATAATTGTATTTAGGACAAAGGCTTTAAGATCTTATCTTCGTCCCCATAGAATTCCCTGACCAGCAATCTGGAATCTTGAACGAGGGCTTCACTCTTTCTCCTTATGACATCAAATAGTTTATGCCTCGCAGCCGACTTCAGCTTCGATACATATTTAAGTTCGTCAGTAGCACGAAGTCTTCTGGCAGGCTGTACGTGTTGAAACCAAAAGTCGCTCAATGCAGGCATTATAAGCTCCCAATAGTGCACATCCCTCTGCACCCTGAACAGGTTGCTGCCCTTAGGGGTCCAGACGTGGAAATCAATCCAACTTCTAAGCCTACTGATACAACCTGTTGCTTGCCAAAAAAGGTAGGTCACGCTCCGGTGCTCCTATCTTCGGTATGTATCGCTCACTCCTATTTGAGTGTACTAGTGCTCAACCGGGTACTTAAGACCATGCACAGATTCTCTCTTCTACTTGAAATAAATGAGACTAGTGGGCATCCTCTGGAGGAGAAGCATTTCTGGAACTAAAGCAGGTACTGGTGGGCGTCCTCCGGAGAAGACGCTTTCCTGGAACTAAAGCAAGTAGTCTCTATGGGCGTTAATTAAAGCAGAAAGTCTCACTGTAACTAAAGCAGGAAGTCTCGATAGGGTTCTGGTGTTATTCCTCGGGTCAAATTGGGTAAAAAAGAAAAAAAGTAAGAGCCAATAAGTATACTTTAAAAACCAGGTTACACTTTTGTTAAATGTCAATGTCAAACATAAAATGGCAAAATTAGCATTCCCTTTGATCATTCCCTTATGCCATCGGTGGCCCGTCAAACTTATAGGTAGCACGCTGTAGAAAAATACATACCTTATCTCGTCATGAAAACTTAACCTCTTCGCCACTGAGTTCTGTAAATACATGGGTCTTTGTGGGGCCCTATAGATCTTTCTCATTAGTTCGATCACACGTGGTAGCGTTGTCATGTTCATGAGGAGATTGGTGACTATTGAATAGCACACCAACTGTTCATACTGAGGTCTATGTGAGATGGTATGAAATTGAAGGGCTTTTACTCATGTTTCCAGACTATGAATATGTTGGTTGTGCAGTATACCACTCGTTGTGAGTATCTAGTGCGCACAAGGTCAATTAGCAAGGTCAATTAGTAGGGACTTGCTGCCTTGCAGCCCTTCTTGTTATATTTATAAATTTACATGTGAAAATGCCACAGTAAGTGCAGTTTCGTGGTTGTCGTGTTTATAAATTTATGCTAGTGCAAATGTCACAATTTATTGAGTTGCTTCCATGATGTCGACCGACCATTTTCCTTGTCATTTTGTAATGCACTTTTTGTGGATCCTAAATTAATTAAATTAAAATTCTAATTTTTCATAAAATTTAAAACTCTCCCATGCATTTATATATCTATTTGGTAAAGAACATATGAATTATTGTTAATAGTAGGTGACTTCATGAATAGAGATGATGATTGTGTAACATGACCTCATGAACAGAGGTAATGATTGTATAACATGAGTTGTCATGGGACATGTAATAAAGTTTTTCAAGTGGAAAATAAAAATTTCTCACTAATATTCATATTCTTAGAAACATCTTTAAATATATTTTTTATATAAAAAAAATCATATTATTCTAACCAAATTGTTAATTTTTAATGGTATTGGAAGATTGTTTTTGCCACTGTTATGTCAATTGAACTTTCCCTTTTACTAATAAAAATTTATATATATCAAAGTTGGTGGTGCATGCTTACTTTATTTTTTAATAATAAGTTTATATATATCAAAGTTGGAGGTGCATGCTTGCATTTTCTTTTTGGTTCCCAACACAATCTCTATTTCCTTATTGTAGTTTATAGTTTGTTTATTTCTTTATGTTGTGGATGCTTTTTGTTTTTCTAATTTCTTTTCATTGTGGATGATTTTTGGTTTATAATTATTTGACTAATTTTCTTTCTTAATGTTGTCTATCTTTTTTATTATGGATTTTTTGGTTTTTATTTTATTTAGTTTGTTTTTTGCCATAATTTTTTTCTATATGTTTTGGATGCTTTGTCATTTGTATTAGATTGACATAGATTTTTTTTAGCGTCTTTTAGTATGGTATGTCTCTCCATATTATGGATGCT